>OY743217.1:24898600-25498600 GCA_963555745.1 Cardamine flexuosa | reverse complement strand
TTTTTTACTATTCAGTTTTACTACAAACAAAAACATGTATTACTTAAAATTTATTGTAATACTTTAAAGTCTTTCTCAAGTCTCCAAGTTTATGACTATAAATCATTAGGGCTTTCACTGATAATCGTCATTTATATTTTCACCACAAGCACAACGACATTTTACTTGCACCTTCTCTGCTACTCCCTCTTAGATAAAAGCATGAAAAATAGCCCGAGAACTATTCAGATTGGAAGGTTAAAGAATCTACTATGTTTTATGGCTTAAGACTAATTCATAAAATGTTGTAACAAATTTTGAAAATAGACAAAAAAGTGTCCTCTGTTTATCCGGTAAAAACAAAATATGTATATATACATATATATTAGGGTTTCTTATTTAAATGACTAAAAATGCCAAAATAAAATCTATTACACTATTAAAAAAAAGTCAATCTAAGAGGTGTTTCAAACACTCATACTAAAATAAATAAACCATAGTTAATACTATATTTGTATCCAAACAAACTAAAACGGTAATATTATAGAAACTAACATTGATTTTAATTTATTCAAAATAAAAAATCAATCTACCTAATTTAAATCAGTGTATTGGAAACACAATTATTACACTATTAAAAAATAGTCAATCTAAGAGGTGTTTTCAAACACTCATACTAAAATAAATAAACCATAGTTAATACTATATTTGTATCCAAACAAACTAAAACGGTAATATTATAGAAACTAACATTGATTTTAATTTATTCAAAATCAATCTACCTAATTTAAATCAATGTATTGGAAACGCAATTATAATTCACATTTCACTTTTATTTGCTCTTATTTTCAAATTATTTTGAATTACTACATACTGCATTTAATTAATAAAATTTTAATTTTTCTACATATGTCACAACATATCATTGTTTTTTTTTTGGAAAATTACATATCCATTTTTTAAATAAGATAAGTTTTAAAAATAAACATATATTATTCAATCGATAAGAAAAAAATCATTGTTCAACGTCCTATATCAATAAAAGTGTCAATCAGGTATGTAAAACCACGGGCTATGTCTAAGTACATCTATCATGGGATGAAATTAGGTTATGTTCATTAAAAAGTGAATAATATAGATAATCCAATAGTGGACCGCAGATTAAGCAGACTTTTTACTCGAATTGGCATATCGATCCCCAGACTACCAATTTTTAATAAAAATAAATAAGTGAGATATATATACATATGTATATATTAATAAGGTATGTAAAATCACGGGCTATGTCTAAGTAGATCCATCATAGGATGAAATCATGTCATGTCCATTAAAAACAGATAATATAGATATTCAAATAGTGGACCTCGGATTTAGCACGTTTTATCCGCAAATTGGCAGATCAATCACGAAACTACCAATTTTTAATGAAAATAAATATGTGTGTCCATATTAATAAATGTAGTAGTTGATGAAATATAATATGTGATATTATTTAAAAAATTTAAAGAGTTTATAAACAAACTGATGAGTCTCTATTTTCACTAGTTTTTACTATTGTTTTTACATGTTTTATTGAGTCTAGAGTTAGGTTTTGTGTCCTTCTAGCCGGTTTTAGTGTCTTTCAGGTTTTCACTTCATTAGAGCTAAAATGGAAAAGTTGGAGTAATTTTGGACGTTTTTACACTTCATTGGATTTTGGAAACACTCTGGGATCGACCGATCATGAAAAGGATCAACCGATCCCTAAGCAGATCGATCAGTCAAAGGAATCTATTAGGTGGCATGGATCAAAGGAAGGAGATCGATCGATCCGGATCACGAATATTTTCTAAATCGCACATTTCTCTAATTTTTGACCTAGAAGACCCCCGATAAATAGGGTTCATTCCCTGAGCGGCCAAAAAGCCCTAGAAACAATTTTTACTGTTACTCTGTCATTTTCATTTCATTTTCAGATCTGTAAACGTTTACATTAGTTTTTCTCAGATCTATAATATTTTTTATTGCATTTTCAGATCTACATTCTGCCTTCATTTCTTTCTTTGCATTTCATACCATACAACATCATGATCTATCAACCCATTGCCATGGTTGAGTAGATCTGCATGTTGGGAGATGAGATTTATTCAAAGTGATTAATGTTTAGTTAGGTTATTGTTATAGATTAGGGTTATGATTTTTAGATCTCTACTTCTATGAAACAAATGCTTTTGTTAGGTTGACGAATCTATCAAATAATTCATAGGTTTTATAATACAGCTAGCGTTGGTTATTCTACCCGGAATCTATAGTTTGTAGGCTTGATTTCCAGTTTTCCAAGAGTTGAGGTTGGATCTACAAGTGAACTCTATAAAACTTGTTAATACATGTTAGCAAAGGGTCCTAGGCTCCTAGCGGAATTATGCTAGAAGAATATTTCCTTTTTAAAAGAGATTTATTTGGTTACAGTGTTTGTGTTCTAGATGTAGATTATTAAATTGCTAATTTGGTTAGATAACCTTTTTATTTATTTAAATCCCTGCGATTTCCCAGATCCCAACATTTACTTTAATTGATTTTATTTCCTTATTTAAATATATTTGGATTTTTTTGGATTTTATTTTCTGTGACAAAACTTTCCATATTTTCATCCTAGCTCTGTTTAGATCTACAGATCTAAAGCGCTCTTTACTCTCCGTGGATTCAATCCCACCTATTTCAAAGCGAATCCAGAGACCACATTTCTTTGAATGTGATTATGCAAATGAAGTGTGGAGGTATATGTATAAACTTAAGCAAAACAAATAATATCCTGAGATAGTATACATCTTATGCTTTTGTATCTCTCTTTTTCTTGGTGCATATAAGTCTAATCCTTTGTTGGTGCATATTTTTAGCCCTCCTCTGTCTCTGAATGCTCTATCTGTTTCAGCTTTCTCTGATGAAGAAGTAGACACCACTAAGTGAACCTAGACAAACATGAAACATATTTCAAATCATGGCAATAAAAAGGAAAGTATTGGACAGAAAATTCTTACATGCATAAGCAATGCCTTAGGCTCTCTAGATCTGCTATAAGCATAGGAAAAACGAATAAAAGGTAGAGCAGATGCTGCATTTATGTTCCACTTTCGTCTTAGCAGCTTCCCTTGAAGAAGACATCTTAAGTTGTCCATGGTAGAAGTTTTTTACCAACTGTAATTTCAGAATCATACACATGCCAAAAAGATTGTTATTGGATAACTGAACCCAATTATATGTAGAAGTGTCACCCACCTAGACATGAAAAGAGGCTCAACTATATATCACAACCTGAACGAATTGTGAGAAATTTTGCCATGGTATAACTTTTGGTGCTCACATTATCATAACTTGAAATTGAAGAGGGGAATTTATCATAATTTACATTTGCTTAACAACATAGATGTTTGAATTTTCAATAATAATATGTATATGTACGTACATATATCAAGGCCAAGGGTGATTTGACTTAGGAAGCATATAAATATATACCTTAAACATTCCTATTTCATGGTGTTGTAGGTTGAACATCACCATCCGTATCTTACGTTTAAAAAAAAAGAAAATTTTGAACTGGGAAACTAAACAACCTTCAAAACTTAGCCATCAAGGCATCAAGGCCATCAGAAAAAAATATGTGATGTCGTTGAACCTATCATATATTTTTTTTAAACTTGACAACTGACTTTTTAGAAAAGCTTACTCATTACATGTTATAAGGAAGTTACCTCACCTTACGTACCCTCTTCTTTTTGCTGGTATTTTAAGTTTGCTGCAGCAACGTGTTGGACATCTTTAAGGGTCTTTTTCATGCCGCATGACAGTTATCTTCTTGAAACCTGAAAAAAAAATAGAGGGCATTCCATTTTCAAGGATGCTATAATAAGGAAACAAATGTTTGGTAAATAAAGAACAACCCTCTATGCGAGTAGCTTTAGAGGAAAACATAATCCTCTTTATATATATGTGTGAAGGTTTTCAATACTCTGATGTCAAAGGTTGACCTGAAGAACCATCTTCATTTTCATCCTCTTTGATCTTGGTACCAATTCCCTAAATCATGTGCATCAAATCACTACAAAAGGAGAACACAAACATGTCTACTAAATATAAGAACGTAGTTTTTTAATTGAAATTTGTTTCAAAACTTTTTTACATTCTAATAGATAATTATATATAAATCCAAACCCAAATCAAAGAGGAAGAGATCAAACTCATATCTTTGGTAAAAAAGTTAGCTAGGAAGAACAAACAAATAGTAAAGGTTTAGAAGCTGAAAACCTAAAGACCAAAAGACAGAGACAACATTTTATTTAGAGGATTATTAGAAAAGAGTGAACCTGGTGTTTGGATAAGAATTAACTACGGAAGACATGGCTGCTTAAACCATGTCACTGTAAATAAAAAACCCCTTATTTAGTTAAACAAAACTCTACTCGCTCCAATAGCAACAATATATAAGAAATCAAAAGTACACATCAAAGGAACACGTGAAACGTGATATAGAAATCTAGGGAAACATAACAAAAGATTAAGCATATAGTATCATTTGACGTACCCAATTAGGTGATACAAATAGAATCGTACACCCATCATCCCTACGAAACCGACACATGCTTGATATTCGTTACATCCCCAGAGATGGCCAGATTTTAAATACTTATTTTTCTCATTCCCATGTTTTTGCAACAAATTGGTAATAATATAAAGATTATTCACGCATTTCTACAAACATATTTGGTTCAAATACAAACAATATTAACATTAGGATTTAAGCATAATTGAAGCCAAAATATCAGATCATGAACTCTTTATAAACCAAGGAAATTAGACTATTTGAATCTCTTTACCATTCTTAAGTTTACATCGAATTCCCATCATTGCTTCTGCTTGGTTCTCCTGTCTCTGCCTCAAATTTCTAACGCTTTGTTTCTTTTGGTATCAGTCTCTTTCAAGGATATTACCGTATAACCATCGTCTCACGGAATCGGCAGCAGCTTGATCTTTGGCTTTTAGTAGAGATTTATGTAGAATATGGCTCAAATTCCTCTACTCCATACATCTTTAAATCCAGCACAAACGAAACGAATAAAATACAAGTCGAAAGGGTAGAACCGCAGAACATATTTTATAGAAAAGTAAAAAACATATTTTCTTTTGGAGAGGAGAGGAAACGAAGAGTTTAATCTAGGAGGTGAAATCGATTAGTTAAGAGGAGAACCTTTAGGTTTAAAGAAAGGGAAATTTAGAAATTAAGGATCTCTAATATTTTTTTTATTTATATATATCTTATTTTGAAACTTGTCATTTTTCCCCAATCTACCATTGCTACTAGAATAATCACATATTTTGTAAAAATAACTAGCTCAACATATAGAAACACATGTTTTAAGAATATTTGATGAACAAAATTTTTGAATTTAGACATTTTTAAGTATGGTTTTTGAGATTTCAAATTTGTTCTAAAACTTTTAGAATACGAATTCTAAAAGTTTTTCATGATCCAAAACATTTAGAATTCGTATTCTAAAAGTTGTTCATGGTCTAAAAAAATTAGAATCCAAATAATTAGAATACGTATTCTAAATTTTTTAGAATTTGTATTCTACATTATTTAGAATACGAATTCTAAAAGTTGTTCATGATCTAATTTTTTTAGAATACGAATTCTAACATTCTAAAGAATTTAGAATGCGAATTCTAAATTTTTTAGAATACGAGTTCTAAAAAACTTGTAACTTATAACTATTTTAGTAACTGAATCTTAAAATTAGGAAAAGTAAATTTTATTTATTTATTAATTTCGGATATAATTAAGGGAATTAATTGTTTAACCTAAACTAACTAAAAAATCGTGAATTAGTGGTGAGAGGTGAGAAATGCCCAACTTGACTCTTTAATTCGATATCCAAGTAGTTTAATATGACATCATTGAGACTATCAATCTTAAAACTCGTTACTCGTTTTAATTTCAGGTTCTGAGATATTGGAAAATTGATTATATCTGTTAGTAATGCAGAAGTATTTGAAAATTCCTGGAAAATATTTGCAGGAATATTTTATATGATGCAAAGTTTGCTTTGCCTTTCTTTTGAAGATATAGAACCCCACGAGAGTTGGTATCCACCTAGAGAATAGTGATGCACTATCAATATCCGAGGTCCCATGTAAATGCTATTACAGTAAACAATAAATGTGATACTTCAAATGGAACCGGTACAGTTGCATCAGTTTTAAGAACCGACCAACTCATCTTGATCCTCCTCTATCCGGAGAAGGATTTGTGTAACACATGCTCGACATATCAATTCTTCGGTTAAACAAGAGCCAGGAGTTTTAACTCACAAAAGCAGTAATTTCTTGGGTTTACTAATAAACAACAGTCTAGGGATCAAGAACTTAGAAGAAGCGCATAGTGCTACTGATTCTGAAATGCAACTTAATTGAAAGAATTTACTTAAGAACAAGTATGATAACCCCATTTAAGACTACTCATTCAATTGACGACAAAAGAAGACTACTCATTCAAAGTGTAAAGAAAAGATGATGCAACAATTTCTTGGATATACTACGAGCATAATGTTATTGACTCTTGATCTAACTGAAAGATCTACTAACAGCAAGCATAGTTCCCATGGTAAATCCCATTTATGGCAAGCTTCACATACAAAGACAATTCATAAAACAAAAAACCGCAATTGGGACAGAGTTTGAGTGAAAATACAGAGAGAGAGAGAGAGAGAGAGATTACGAAGGAAGGTCAGTTCTTGGCCTTGATGGAGCTGTTCTCCCTTCATTTCTACTAATTTCCCCTACAGAAATTATCTCCGTGCAAATGACGAAATTAGAGTTTCTGCCGATTGATAATTTTTTTACCACCCCAATTTTAATTATCAAATCCCTAGAAATTGAACCATAGAAGAGACTGAAGCAGAGTAGAGGCTGAAGAAGATAATAGATTAACCAAGAGAATATTAAACACCTACAAATAGAGTAAAGTCAACTGATGCTTGACAAGAAACAAGAAAACAAAAGGCACGAAAATGTAGATCGCCGGAGGAGCTAATAAAAGACGGTGGTATCACTGACGCTGATAGCAACGACGGTCACACTTGGCGGCACCGGAGATTTCAGAGTAAAAAAAAACTACCTGATTTGTGATCTAATAATTTTGGGAATTAGAGTTTTTAAGTGAAACATGTACCCGATTTGGGATAAAGTGAATAAAAAATTTAATAATTTAATAAGCAAAAAAATTAATATAACTATAAGTAATTAAACTAAAGACTCTATATGAACTAGAGTATTTGTTTTTTTTCTATTTTTGTTTAATTTTTAAGGCATAAGAGGTTAAAATTAGACTTTTATATTTCAAAAAGATTAGATTACCAAAAAAATAAAAAAATAAGTATAGATAGACAAAAAAATTGAAAAAGATCCTTAATTTCCAAATTTCCCTTAAAGAAATACAGCAACTCTTCTAAAATATTTTTTTTTGGCTGATGTGGAGGTTTTGAGAAGCCTCAAAACTTATCTTTTATATATATAATAATAACTAGGGGTGATTATGCTCTACGTGCGGGTTTTATGTTATGTAGGTTTTTCAAAATTTGAAAATTTGAGAAAATATTTTAGAATGTGAGAACTTCATTTTTGAGAATTGTTTAAATAATGTGTAGGCATAGAGAATTCAATAATTTCTGGTTTCAAAGATTCAAAATTATAAATGAGAAGATTTCACTTTTTTTTTTTGTCAACCTATAAATTACTAACAAAATCATTTATACTAAGATTTACAAATAAAATTTAAAATTTAATGATAAACTGAGTGGTATTTTTTGTTTTTGAATTGGAATTAATTTCTTAAAAGCCTTAATGATTAATATAATACCTTTATAAGGAAAAAATAGTATATAAAAATATCATATAGTCCAAGTTTAAATCATTACTGTATAAAAATTTAGTAATCTTATATACTATTAAAACTGAATTACAAATTTGGGAAATCCTGTTACCAAACACCCAATATTTTAATCATACATCCAAACACCTATTAACTAATTAATTCTCTACAATTATTTCTTTATATAATATTTCTCTACAATCTTTTACTATCTAATAATATTGTAATTTTAATAGTATGAGTTATGATTCTCCTATCATCTTTGTTTGATATTATTTTCAAATTATTTTAAATTATTATATAATACATATGATTAATAAAATTATAGATTTTGTATGCATATGTTGTGATTTGAATTTTTTTATAAACGGATATATATTAACTCAATCAATAAGGATATATACAAGTAAATCTAACATAAAACGGATATAGACATAAAATTTTATGCACATGAAAAACCAAACATCATGAAATAAATGAAAAAGCAGGTATCATGAACAAGCCCATAGACTGCGGATATATCAGACTTTGTCCGCAAATTGATGGGTCGGCGTAAATTATCAAATTTTAATAAAAATAAATAAATAAATATATATATATATAAATTAATAAATGTATATAGTTGATGATATATAATATATGATATATTTGAAAATATAAAGAATTTTATGTATAAAATTAAGCATATACGAAAAAAGAGAGTATTAGGAAAATGTTAATTTTAAAAGTTGTTCATTTTATTTTTAAAATATTTAAATTATTTAAATTACAATAATCAAATATTCAAGCCTTGCTAACCTGTTGGACAATGAGAAACAGTTGGACATAAGAACTACTTACACAATTTAAAATAGATATATAAGCTAACTAACCAACAACACTAATATTTTATAATTTAATGAAGTTAGAATTACATATAAGTATATTAAAAAAAACTAAAGAAATAAAATCTAAAAATTTATAAATTATGTAAAAAACTGACCACAAAATATTAAACAGTAAAATATAAATATTTGGTATAATGATTAAGAAACATTTACTTGCGGTGTACAGCGGGTTCTATTCTGGTAACAATTATTATTCATGTTTTCAAATATTGTTTTAGTTTTAACTTCTAAGAGATTGGTGATTTTAAAATTGCATTATTTCAAAACTATCAAAACTATGCAATTAAGTGCAATTAAGTTAAATTCATGTGAAATCTATTTAAAACTATTTTTTTTAAATGATTGTCAAGTTTTCAGCCATTGTGAAAATTAGTGAGAATTTGATAATTGAATTTACCTAACATAATTTTCTGATCATGTAATGATATCCACAAATTCTTGTCCCGTTTTCTTAAACCAAAATTCGTTTGAGTGAAATTTTCTGTAATATATATTTATTATAATTAAAAAAATTAAAAGATTTAATTTAACTTTGATTGTATCCAGTATGATTAAACAGTTCAAGTAAAGAATCAGATTAAAATGAAAATAAAATATTATCTCAAAATATGAAAATTTCATATATTTTAGTTAAAAATAATATTTCAAAACATGAATAATAATTGTTAATACTAAATTTTATATAGAAATTATTTAAAAAAAATAGTAATAACTTCTAAGGGATTGGTGATTTTAAAATTTCATAATTTCAAAACTTTCAAAACTATGAAATTGCATAGAGAGATAACTTCTCTGATAATAAAAAATTAGTAATAACTTATAAGAGATTGGTGATTTTAAAATTATGAAATTGTATAGAGAGATAAAAAAAACTCAAAACTATGAAATTTTAGTTGAATCTATTGATTTTTAAACTAACGCCTTAAACACTGGAATTTGGAGAGATTTGAACTGAATTGCATAGTTTCTATAGTTTTATTTTAACCAACGATGGACTCAATTTGAACAATGTTACGAATAGAGCAAACACTTAATGATTGTAAATTAAACTCAACTAAGCAGCCAATCTACAACTATTGCATTACCAGAGGATGACAAATCACTAAGGGTTAGAACAGTCGATGCAGTAAACATTTATGAGCCACATTTCAGATAATTTGGCATGCAACGAATTTGTGTTCTGCTCATAATTCTCAAAACTTTATTTAGTAAACAACACAAAGCTAAAGAGTGTTAAACATCAGATAAAACACATTTAACATAATTTCTAAGCTGTTATACTTATGAGATTTAAGTCAAACTCAGGAAGGTAGAATCTTAGATGATTCTGCATCAATATCTACTTTGGGTTGCATAACTTCACCGCACCAGCATATATAGATGATGCATGACTTGCTTTAGCAGCTAGCTGACTTAAGAAGGTTCCCTTTTTCTTTTGTCCATCTACACTGCATTCAGTTGATTGAAGCATAGCCCGGTACCTTTTTGCAAATTCATGGCAGTCATATACCTTGTCTTTTCCAAGAGAGATAGCATGGTTCATGGCCTTTCCTTCATCAAGAACGGTAGCAAAGATAAAGGGATAAAAATAAATTCAACAAAGATTGTTATGTCTCACTAATGCATGCTGACAAGAGAATTGCAGAAAAGTACCTTGAAGGAAGGCCAGCATCAGAGGTTACTTTTCCTATAACATGTTGATTTTCCCTAAACTGCTGCTTTAAGAAAACATACAGATTGGTTGCATTTTTGACATGGAAATATTTGCAGATGCTTTTGCCATTAACTCATTATGATCTGGTCTCTCGTAATCTTCATTCTTTAAGAATGCATCAGCATTTGGCCTCTCATAGTCTCTCTTGAGTCTCCTCCATATACTGTATTTCCCTATGACTGAGTTATCAAAACTCATTGACTCCACAATGGCTTATTCTTACATCTGATCATCAGTTTCCTTTTCTTGTTGGGTCAGCTCCTGAGTTACGTAAAATCAGAAAGGGTATATTCAGTATATAATCAACGCATACAGAGATCATAAAAAAAGGAAGGGTCACCTGACGCTTCATGTTTGCTGGAGTATTCATCCAGCCAACTTATGTTAGCTAAGGATGCGCTATTTGAAGAGTAGATATATATGCTTTGGCACTAATGATTGGGAAAGTAAGAAGGAGCTTACATGTGCTGGTACGAAGTTTAAAGTTTATTTCATGATGATTGCTTCTCTGAGGCTCCTTTGATAATTCTATCTTATAGAGAATATCTCAGAGCACCTGCAATAGACCCATGTAGAACACAATGGTGAAATTTTGAGAAGATTGATAGAATGTTTTAGACCATGGATGATAAATAGCCTCACATACTATTGCTAAATTTCATATGTTCATAGAGGGAGACTTACTTGCTACAAATATCAAAATACATCAGCCTTCTCCAGGATTATGATATCATATAACCATACATCCACTAATAAAATTAAATCCAAACGATGATTGTGTCCTAGCAAAAACTCTAAGTTCCATGACAGTTATACAAAAAGCTAATCGAGATCCACGATATTGCATACACTCCAAGTCTCCAACACAACATACAATCAACACCAACCGAATAAAGGAGCAAGGAACTAACCATATTTCTAGGGCTACGATGTTGAGGAAGAAGAGGTTTCATCAGAATCTTCATCGGCAAGTAGATACGTCGCCTGTTTCATCGAATCTGAGAGCTGGGACAACTCATTGATTGCATGTATTGTTTAATCTGATCCTTAAAAATAAGAGTTTAGACACGAACCCTATATTCAACTCAGAGAGAATCAAGACTCCCTGATTTGGGAAAATTCATCCATCTCAGATTAGGTATTTGATTTGTTAGGTTTATATATAAGAGATTTAAGCATTAGTGAACCCTAAACTATAAATGATTCATGTAATTGCACGAAACTCACAGAGTAGATGCATGATGAAGACGTATGGAAGGAAAATACAAAACAGGACGAAGATTCGATTGGAGAAAGTAATCGTAATTAAACTCGTAAAGGAAGATGAAACGAACGAAGTGGAAACGTTTCAAGATTATTGCTATTTTTTTAGAGATTTAATTTAATTTTAATCTCTTTTTTTTGATGCAACGTGGCATTGCAGTAGAGCTTCTAAAAAATATATGTTGGCTGATGTGGACACATCCAGAAGCCTTAAACTCTCCCTTTTATATATAGAAATGGATTATTATTATTAGTTTGTAAAAACTTTGTAAAATATAGCGTAAGTAAAAATCTAGATGTCTTTTACCCACGCTACATGGATCTATTTTTTCTAATTTGTCTAATATAGTTTTGTATTTTTAACATTCGGTATGTAGCTAAAATATTGTGTAATATTTTATTTTGGTTTATTTTAATCATATATATTTTTCTTATACTTGTAGATAAATAAATTTAATATATAATGAAGATTTGAATATTAGTTTTGTTTAAATTACACTGAAATATGATGTATCATTTCTAATATATAATTAGTAATGATTTTTTTGTAATGCTTGCATAGGTAATTTCTGATAAAGTGTTAGCTGCTTTTATGACTTGATATATGTTTTGCAGTTGATTTTTTTCACTTGATTGCATTAGAAATTTAGTATCAACAATCACCACTTGACCATTATTTTTATTGGCAAATTTTGTTTCACTTATAGGTGAGTTTTCATCTCCAACACTTAGCAGTAAATTTCCTTTTAAATCATCCAGTCTTATGTTTTTTTTCAGAGCAAAACATATGCAAGAATCCTATAAACATGATTGTATTACTGAAATCTCCACATTGTCACTATTGTTACAAAACTTTATATTATTTTTGGAAGTGTAAATGATTCTCTCGACTCCTTTGCTTTCTCGATGAGATTTTTATGTTTTCCAATATAGAAAATTAAGACTAATCTGAGAATTACATCTCTAACACCTCCAACAACTTAATACTACTCAGGTGAACATATTATATATTTTAGAATAAAAAACTCAAGAATATCAACAATATTAAGGATCATCATGTTAGGATACAAACTGCTCTTCTTTTAACTATGTGGGAGATGGAAAATAATTAATAAATAAATGTATACAATAGATTATGTCAGTAAACTCTCTTCTGAATGATTCCAGACAGTCGCTGAATCCATGTATTTCTATGTTCAAGTGTGTAAAAGCAAAAACAAATATTTTTTAAGATTTCCGAACTATTGAACTATTTTTTTCCAAGTTGGTGGAAAAGCCAATAAAGGTAATAAAATGTCATGGAAGATTTTGCATATGTTTATGTAATTTAAAGATCAATATATTTGTACTTTTTTGATCAAAAACATTCATATGTCTAGTTTTTTCTAACAATTAAGGTATTATTTTAAGTATCAATGCATTTTTCAACAGCAAATGTGGCAACGTTTTTAAAAAAAAGTTATACAAATTTATGTACAACACCAATGCATTTCCCCAGTATTATAAAAAAATTAGTAACACACCAAACTCATTCAACGTTTAAAAATTCTCAATTAAATTGGTTTCTCCACAATATTTTGCCATCTCATAGTTAATATATATTACCTAAAGGAATAAGAGTTTTGATACAATTCGTTTAAAGGCAATGACAACTTTTATGGCCAAAATAAATTTAAAAGGCATGATGAAAGTAAGAGGAACAACATAGATTGAGTTTAGCTCTATGAGTAGGTGAACCATCTAGACAAAAGCCCACAACAGCCTTTGTGGTATCGTTGATGATGATATGTAGCACAAATATTATTATCTATTTGATGGAACATAGCTTTCAGAGAGATATAGATGTAGTTATGTAAGATTGTTGATTGCATGGTCAGTCGCTTGAGCGTTGGGAAGCATGACCAGATCAAGATGAGAGCCAACATATCAATATGGACCATTCCAAAAATGTTCAGCTATGCTGCCTAAGCTGATGCAGAACATGTTCACAGTATTAGCATTGAATAAAGAAATAATCCATAATCTGTGGATCGATACTACGGAGGCAACAAATATCTTCAACATTCATTCCAAACAATTTCAACCAGGAACAACTGGAGCTGAAGGCCTTAGAAGCTCTCAGGCAAACTGGTTCCGCTTTTTTCCATTGCTCACGTTTAACCTTCCCTCTTCTAAAATCTCGACTTCCATGACGTCCATGCACATTTTCCACTATTTTCTATGTTTTACTATTAGACAATGTAACTCAATTTCCTTCTCCATTAAATTCTCTCTCACCTCCATTAAATTCGAATAAAGTTTTGTGAAGTCATCTTCTTTATTCTTATCAATAAACTGTTTGCAAAAACCTTCGATTTCAGATTTGGTTGTCTTCATTTCTTCTGCTAACTTGGACACTCTCTGTGAATATCTTGGTTTAACCTCCTAAGTTTGTTAGTAAGAGTTTCTTATGCAATGTGCTATGTATAATAGTTTCGTCTGTTTCTTATTCTTCCACAAAGTTTAAATAACATCTACAAACAAAGAAACACATTAATTATGTTATTCAATCAAATAGTGATTGTTATACAGTATAGAGAAGGAAGAACAGATCTAATAAAATAAACATTGAATGGTTAACTTTAAACGATAACATAAAACTAAGTACCTACATCAATTCTACTAATTTGGTTCATTATAATCACACTAAATTTTGGTTTTACTGCATTTTTGTTTTATCAGTGAGAATCATTTTGCTCTATCAACCTCTCCAGCAGGTTTCTTACCAATTGCACAATTGAGAAATAACCAAAAGATGCATTAAAAGTTCATTATTTACAGAAAGATTTAGATCTACATTGAGTATGACTTTAGCAATGAATTATGGGATCTGACCTTTGAGAACTCATATGAAGGCTCTTTTATCAAGATATCATTTATCTCTTGTGGAAATAGAGTAAAATGCAACTCCAGTCATTAATATATCGGCAGTGTGACTGAATGTTTGGATGAACTGGAATGAAACAGAGAATTGGGTGATATGTCAACAAAAACTCTAATAGTGGGTCTCTCCGTAAACAACATCTAATATAACTATAACAAAAAAAAATTTAAGAGCAACAGAAAAAGTAAATAAGTACCAATAGTTGTGAGCAAGGGCGTCAACGTGATGAGCTAATGTGTCTAAGTCACAAATGTACTAAGATCGCTGCAACATTGGGATGATCAGCAGTAAACGATATCCATAATGAAATATAACATGCTGATAAATTATTTGTTTCAAGAAATTAATGGAACATACTAATCAAATAACTAAACACAAAATCAAGCAAATCAAGAAGCAAAACAGAAATAAAACATAAGAAATAAGATATATGATTATGAAAGTAAACGATTTTAAGTTTAAGGTTTTAAGTATTATCAAATATTTAAGGTATTAAATAGAATTAGAAGTATAATCTATAAGCAATATTATTAAGAAAGAAAATATATTTTTATTTTTTTCCCTAAGAAGCAATTAATTCATACTTTCCTTATGTATTAAAATCAATTATTTGGAGTAATTTATATTATTTTATTGCTTATTGGGTGATGATTTCCTTTTAAGTTTTTTTGTAGATATTAAATTTATGCTAAATCTCATTGAGAAAATGAAAGAAACATGAAAAATAATTACACTTGTAATAATTAAGTAAATAATTTAAGTAAAATTTTATACTATATAAATCAGGATTTAGTCATAATTATTAAGTAAAATTATATAAAGAAAATATGAAGTTATGAAATATATATTTTATTATTCATAATAAATAAGCAATTAAGTCATAATTCCCTTATACTTATATAAGAAACTTATGTTTTTGAGTAATTTTTATTATTTTGTTGCTTATTTTGGTGATGATTTTCTTTTTAAGTTTTTGGGAGAAATAAAATTTTCCTTTTTTATTTTTTCGCAGAAGCGATTTTGTTTTTTGTTACTTATTTTGGTGATGTTTTTCCTTTTAAGTTTTTGGGAGAAATAAATTTATCCTCTTTTACTTTTTGACAGAAACCAAATTTTCCTTTTTTGTAATTTTTGGCAAATTATCATCACAATTTATGTTAAACGATGATGTGGACCAATCATATCAGATTTTTTAAATCCTATGTGGACGCCTAAAGAGCACCATAGCTTCAACTTTTATATAATATAGACTACGTCTTTTATCCGCGCTATGCGCGGGTCTATTTTAATTGATTTTCTTAATATATTTTTGTATTTATTCAATTTTATATGTAGCTAGAGTATTGTATAATGTTTTATTTTTGTTTATATGTTTATATGTTTTTATTTATACTTTTGGAAACTAAATTTAATATAGAATGAACATTTGAAGATTATTTTTGTTTAAAACATCCTTTTTAATATAAAATTAGGATTGTTGTCTTTTTAATGCTTGCATGAATACTTTTTGATAAAATGTTATCTGCCTTTATGGCTTAAAATATGTTTTTCAGATGATTTCCACTTAATTGCATTAGAAATTTAGGATCAACAACCACCGTCTGACAATCATATTCATTGACATCTTTTATTTCACTTATTGGTTCATTTCCATCTCCAGCACTTAGCAACCATGCTGAAAAACTTCATTATGATTCTTCGAGTCTTCTGTTTTTTCCAGAACAAAGAATTTGCAAGAATTCCACAAGTATGATTGTCTTATTGAAATCTCCACATTGTCGCCATTGTTACAAAATATTACATTATATTTGCTAGTGTAGTTGATTCTCATAACTCATTTGCTTTCTCGGTGAGATTTAGCTGATTTCTGAAACAAAAATTAAGACTAATCTGAGAAACCTATCTAGGTGAAAACCTATTAAGGTGAACATATTAAACAGTTTAGAAGAAAGAACTCAAGAATATCAAGAATCATCATGTACATATACAACTGCTCTTTTTTTGGCTACATTGATGATGGAAAATTTTATTAAAATAAGTGGTTACGGCAGATGATGCCAGTAAACCCTTCTGAATGATCTTGAACAGTCGTTAAATTTATGTATTTCTATGTTAAAGTGAGTAAAATAAAAAATAACTGATCTTTAAGATTTACGAACTATTGAACCATTTTTTCCAAGTTGGTGCAAAAAGAATAAGGGTAATGAAAAGACATGAAATATTTTGCATATCAGCAAGGGAAATTCAAGGTCATACCAGCAAGGAAAAATTAAGGTGGTGAGCATGTTAAACCAAACAATTAAGTTCATGTACCAGCTGGACTTTCAGGAAGATTAACATTATTTAATTATTATATAAAATTAAACATTATTATTATTGTGTTTTATCATATTAAATTTTGTAAAAAGTGTATGTACCTAAGCTCTAAATCATATTTTTATTTTTATCAATATGAATGCCACATGTATTCTAGCTTAGGCCTAAACCCTAAACCTACGCTTGGGTATATTAATTTTTCTTTTGTAAAAATCATATGTGATTTCTAATATTTACAAAAATATTTTTTTTCTTTATAAGAGATGATAATTATTATTATTGGAAGTATGTATATGATATTTATGCATTCAATATACTTTTATCATGTTATATTTTTTTAATAGAATGTTTCTTTTGAATTATTTTTAGTTTACTATCTTTTTTTCTTTTCTTTTAAAATTCTAAATATATTTACATATAATTTAATTTTCATATATTATTTTGTTTTTTTTGAAATTTAAATTGATTTATCTATGTAAGATTTTCTCTTCATTTATGTAATTATGTTGTTAGATTGGTTCCTAAAGTTTACAAAGCGAGTAAGATAAATATTTGAAGTTGTTTTTTTCAAACTTTTCTTATTTTTCTAGTTTCTTATTTTTTTCCATTTTTCAACAACAAATAGACATGTACATAATACAATTGATTATTTCTTTTTCCGGTGATGATCTTTTTTTTAAACAGCATTTATTCATCTTAACATTTTATTTGTAAATGATCATTCCGATAATTAAATCAAATTAGTTTTTATGCTAGTCTAGCTGCTATTTAGACGGTATATTGTTTGACATGCTCATGACATTGGTTTTCCCTTTCCGATATGCAAACTCTTCTATAACTTTTCATTGTCGTTACTGTCATTGGTAACAACTTAGGGAAAATGGTTTAATAGTTCAAAAATTATAAAGAGTATTTGCTTTTGTTTTTACTCACTTTAACATAGGAGTAATACATGAGTTCCACGACTGCCCCAACATCATTCAGAAGAGTTTACTGGTGTCATCTGTTGTGATCATTTATAATTTGTTGCTTATTTTGGCGATAGATTTGTTTTTTAAGATTCTAGCAGTTATCAATTTTTCTAAAAATATTGTAAGTTTTTGGCATATTATCGTGAGAATTTATATTAAATTATGAAATGGACTAACAACATCGGGTCTCTAAAATCTCATATTTTAATACATAGTTTAAAAATACGGAAGAAAGTTTTGAATATGCTTTCTAACAAAAATCTTTTGTAATTTTAATAGGCACAAAATAAAAAAATTCTCTTTTTTGTTTGAAAAACTTCAAAAACTAAGGTTTCCTTAGCTCTCCCAACCTAAAAGAATAAATCTTTACATTTTAACTACAACCATCTTAAAAACACTATAACTTCAACTTTTATATAATATATATACTAAACTCCAAACTCTAAACCCTAAACCATATACCCCAGACCCTAAATCCTAAAAAATTGGAGATTAATTTCTCATATTAATATTTTATGCTTCAGAAAAAGTTAAACCTTATTGAGAATGCAAATGAATCATGAAAATTATTTACACTTGCAATATTCATGTAAATTGTTTTAACAAAAATCTATATCTATATCTTTTTAAAAATTGTTTTGTAAGAAGATATATTTTTAAAATGATTCATTGATAAGAAATTAAGGTATAATTGTTTTATATACTAAACTCATTATTTTAAGTAAATCTAATATATTTATTTGCTAATTTGGTAGATTTCAACTTTTCCTTTTTTGGCAGGTTATTGTGAAAAATTTATGTTGAAATTTAACATGAACCAATAATATCAAGTTTTTTAAATCATATGTGGATGGTCTCAAAAACTTATAGCTTAAATATATATTATACACACACACAAAACGAAAATACATATATACACACACTAAACATATATTGATTATTATCAATATTAGTTTTAAGAATTTTCCGTTTTAATTTTAATAAGGTAATTTAGTATATACATTTACGCTTTTACATTATTTTAGGTAATATTACAATTTAATAATACATAAATTTAACAAAATTAGATATTGTTAATATATATGCTGACATGTAATATATTTATTGACGTGGACCAATAGTATCGGCTTTTTAAAATTCTATGTAGACGGCCTAGGAGCGCTATAGCTTCAAATTTTATATAGTATAGAAGTTGAAGCTATATAAAAGTTTAAGCTATAGCGCTCTTACGCCGTCCACATATAATTTAAAAAATCTAATACTATTGGTCCACCTCATCATTTAACATAAATTATGATGATAATTTGCCAAAAATACAAACAAAAAAATTTGGTTTCTGCCAATAAACTAAAAGAGGAAAATTTGATTTTTGCCATAAATTTAAAAGGCAAATCATCACCAAAATTAGAAAAATTACTAAAAATCACGAAGTTTGTATATAATGAAATTATGAATTAATTGATTATTAATGAATAATAAAAAAATTTATATATATATTCATAACTTCATATTTTCCTAATAATTAATCAAGCCATTTGTTAATAATTTTTTTAAAATCGATATTCAAAATAAAGAAAATTGGTCACATAATATTTCTGAATCTCTATTTATACAGTATAATTTTTTACTAAAAATTACTTAATTATTGCAATTGTAAATATTTATCATGACTTTTTTGTTTTCTCAATGAGTTAGCATATAATTGATATATACCAAAAAGCTTAATAGGAAAATCATCACCTAAATAAATAATTAAATATTTTAAATTACTCAAAATAATGATTTTAGTATATAAATAAATTATGAACTAATAACTTATTAATGAATAACCATAATAAAAAAAATTATTTCCTAATTATATTGCCTATAATAATACTTCTAATTTTATTCAATACTCTAAATTGTTTATATTACTGAAAACTTTGAACCTAAACCCATTTACTTTCATATTTCTATATCTTTATTATGTTTGATTTCTGTTTTGCTTCTTGATTTGCTTAGTTTTGTGTTTAGTTGTTTGATTAGTTTGTTCTATAATTTTTTTGAAACAAATAATTTATTAGTATGCATCTAACTGTGTGTTATTTTTCTTGCTGGATATCGTTTTATGCTTATCATCTCAATGTTGCAGCAAACTAAGTAGCTATGTGACTTAAACACATCATTTCATTCCGCTGACATTGCCCCTTGCTAACAACAATTGGTATTTATTTACTTATTTTGTTGCTCTTAACAATTTTGTTATAGTTGTAATAAACAATGTTTACAAAGAGACCAACTATTAAAGTTTTCTATTGACACATCATCCAACTCTCTTTTTCATCCCAGTTCATCCATACGTGTATTCAATCACGCTGTCGATAGTTTGATGAGTGAAGTTGTATTTTCTTCTACTTCCACAAGAGATTAATGCATCTTTTGGTTATTTCTCTATTATGCCATTGGTAAGAAGCTCACTGGAAGACATAGTCAACGTAGATATAAATATTTTTGTAAATAATTAAATTTTAATGCATCTTTTGATTACTTCTCAATTGTGTCATTGGTAAGAAATCTGCTGGAGAGATTAAGAGAGCAAAGTCACCGGTAAGACACAAATGCAGTAAAACCAAAATTTGTTGTGATTATAATGAACCAAATTAGTAGAATCAATATTGTTATTTAGTTCTCTGTTATTGTTTAAAGTTAGCTATTCAATGATTATGTTCTTTGATATATTATTCATCCTCTACACTGAATAACAATCACTGTTTTACTGAACTACAGAATCAATGTGTTTTTTTTGTAGATCCAATTTTAAACTTTGTGGAAGAAATAAGAAACAGAAGAAACTATTATACAGAGCACATTACTCTTACTAACAAAAGGAGGAGGTTAAACCAAGATATTCACATATCGTGTCCAAGTTAGCAGAAGAATTGAAGACAACCAAATCTGAAATCGAAGGTTTATGCAAACATTTAATTGATAAGGATAAAGAAGATGACTTCGTGAAGCTTGATTAAGATTTAATGGAGGTGAAAGGGAATTTAGTGGATAAGGAAATTGAGCTTCATAGGCTAAGAGTGAAACAGAAAAATAGTAGAAACATAAGGTGCATGGACCTCATGGAAGGTCAGATTAGAAGAGAGAAGGTTCAGTGTGAGCAATGGAAGAAAGCGGAATCAGTTTGTCTGGGATCTTTTAAAATATGATGATTGTTGTTGTCTTCAATTGTTCCTGATCTAAATTTGTTTGGAATAAATGTTGAAGATTGTTGTTGCCTCCGTAGTACCGATCCTGAGATTAGGGATTATTTATTTCTTCCTTGCGAATATTGAGAACAGATTATGCAATAGCTTAGGCAACCTAGTTGAACTTTTTTGGAATGGTCCATATTGATAAGTTGGCTCTCATCTTGATCTGTTCATGCTTCTTATGCTCAAGTGACTGGGTTTGCAATCAACAATCATACATAACAGCATATATATATGAAAGCTTTGTTCTATTAGATAGATAAGAATATTTTTGCTACACTTTTTACTCAACGATACCATAAAGGCTGTTGTGGGCTTCTGTCCAGATGGGTCACCTACTCATAGATCCAAACTTAATTCTATGATGCTCCTCTTATTTTCATCCGGCTTTTTAAATTTCTTTTGGGCATAAAAACTCTCATTGCCTTTACACAATTGTATCCAAACTCTTATTCCTTCATTATGAGACGGCAAAATGTTGTGGAGAGAATAATTTAATTGAGAGTATCTAAACGTTGAAAGAGTTTTGTGTGTTATTGATTTTTTTAATAATACTGTAAAAACATTGTGGTGTTGTACATAAATTTGTATAACTATATTCTTTTTTAAAAAGGTTACAACATTTACTGTTGAAAAATGCATCGATACTTCAAAAAATACCTTAATTGTTAGAAAGAACTAGACATATGAATGTTTTTGATCGAAAAATAAGTACAAATTCATTGATCCTTAAATTACATTAACATATGCAAATTCTTTCATGACATTTCATTACCTTATTGGGTTTTCTACCAACTTGGGAAAAATGGTTCAGTATTTCAAAAATCTTAAAAATATTTGTTTTACCTTTTACACACTTTAACATAGGAATACATGGATTCAATAACTATCCAATGTCATTCAGAAGAGATTTTACTGGCATCATCTGTTGTAACCATTTATTTATTAATTATTTCCATCTTCAGGAGAGCTAAAACAAGAGCAGTTGTATCCTAACATGATGATTCTTAATATTCTTGCTATTCTTGAGTTCTTTATTCTAAACTATCTAATATGATCACTTGAGAAGGGTTTCATATATTCAAGTGGTTGGAGGTGTTGGAGATGAAATTCTCAGATTAGTCTTCATTTCTATTAAGAGAAACATATAAATGTCATCGAGAAAGCAAAGGAGTCGTGAGAATCAGTTACACTTACTAAAATAATGTAAAGTTTTGTAACAATGGTGATGATGTGGATATTTGAAAAATATATTCATACTTGTGGAATACTTGCAAAGTTTTTGCTTTAAAACAAAATTTAAGACCGAAAGATTCAGAAGGAAGTTTTGCAACATGGTTGCTAAGTGTTGGACATTAAAATACATCTATAAATGGAACAAAATTTGGCTATGAAGATGATTATCAAATAGTGGTTGTTGTTCCTAAATTTCTAATGCAATCAAGTTGAAATCAACTACAAGACATATTTCAAGTCATAAAGGTAGAGAACATGTTATTAAAAATTACATATGCAAGAATTACAAATACAGCAATCCTAACTCTATAATAAAAATGATACATCATATTTCAATATGCTTTAAACAAAATTATTCTTCAAATCCTCATTTATATTAAATTTATTTTTCTTCATTTATTTAAAAAACATATTTAATTAAAATAAAAAAAATGAAATAATTATACAAAACTCTAGCTATATATAAAACTAATAAATACAAAAATATATTAAAAAAATTAATAAAAATAGACTCATGCGTAGCGTAGGTAAAAACCTAGAATTGTATAATATTTACCCGCGCTAGGTAAAAATTTAGACTTGATCTAATGTTATCTGATTGTAATTGTAGAAGGTAATTACTGTTTTGGTCAACTTAACTTTGAATTGGTTGTTCTGAGGTCTGTATTATGATTGGAACTGGTGAAGATAATAGCCATTATGTATCTTTGAGTCCAGGTTTAGAAGAGAAAAAGAGAAAGGGAAGGAGCATAGAAGATCAGGATCATTTATATAGTATAGATGGATTATTATTATTAGTTTGTGATTAATATAATGATTTCATCATCAGTGTCACATTTTTAAATCACATATACATTCTCCATGAAGGCAAGCATAATAAAATTGTTTAGGACAATCACGAGAATCAGGACAATCTTTGTCAGTGTCACAGTACGTTATCGTGTTTGGCAGCTCCAGCTCGGCTTTTAGGCTCGAACAATGGCATATTCCAGCCAAACATTGCGCATTTTCATTCGAACACTGTAATTTACACTCTTTTGATCCTGTGCATGATGGACTGACTCTAATTCCAGAGATGCTCACCAACGATATGCCTAATAATTAAAATTACATATCACTTTTTAGTCGGAGGTTTAAATCGATATAATATAAATATATAAAAAAATATAAAGAGAGAATATATAACATGAGAAATAAAGAGCGAAAACAATGAAGATTGTTGTTTTTGATGCCGTCATGTCTTTTGCCTGAAATTTTGGGATATGAAGATTGGTTTATAAATATGTTCTGATCGATTTTTTGTAACTTTATACATGGTGGTTCAAGTGCTTATATAATTTAGTCTTGGAGGATGAACATGGAAATTTAGTTAATGCATACATTGTAGGACTTTGATTGATAAGATTTGTTGTACTTATTACTTATTGCCAATTCAATACTTATATTCAAGTAATAATTACAGCAAATCTTATCAGTCAAAGTCCTAACTACAACAAATCTTATCATAATAGTACTCTAAAACTCTAAAACGTATTTTTTTTTAAATGTATATATATTTCTAAAAATATCTCCTCTTTTAGGGTGCTGGTTTAATTCCCAGAATGTATCAAAAGTTTTAAGTATTTAAATATATCCAAGCCAATGATTCTATATTTGTTATGGAATCTCAATTTTCCAAAGAATACTAAGGGGAATGTATTGTAATGAGTATTGGGGAGATTTGAGTTTAAGTGACAAATCATGTATTATTGAATTAATAATTTTAAATTATATACTTCAATCCAATGTTATTGAAAATGTGATTAGAATTTAATTTAAAAGTTTCAGTTGAGATTTCAAATAATTTAATAAAAAAAATTTTAGATTCATCAAAATTTAACCAAATCTTCTCAAAAATCATTAAAACTCAAATCTCTCCAAATATTCATATCAATACCTTATAAAATTGCAGATATAGAGATCTAGGTAGGTTGCCGAAGTAGAGTTAGTTAGTTAGAAATCCTAAAAACAATTGATGTAATTGTGATGAATATTTGATGTAGCTCAAGTTTCATTTTTCATTCACGTTTGCAATTATTTTGTCCATCTAAGGGACCTTACCAACACATTGTCGTAACCAACTTTGATCCATACATCCTTATGTTCCAAGCAAATTATTTTGATATAATTTCTGATTTTATATATTACTTTAGAATTGTTTGGACAACTTACAACAACAACAATAGCCGGTATGAGCAATCCGGAAAAAATGAGAAATAAAATGAGAAAGAAGAGAATTAGAAAGAGATCGAGTCTCTGAACCATAGCTGCAGGGCTGAGGTAAACCTTGGGTTTAGTCGCCTTGCAAAGCAAATGTTGCGAATTTCTTTATATATGCCCCTCATGAGAGCCTCTGCCGGTATACGAGAAGTCGTGAAGATACGTGCATTTCTTTCCCGCCATATGTAATAGAGGACACATTGAGCAGCCACTAACCAAAGTGCCGCCATAAAATCCTCCAAGGTTTGGCGAACGCAACCAATTTAGTAGTCCTGACCAAGTATCAAAACCAGTGAAGCGGTAATGAAGCTTGGCAAGACACCATCGCGATATGTCAAAGCTGTAAGGGCATCTCAAAAATAGATGGTCTCTTGATTCCCCAAAGATTTCACAAAGGTAGCAAGTGTCATCTTCTACGGTTCCCCAACTCCTCATCCTAGCAAGAGTTGGTAGACGATCCAAACAGCCAAGCCACATAGTAAAAGAGTGCTTTGGGACAGAGCCCGAAAACCAAACCTGGTTATGCCAAGGGACCTCCTCACGCTTGGTCTTGATGGCATTCCAAGTTTCTGAGAATATGAATCTATTCTTTGGCTCACCCGATGGTGTCATCCATAGATATTTGTCCTCCATTGAATCGTTTATATCAACCGAAACTAGATAACAAAGAAGCTGCTCGATATTGGAGGATCGCGCACCCCCAAATATCCATCCATGTTCAGTTCTGGCTTGGGCGACCTTTGCATCAAGAGGGGGACCCAAATATCCATCCATGTTCAGTTCCAAGCAAATTATGCAGCTCCTTTTAGGGTTCCTTTGAGTGACGTGTTGATCAAAAGCACATTGTCCTTCAATAAAATTACACCAAAGCTTGTACTGAAGCCTCAGGGAAAAAGTGTTTAACCATCACCCAGAAGTAACTCGTGGCCCCAATTCCAGTATTATAAATGTATTTTCGAGTTTATTGGGAAACATATGAGAAAATCACTACCAAAACACAAGTAGATAATCTAAAACAATGTAAAAATATATTTAGATATAGGGATTTAGGTAGCTTGCCGAAGCTGAATTATCCAGAGTAGAGTAGCCAATCTTAGCAATAAAAGGTTTTGGAAGCAATGAATCACAAATTAGATTGTTATCTAACTAGGTATTTATTGAGATAAAAGACTTCTACATTTTTTTGTGAATCCTTTAATTTTTACCCATACTTTATATAGTGTACATGGTGAAAATTGGTTACTGAAAAACGAACAAGATTGTCTATAATTTTAAAAGAGATTGTTTTAGCCCATTAAAAATAAATCTTTTATATATAAAAGCAGACTTTTGGAGTCTCTTCATGTGTCTACATTAGCAAAAAATGAAGGTTTTACAAGAGATGTAGTACTGCCACATGGCAAATTTGTTGGAGAGTTCAGATGTTTTAATTTGAAGTATGCGTTTGATTCATTCCTTAAACTCACCCAACAAAAAACATTTAAAAAAAAACGAAAAAAAAAACATGGATATAGATCATAGCCCAAATTCACTCATACGGCTCAAATTAATTAAAACATGGAAAGAGTGGTTATTTTAATTTCAGGTTAGACTGGAGACTCTGAGTGCCTTAGTAACAGACACACCAAAGTTTCTGACAAGTCAAAGTGCTTTCTTCTGAGAGATGTTTACGAGTTTGTTGCACTCAAGTATTCGCTCTAGGATTGAACTTATATAGCCCCATAAGAGCAAGAACCTTCTGTTTCATCTCATGCATACCAGTATGGTTATATTGATATTGATGTTGATGAGTACATAGTGTCGTATAGAGAATATGACAATCATGACTTATGTATAAGCCTGTTATATAACTCTGGAGGTGTTTAAGTTTCTGTTTAATTATCCAGCTTTTACACTGAAGAATCTCACACTTCAAGATGAAACATCTACACCAGCTGCCTCTTCGCAAAAATGTAAGTAAACAACCTTTGTTGTTTTCTTTATAAACTCTTGATTAATAATATGATGCGAGTCTAATGAAAATTTGCTCACTTTTGTTCAGTTTTTTATGTCAGCTTCTCACCATTTTTCGTCACTCCTTTCAAGAACAAGATCCTGAGGAACAAGGAATAGATAAAAGATCCCCTCCATCCTATTGAGTCTTCTCTGCAACAATATCTGAAAAACCCTAACATTGACGCAAACATTTGGTTCCACATGCAATGAAATGTGTTTTGGTTTTTGCTTCTTTTCTTTTCCCACCATGAGATGGATGTAGTTTACAAATAATAAATGTTAAAGATATTAAACACAAAACTCCATAAGTTTGGGCGTTTGTTACAATTATTGACTTTATAATTTCTAGAGGGCTGATCGTTTAAAGAGAAAAAGATGATTCCTTAAACTGTAATCACTATCAGAATCTCAATTAAAATAAATGGAGGAACGAAAGAAACGGATAACTCCAGCCTACGGCTAAATCACTAGAGCCTTTTATTCAACTCTACGACTAAATCAACTATGAAAACACTCTCAAAGTCTCCCAAAGTGGTTTCAGTTTTGAATTGAAATTATATTATGATATTTTGAATGGTTTAAATGGAGAAGCCTGAATGTGTGGTTTGAATCAGTCTGACTCGAGGAGTCTCAAGAGGAAAAGCTTTCCAGCATTTTCATGGAGGTTGGTGATGAAACAAAGAAGAGGGAACTGGTAGAAGTCGTGTCTTGCTGAGTCACCTAGAGTCCAAGCTTTTGTGTTTGCTGAGTCATTAAGAGTCCGAGTCTTATGGTAGTGTTTTCGTGGGTTGTTCAAGTCATGGAGTAATGCGTAGTTGTTTCTATTATTCCGCAATAGTTTAGGAGTCAGTTATTGTAAGGCTTTATAAGCCATTGTCTTGTTTCCGTAATGTATCAGAGAAAGTTATTCAGAGTAAAAGCAAGTGTTCTGTTTGCAATTTCACAATTATATAAAAAAATTTATCAGATTTTAAATTATATGACCACACAAAAAATATTAAATTGCCTAATTTTAAACATAAAATATTCCCTATTTTTCATACACAAAATATTTATATTTTATTCAAAAAAAAAACGTGCGGCTGCTCCCCTAGTAAGTACAAAAAGTTATGAAGTTTGGAGATTAACGTTCTTTCTCATGCTTGTCTGCAATTAGATATTGTATGGTTTGATGGGAAGATATATTTTCTCGATAGAAATTTTCATATTCCAATCATTGGCAAGAAGTATAGCAATGATTACTTCCTTAGACTTCTTCTTCTTTTAACGAGTTGTTGTTTTACTAATTGCATTGCTTAACAATTTCATCTGAAAAAGGATCAAATTTATTTATCCCAATCAATGGAAAATGGAAGGTTAGTTACATCTCAAAAAATAAAATAATTAAATTGGGTCCAATAAAACAATATACTAATTTAATGAAGAAGATGTAACGATATTTATGAAAAATTAATTTGAAAAAGAAGATGTATCGACATTTATATGGAAAATCTAATTAAAAATTATTGGCCTTGGAATCTATTGGTAATTGATAGTGTAAATTAAAGTCAACTAACACTAAATATTCGAAAGAGGAATTTACAGAAAGACCCACGTGAGTCTTTTTTCCTAAGAGCCGTCTCTTTCCTCTTCTCCTCCTTGTTCCAAATTTCCCAAATCCCTCCCACATCATAAACCCTAGAAATCAAAATTCGCTCAACCTTCTCTATTGCTTTTTCAATTTCTAATTCCTTTCGATTTTTTAAATATTATCCCCAGAAAAAGCTTCATTTTTTTCCAATCTTACATTTCGCCGTCTTCTGCTCTGAACCCGGACCGTCGCGTAAACGTTTTACTTGGTCTCCGCCATGACTACTCAACAACAACAATCTGCCATTAAAGTAAGCTCTGAAGGCACTCTTAAGCTATTCTTTTCTTCGGTTTTTAAAAATCGAAGCTTTTTGAATTCTCCTGTGTTGGGTTTTAGGGTGCGAAAGTGCTTATGGTTGGAGCTGGTGGGATTGGCTGTGAGTTACTGAAGACTCTTGCTCTTTCTGGATTCGAAGATATTCATATTGTAAGTTTCTCAATTTGTTTTTTCTTCTCTGTTTTCGTGAGTTTTAGTATTCATAAGTTGTAATTTCTTCTTTTCTGAGATTCTGGGTCACGAACGAAAGTTCAAGCCTTTGAAGGATTTGACTTTAGGTTTAGAGTTTTTGATGTTATGGATGCTTTGAAAATTTCTACATCTTTGAGCTTATTTATTTGCATGGCTCATGACATTACATCGGGACTCTACTGAACATAGTAGGAGTTAGTAGGACTAGGAAGATTACAACTTATTGTTCTCGGAACCCAAGAGAAAGATTCGAGTTTTACTTGTGGTTTCTTCTGAATTGAGAGAATGAATAGATCAGTGACTTGTAAGATTAGTTTTTATGGTATCCGTGATTAAGTTAACCATTCTCTTGTGTTACAGATTGACATGGACACAATTGAAGTCAGTAACCTGAATAGGCAATTTTTATTCCGTCGTTCACATGTTGGACAGTCCAAGGCTAAGGTAATTTTTGCTTGAGAACAGTCTTAAGGGATTTCAAGTTCATAAGAGTTGATGTATTTTTACATATCATCAGGTTGCCAGAGATGCAGTCTTGAGATTTAGGCCTCACATTAATATAAAATCATACCATGCGAATGTGAAGAATCCCGAGTTTGATGTTGATTTTTTCAAGCAATTTGATGTTGTTCTG
This sequence comes from Cardamine flexuosa, assembly GCA_963555745.1. Classification (NCBI taxonomy): domain Eukaryota; kingdom Viridiplantae; phylum Streptophyta; class Magnoliopsida; order Brassicales; family Brassicaceae; genus Cardamine; species Cardamine flexuosa. Next base: position 25,469,186 of record OY743217.1, on the reverse strand, counting down.
AATGGACTGGACAACTTGGACGCAAGGCGTCATGTGAATCGCCTCTGTCTTGCTGCTGAGGTTCCTCTTGTAGAAAGCGGGACAACGGGCTTCCTAGGACAGGTTATTCCGCCTGCCCTTTGGTCTTGCAGTTCTTATTTCTCTAAGTGAAATCTATTGATTAGTTGGACTAAAGTGCTAGGCTTGAATGGCCTAACTGTTAACATTTCTCTCTATCTGACTTTGTACTGCTTGTTCCCTTGTTTGGATTAGGTAACTGTGCATATAAAGGGAAAGACAGAATGTTATGAGTGCCAAACCAAACCTACTCCAAAGACATATCCTGTGTGTACAATAACAAGCACTCCAACTAAGGTATTAAAATTCTCTTGTTCGTTCTAAACTTTGTGAATCTTGGAGTAGTTATATCTTATCTGGCATAGTCTTAATCCTAAGTCATAGTGCGTGTTTTTGATGTGCCTATAAATTGTGGATTGATTCTACAGTTTGTGCACTGTATTGTGTGGGCAAAAGACCTGCTCTTTGCAAAGTTGTTTGGCGACAAGAATCAAGATAATGATCTTAACGTGCGTTCCAACAACGCTGCAAGCTCATCCAAAGAAACAGAAGATGTATTCGAACGTGCAGAAGATGAAGATATCGAGCAGTATACTAGAAAGATATATGATCATGTGTTTGGTTCTAACATTGAAGTGGCTTTGTCCAATGAGGAGACATGGAAAAACCGTAGACGACCAAGGCCTATTTACAGTAAGGAAGTCTTACCTGAAAGTATGACTCAACAAAATGGAAGCATCCAGAATTCTTCTGTTACTGATGGCGATTCAACTGTCTCTGCCATGTCGTCTCTTGGCCTGAAGAATCCACAGGAATTGTGGGGTCTAACACAGAATTCTCTAGTGTTCGTAGAAGCATTGAAGTTGTTCTTTGCCAAGAGAAAGAAGGTCTGTGTCATCCTCTCTGTGAATTCTCCCCTACTATATATTAATCTCAGTGTACTGATTAATTGATGTTTTTGTCTATATGGTGCCATAGGAAATCGGACACCTTACTTTTGACAAAGATGATCAGTTAGCTGTAGAATTTGTCACTGCTGCTGCGAATATCCGTGCTGAGTCTTTTGGAATCCCTTTGCACAGTCTTTTTGAAGCCAAAGGTATTGCTGGAAACATTGTTCATGCTGTTGCTACGACCAATGCCATTGTTGCTGGTTTGATTGTTATTGAAGCAATCAAAGTGCTGAATAAGGATGCGGACAAATTCAGGTTTGTCACTTTGAAATCTTATTTCACAGTATTTCATTAGATTGTAGAGTACTTATATTTATTTCTTTTTAATTGTTTGTGTTCTCAATGTCTCTCTCTAGAATGACGTATTGCCTAGAACACCCAAGCAGAAAGCTACTCCTTATGCCAATCGAGCCATATGAACCTAATCCATCTTGCTATGTCTGTTCTGAGGTATAAACACTACTGCTGCTTAGCCTTCTTTCTTTAATCTTCCTTGCATTATAAGTCATTTGCGTTTTCTTCTTTTATATCTACAGACTCCTTTAGTACTTGAGATCAATACTCAAAAATCAAAACTACGGGATCTAGTTGATAAAATTGTCAAAGCCAAGCTTGGAATGAACCTACCGTTGATAATGCATGGGGCTTCTCTTCTTTATGAAGTTGGTGATGATCTTGATGATATTATGGTTGCAAACTACAATGCGAATCTTGAGAAGGTTTGGTCTCTCGATTTTTCTAACATTTGCCTTTCCAACACAGGTTCAGATATTGCAATTTCTCACAGGCTTGTGTTTCTTTTTCAGTTTTTATCAGAACTTCCTTCTCCCATTGTAAACGGAAGCATTCTCACCGTTGAAGATCTTCAACAAGAGCTATCTTGCAAGATAAATGTCAAGCACAGGTTTTTATATCTTTTACCTTTTGGATCCTTTTTGAATATCAGTTTGGTTTCTTGGAATCTTACCTATGAGATATCCTTAAACTTGTCGATATGAAAGTTTTAGTCTTTCAAGATGGGTAATCATTAGGCATAATCCTTGGATTCTCAAATGGCCCTTTGCTTATTCTTTTACTGTCACAGGGAAGAGTTCGACGAGGAAAAAGAACCTGAAGGAATGGTACTCTCTGGATGGACACCATCTCCAGTTACCAACGGCGAGAGCGCATCAACATCAAACAATGACAACGCTTTATTAGATGTTACAGAGAGTTCCTCAGGATCCGAGGTTGTTTCTAAGAAGAGAAGACTCTCTGAAACTGAGCCTGATACTCATAAGAAAGAATCAGAGAACGTCGACAGTGGAGATGATGATCTCATGGAGATTGAAAATCCCATGATGGTGAGCAAGAAGAAGAAAAGAGTTGCATAGGCTATATAACTCTGATCCCTAAATCATTCCTCCTTTTTTTATTTAAGAACTTTATATTTTCTAACTTTCTACTTTCTCGAGAATTACAAGTATGAATTAGGGATTCTTTGATGGGGGGAAGAAACTACTCAGATTGTTAAATATTTACTAGAACAGGATCCTTTTTGAGAAGGAAGGAGCTCCAGGAAACTCAAATAGAAAAGCAATCTTTGCTTTAAGAGATTCTGTAATGTTTTCACTAACTGTAAGAGCTCCCTTGTTATCAGTTCATCTATTTACTGTTTTGAAGAAATCTCATTCTCTGCTTCTTTTCAATTATGAGAAGTTTGACATACAGACTCTAGAAATTTGTATTTTATAACCTAAGTATCAACAACCTATAACAAGGGAGGATGATTGGATAAATGCATCAAGAGTATTTAAGTTATACATATGCATTATCCCCCACCGTAAAATACATTTCAAATACCCCAAAAGCCAAAATTAAAAAACACAATACAAAATTATACAACGTATCCAATTACCATAAAGAAGGTCAATCAATTCCTTCTTTTGGTGCAAATTCCTCATCAGTTTATTACCTTCCGTTGAGGTTACCAAACTGAGTAAACATGGCAGTTCCAGAGTGTTGGTCCGCCGCCGAGCCATCCTTGTCTTGACCACTCTGAGTAACCGGACGTTCACTTGTTGCAGCAATGGTGGCAACAGGTGAAGCTGGCGTAGCTGAAACAGCCACAGGCTTATCGGTATCAACCTCCTCAACAGCTTCAGTTTCCCCCTGAGAGAAACTCTCTTGAAGCTGAAGAGCAAATTCTAAGTTCCACAAAACATCTCCCATTGTTGGTCTATCAACACCATAATCTTCTAAACACTTCTCTGCAGCTTCTGCAAACTTCTTCATAGATTCAGGATTCACATTGCCAACAAGTAGAGGATCTATGATCTTTTCAAGCAACCCTTTTTGTTTCCATTGCATAGCCCATTCAGCTAAGTTAACCTGTTCCCTTGGAAGTGTAGGATTAATAGCTGGTCTTGCACATAGAGCTTCTAGAAGAACAACGCCAAATGAATACACATCTGATTTGTCTGTAAGTTGTTGTCTCCTGAAGTATTCCGGATCTAAATATCCAAAACTACCTTTCACAGCTGTACTGACATGGTTTTGTCCAAACTCAACATCTTTGGAGAGACCAAAGTCAGCAACTTTAGCTACTAAAGATTCATCAAGAAGAATATTTGTTGACTTGACATCACGATGGATAATCCCTTGAGCTGTTCCTGTGTGTAAATAGTGAAGTCCACGAGCAGCTCCAATGCAAATCTCTAGTCTTTGTTTCCATGTCAAAGGAGTTAAGTTTTTACCATAGAGATGGTCTCTGAAAGGACCATTAGACATGTATTCATAGACAAGAATCATCTCTGAGTTCTCGTCACAGTAACCAATCAAAGAGACTAAATGTCTATGTCTAAGCTTAGACAACATCTGAATCTCTGTGTGAAACTCTGTGATCCCTTGCTCTGACTGTGGATTGCCTCGTTTGATAGCAACTTGAGTTCCATCATCAATGGTTCCAATATAAACGTTTCCAAATCCACCAACACCAATGATCTCTGATGCATCAAAGTTCTTTGTGACTTCTTGAAGCTCTGATAGAGAGAAGTACCGTCCTAGGGCAAGACCCGAGTTGTACAAGTTTGATTTGTGAGAACCGTTTTTACTTGTCATGAAAGTACTATCACCTGCGTGTATAGGAAGTAACCAAGAAGAGAAACTATTCCTCTTCTGCCAATCTTGTGGTCTCTTCTTCCATTTATATACCATAGCTCCAAGACCTACAAAAGCTCCAAACATCATTACAAAACCTGCGGTTGCAACCATTCCTTCTTTCCCCATACTTGCTCTTCTACCATCAACTCCAAACTCTCCATCAAGACTATCAACAGAGTTGCTCATCTTCAAAACCTCAACTCCATTCAAGATAGCATTCTTGCTTCCAGTATCTTCTCCCATAGGACCAATCTGAACCTGAAGCTCAGGTTTCATAAGGGTTGAGTTCACTACAATGTCTTTATAGTAAGGAGCAGAAAGATCACCAGCTACAGTAGACAAATCAAGTCCTGAAATAGCAGTTTTCCCATTGATGTAAACGTTGAAGTAAAGGTCATTGAGAGATTTGCTAACAATGTCACAGAAATGAAGACGAATTAGGTAGTGAAATGATGGGTTTGATGGGAAGTTCCATGTAACATTGAAGTTAGGATCAATGGTTTGAGCATCAGCCATCTCTACAGCTGTTGCGTAAACCGTCTGCGGCGCAATCAACGGTGTGATTCCAGGAGGATACTCGATCGCAGTAGGTGTTGTTTTGACTTCCTTAGCAAGATTCACATCTTTCAGGTAGGTTTTGTCAGGTGTCCAAGTTCTTCCTAATGTATCATTCTGTGGCGTGATCAAGGGGCCACCAACATTAACTCTGTAAACCGATTGGTACGCGTAACCAGACAAACCCGAAAACCCGTTAACCGGGAAAAGAGAAGTGCCTGCATCGGTTATAAGTTCATCTGGAGCTGAAACAACTTCAATCCCATTAATGAAAGCTGCAGAATCAGTCATAGGTTTAAACCTAAGAGCGAATTGAGCATCTGTCATGTTAACAAGATACTCTTTCTCAATAGTAGCTTGGCTATCATTGTTTTTGTTACTAACTTTAAAGTTGTGAAGCAAAACATATTTCTCTGTTAAAACAGAGAAAGTTGCTTTTTGAAGATCAAACTCGTCATTAGGAAAAGCACAGAAATGAAGACGAACCCAATGCCAACCAGGTTGAGTCAAATGGAACTTGTAAATAGCTTCTTGGCGAAAGATCCTCGCGGTTAAGTAAATAGAAGAAGATAGTTTGTTTGAAGGTGGAGCTGAGACTTGAATGTCATCTTTAGCTTCTATGTATTGAACCGTGTCTGAGTCACTTTTAAAGACTCTACCATCAGAGGTTTTGGAAGAAGACTTGCTTCCACAATCAATGAGAATGTCATCTGCTGGTTTAAATGCAGCGGTTGGAACATTACTGATCGCAACCGCTGAAGAAGCTAGGTTGGTTAAGAAGAAGAGGAGGATGGTGAAGAGGAGAGTCATGAAAGGTCTGGAAGAAGAATGCAAAAGTATGTTTGGTTTCTTTCTTATCTCCATCCCTCCTTCGTGAGGGGAAAAGAGAGAAGAAGAGAGGAGATTGAGGAAAAATAATGATAAGACGAAAGGATACGAGATTTTTGGGTTGCTTGTGGTTGAAGAAAGATCGAGAGGAAAAAAAGGGCATGAAAGAGAGACAAGATGAGTTGTTATATTTTTGGTTAGTTTTTCTATTGTCTTTGGTTCTGGTTGAGTCTGTTATAATTAGTGTATGTTTTTTTTTTAAGTAAAAACTGTTAAATTGGTTTTATGACAATTTTGACATATATATATATATATATAGATGATTCTCTCTATTTCAAGAAGATTAAAGAACAAGGACAAGAAGTCTAATTAAGTAGCTAACCAAGGTTTTGAAGTTTAGCAACCTTATATCTAATTAATTGTGGATTAGTCTGTTTCATATATATATTGCAATTTACATCTTTTTTTTCATTATGCTATTCTTCCATTGCTCTCTAAATCTCAAATCTCGGTTTTTATAAGACATTTATATGAACTCTTAACTTTATTTTGTGTTCATGATCTCACATGATAATTGTTTTTACATTTTTATTGAATCCTAAATCTTATGACACATGGGGATTTTCATAGGTTTATTTAAGTTTATCCAAACCAAACCTATTCTAATTAAAATGAATGGGTGTAAATGGTTTGAAACAACACATTACTCTATCTCTAAGGGATATATATATATATATATATATATATATATATATATCAATAACATTTTTATTTTAAAATATTTACTGAAAAAATGTTACAAATACAACTAATACACTTACAAGATAAATCCTACAGTTAAAAACATTTACAGGAACAACCAACATAAGGACCAACATAATTACAACAAAAAAACCTTCAGTTATAAGTTATAACCAACACAACTACAATAAAAAAAGTTACAGCTATATTCCAACCAATCACCCACTAAATTATATATATTTTGTTGATGAAAGTATATATTATATATTTTTATATTTGGTGTTATCCACCTTAAAAATATTAGCTAAAAATAAATATTGTGTGCCAGTCATTCAAAATGTTTTTTTAGTTAATTTTTTTTACTTATATGAAAATATTATTTTATTAACTGGCATACTAAACTTCTAACATTTACTTAAACATTTAAAGGTATATTCCCACTCACTGAAGTAGATATTATATTTGGTGTTATTTACCATAAAAAATTACTACCTAAAAATGAAAACGTTATGCCAATCATCCCAAAGTTATTGTAATTTGAAAACTTTGACTTATCTGAAAAATATTATTTTAATAGCTGGCATACTAAACTTCCAAATGTTTTCTTAAAATGTTACAGCTACAGAGTCCCATCCACTAACCTATATATTTTTAATTTTTTATATTTGGTGTTATTTACCATTATAAAAAAAAATTACTACCTAGAAATGATACATTTGTGCCAATTATCCCAAATTTGTTGGTATAAAATATTTTGACGTAAATGGAAAATATTATTTTAGCAACTGGCATACTAAACTTCCCAAAAAAACGAAAATATTGAAGATCTGTTTCAGCAATATATAAATCTCACATAAGTTGTCAAACATTTGGAACAAGAAAAATGGTTGCGTACATCAGTTACAACTTTTTGTTGGGTTTTATAGTGGTTTTAGGCCTTTTTATGCAAGATTAAGTATGATGGTTACAAAAGGTGAGATCGACGCCATCTGGACACAAAAAGGAGTTAATTCGACACTTTGTTTTCAGGTTCTAAAACAAACTCCTGAAATTTCAACATTGGATATTTCTGGTCTCACTAAATTTGTGATCAATTATGAGAATTATGGATGCAGAATCCATACTCAATACTTAAATATAAATTATTATGTAGAAAAAACTATTTTTGTTCTAAATGTTTATATTATTTTCTTTTATCAAAAATCTGATCCTCTTTATAATGTTATTTTTCTTTTATTTATATATATTTTGACCTTCAATGTTATCAATAAATTACAATAAATTTTATCATTCTAATTTGAATATGTCGGTTTTGATTCGGTCTTGAATGTTGTAACGTCCTTTTTGAAACAACTTTACTTCTTGATTTAATGCTTAGATTCTTTTATGTAAACTCTCTATCTTTTCCGGTCTCCTATAGCTTTCTGAACTCTCTGAATCTGTCACTTCGATCTCGTATTAGCTCGCCTATATTCTAATTTTACTCTGAGATTTACTCCTGCGAACCGAGCTCTTGCCTATATGACTTGATTGACACATGTCATGTATCCTTAATGGCGATAAATCCTTGGTGTGGGATCTGGTATCAAAATTTGCCCCCCAAATCTTGCGAACTAATTTTTAGTTCGAGAGACTTAAGTGATAAATGTTGATTTTATTTTCTTTTACCCCTACTCATCAAATCCCTTGGATTTCGTGATTTACTTGATGTAATATCCTTGACACGCGTTCCCATTTATTCCTAATTTTATTTATTTAAAAATTAGAGAAACTCCTCCATTTCCCCACCAATTTCGAGGCAGTTTTTCATCCACTCGTTTAATAAGGTATTTCTTTTCTTCTTCTTCCTACTTTACTCTTTTACTCGCAAAACTTCCTTTTTTTTACTGTTTTTCTCCAACTCCCTCAATCTTCTTCAAGAATGGCTAATGGTTCGAAATCTTCGGTTGCACATCCTACAAGAGCAAACGACAAATTCGGTCTCCATCCTCAATCGATAATTACGGAAGACAGCCACCTCCAAACCTTGAAGACCCTTTGTCGGGTCCATCCGGAGGTTGAATTCTCCCTCCCAACCCCAGAGGAATCCCCAGAATCGGGCCGCCTGTGAGGACCCGTCCCGGACGATCCAACGTCTGGCGACAAATTGCTATGACTTCATTCCCAGTCATAACAAACCTCTTTGAATTTTCCTTTCTCCTTTAAGAATACATTTCCTTACGCTATTCCTTTATCCCTTAATTTACACCATTGGATTTTTCTTCCATCCTTGGTCTATTTCTGACCAAGCCTTGGTTTATCTCCTTTTACTTTCCTTTGATATCAATCTTAAACTCGACCATGTTCAACATCCAACTTAACCAATAAGTTCGGATTGTTCTCATACCTTGGCCAATACACGGATACAAACCATTTCCTCATTCATACCTTGTATCTCCCAATTGCTTCATCCCATTACTCATCACTTCGTTACTTAGCCATACAACCAACCATCCCCATTGGCTAAGTACACGAATGATGAGGGGATTTTACCCACCCAAGGGGTTAGGGTTTAACATCCATTACACGCTGGTTTACCTTGAATTGATACTTACTTGGCAATGAGTTACTTGTGGATTTGATCCCTTCCGACCCCATAATCGGATGATCATTCCATCGAGTCACTCATGTGGATTTCCGATCCCATTATCGGATTCACTCTCGGTTCAAGTGTATCTTCTCTTAGGCAACACCACGTTTATTGGTTCCACTACCTTGGGTTTGAACGATGATAACAATTCATCGTTCATAGATCGCTAGTTCCATTCTCTTATACGCAGCAGAATCTGTAGGAATGAGTTGATCTTCCATCCTTTTGTCAAATGACTCATCACTTCGTTACTTAGCCATACAACCAACCATCCCCATTGGCTAAGTACACGAATGATGAGGGGACATTCAAGCCCCTTAATTCACAGTGGCCGATCAAGTTCATGACTTACCGGTCCATCTGTGATCCCGTATCGGTCGCCTCCACTGATACGTTCAAGCGGTTATAACCGCTTGCCCACCCAAGGGGTTGGGATTTTCCATCCATAACACTCTGGTTCACCTTTGATCGATGCATACTTGGCCGATGACTTTGCTCGTGAATCCGATCTCTTCTGATCCTATAATCAGATGATCGATCCATTGAGTCACTCATGTGAATTACCGATCCCATAATCGGGTTCACTCTTGGTTGCAAGTGTATCTTCACTTAGGCAACACCAAGTATTATGGCTCCGCCCCTTGGGTTGGAACGATGATAACATTTCATCGTTCCTAGATCGGTCGTTCCTTTGTTTTATACGCAGCGAAATCATTTCATGGAACGAGTCGATCCCCTTCTTTTGGCCGACTACCGGGGTAGTCACGTTTCATTCATGGTACGTGATCCATGCCTCCGGGTAATTAATTCCTGGTAGTCCGTTTTGATCCTTCGGTGAGTAATGGCTCTACTCGGCAGTTCTCCCGGTTCATTGATCGGCTACCAAATCCCTGCACGGCGGATTGGGCGGATCCATATGTCGTTCTGGTCTATCAGTTGTCTAGTCAATAATCACAACAGATCACACCGATCAGCCAGACAAGTCATTGCTGTTCTCGGTAGTCCGATCATCGGTCCTTTCATCTACCGGACAGTATACTTCGTATGGATCCTTCGAGCATCACCTTCGTGATCTTTGAGATCGATACGAAGAAATCCTTCTTCTCCATTTGAGTTCGTCGAATCCCATTCGACGTAACTTCTTCCCCGATACTTTGTATCAGACTCGAAACATCCTTCGAGTCTTCCTTCATTCTTCTCTTTGGAAATCTCTGTGTTTCCTTCAGTATTTTCCTGAGTTTTCCATGGGTTTTCCCATGTTTTCCTGCATCTTTGGACTCATGGTCTTAACCTTACACTGATCCCTTCATGGTAGTTTTCTCCCTTTTCCGGTGAGATTTTCCCTTAGACGAGATTCGTCATGACTTTGGGTCTCATTTTCTCCCAGCAAGAATTCCTTTATTTAACCACGAAATTGCCTTCCTTTTATAGGAATCATGGGTTGTAAGTTCCACCTTCTCGCACCCTTTGATCGTACGATCTCGACCATTCATTAATTCAATGGTTGGGATCGCACCCTTTCGGTTAGTAACTGCCTGGGCGGTTACAAGGTTCATGTACCACCCATCCGCATCCCGGGTTCATGTACCAACCATTCCAGCTGCATTCACTCACCTAGCTCGGCAGCTAGTCCACCCAGCTGGGTCAGTACTTGTTAAGTCCACCGAGCTGGTTGAGCTGCCGATCAGCTGAGCTAGCAAGTTAACACTCCAGCTCAGCTAGCTATCACTCCTTAGCTAGCTCCAGCTTAGCTTACACTCCTGTTCAGTCAACCCAGCTCACCGAGCTGGTTAACTTGAGCACTTTAGCTCCCATTTACTCGGATAAGTCGTTAGGTCCATTTCTCGGCCTTGACTACAACATTTCCAATCCTTCCGTGTTCTTTTCCTTCGATCACTTGATTGTTCCAAAATTGTCTAAGTCATCTGAACCTTTCATGCCTTAAACATTTCAATGTTCCATGAGTTAACTTTTCATTGGACCTTCTCATCCATGATCTAGTTTTACTCGAAACTTCTTGACCCCTTCCCAGATCGCGGAACACAGGCGTTACACCGCCCTGGATGGTTCTGCATCGATTCGGTTTATCTTACTTGGTGTTGGTTATTCTTTCCTATTCCCGAAATCCTTCTTCTCTATCTTCGCGCCCTTGGGTTGGCGTTCCCTCAGATGATCCCGAACATGCTCCGTACCATCCTCTCCATTCTTGTCGTCGCGATGGAAGCCGGATATGCCCTAAGTGCCAGTGATCTTTTTGAACTTTTCAGTGTCCAATTGTCTAACCAAAGTGGCCCGGGTTTCTATGCGTGTTACCCTCACTTTGATAGAGTTTTAGTCATCGGTTTTCCTGATAAGGATGATCGTTGGAGGAATCCTTGGTTTTTTGTTAAGATAAACACTGCTTCAGTTAACAAAGTATCCAAAATGCTTTACTCTTCTTAGGCCTCTTCCCCTGATAGATATATTTCTATGATCGACTTTTGGCTTAATTTTTTTCTAGTTGCTTATCTTTTGAATTATTGCTGTTATTTTTTTGTAGTGTCCAAACCTCGTCCCTTCGCTTGGCAGGGTTTTCTGGATTTCTTTACTTCATCACTGAAGGATACACCATTTGGAATTCCTTTACTCTAGAAAGGATCCATTTGGCCGGGAAATCAATGAGAAGTGGGAACCTTCAAACTCTCGATGTTGCTCATGAGCCGTTGCCCGGCCGTAGGACTTATCGAGAGAAAAAGGATAGGGACGCCATTCTGAAAGGCTTGAAGGATGAGACTGATGCTATCGGAAAGCATCATCGAGAAAAGATTGACGCCCTGACAGTCGGTCAAATGGGAAAACTGAGCCTAGTCGACCCTCTTCCAGCATTTCTCGATTATCCTCCTCGCTCCGCTCACCTCCTCCTGCTGAGGTCGATGAAGATGAAACCATTATATTGTTGAAACATAGAAGGAAGAGTTCGGGATCCGATGTCTCAGCTCGAGAAAAATCAAATGACATTCTTCCACCTCCTCCTCCTGGTAACCCTGACAACCCGACTCCAAATGCTCCCAGCTCTTCTAAAGGGAAGTCCATCTCTCTACCCGGTGGTCTTGTGGCCACTCCGGGGTACGTACTCTTCACATTTTTACAAGCTCTTATCCTGTTGGTGTTCCTTATTATGTATTTATGTATTCAAAGGCAACAATATTGGCCAAAGCCTTTAGGAATCTTCCAAACCGTGGTAGTGCCATTTTCCTTCTTTTGATAGATGACGCTCCATTTCGTGTAAAATCTTTATTAACCATGCTCATCACACAAGCCAAGTACTAGATTTCTCTTTACACTTATTTTTCATTATTATTTTTCTCTTTATTATAGATCTCCTAACTTCTTTACTTACACAGGCTCTTGCTGATTTCAATGACATGATTCGCTATTATGAACAAATCATTTACGACATGACATCCTCCGTGGGGACTGAAACTGTTGCAAAGATGACCATGGATCATCAAAAACCTATAGCCAACTTAAAGGAGAGAGACATGGCAACCATCGAGCGTCTAAGGAAGAAAGGAACGATCTCAAGGAGAAACTTGAGGTCACTCGTGCTGCAGCTGAGAGTATTACGAAGGGTTACGAAGAGAAATGCTCCGCTCTTTGCTCGGAACAGAACGCCCTGCATGCCTCAAACCAGCAACTCAAACATGACGCGGCCATAGAAAAGGAGTAGTTCGAAGAAACTTCCTTAAAATATGATGCTTTACTGAAGTTTCATGAATACGACATTCAGAAGACTGCCAGCTCGGCCTGAAGAGTGGTCAAGGAGAGTGGCAAAGTATTGCTAAACCAACTGTTTGAACATGTTAAGTCTCTGGAAGCACGTGTTGTTCTTCAGGCCGACGTCAACAAAGTCAGAAGTAACCTAGCTCTCCTTGAGAAGATAAAAGAATGTAAATTACACTGGATGAGGAGATTGCCGAGCTGACAAGTTCGTTGACTGAGTTATCCTCTGAGCTAGATAATGCTGTTGTCGTGCCGCTGGATCAAGAGCAGTTTGCTACTGCCTTTGCGGACTATCCTCCTCTTCCTGAGCCTAACTACGACTTGCCTGCTGATCAAACCTTGCTATCTCCTATTGAAGTCCTCATTCCCCAAGCTGGTCTTTCTGATAAGGTACAGTTCAATCAATTTGGGTCAAATCTATTCCTAATCTCAGATGATCATCTTAATCGACTTAAAAATGGTATTCTCAAAATATCCAGGATTTTTCCGAAGATACTCTTCTCATTGCTATTCCGTCTGAATCGGAAAGGAGATACCTATGGACAAGAATGTTGATGATAGTCTTTCGGACATGGACGTTGTAATCACTCCTTCAATGGAATCTGCCCCTACGTTGGTTGACGACCCTTCAAAGGTTGATCTTATTTAAAACCCCCTTTTTTATATAATCGAGTGGCTACGTCCACATAATCGGGATATTTCCCCCGAGTTTTGTTTGTTACACAACTCGTCTTTACTATTCGCTTTCCTGTTTTGTTATTGCCCAAGGGGGATTTGAATATTGGTTTATTTAAAAGGTTTTTTATATGCTTATTGTGATAAGACCTATTATCTGATCGGATTTGTAAAGTCCGATTTATTCAGAAGCTCTCATTCGAGCTGTTTTTCGAAAGAAAAATGGGTTGATCAAACCCTTACCATTTTTAAAGAAAAACTATATCCAGTTTTCTCGGTAAAAGTACAAGGATGGAGCTTGGCTTGAGCAACGACTAAGCTCGGCTTTGGAATTTGGTGCGCCCTTTCCAGAAATAATCTCTGCGGATAGCCTGATTAGTTCGTAGTGTTATGCGAACTGATCATATGTTTTTCGTTCGGTATTTGGAATTGACTTGTTAAAGAATGATTGGGCCCATTGCTTTAAAAGAAAATTGCGATTAGGTCCAGCTCCATTAATTTATCTTTTGAAAGCGTCTTCCTAGGTTTTAATGATTTCTCGTACCGTGTACTATTAAGATCCTCTCGAGTTTTGGAACTTGCGTTCGTGTTTAAAGAAGCAATTATCATTCTCATTAATTGCATGCCGCTTAAGATTTCTTCATATTTCTTTTATTCTTCTGACTCCTTCTTTATTCATACTCCATCATAACTGTAACTCTCCTTATTTTTCTTCACTTCTCTTCCTTTTTCACTCTTATCCTCTTCGCCATGGACACCTTCGGATATTATCCTCACTATGCCTCTGATTCTGACTCCCCGTCGAGCCCACCCCCAGCCCCGGGTGATGGATTCTCTCCAAGCAGGGTTCATATCTCTCACTTCATCAACTCCCTCACCGGAAGGGAGAGAGAGGAGGCTATGACCTTCATGAACATGGACTGTCCATAAAATTTTTCCTAATCCTTTTGTTTCCTCTTGACTTAATACTTATTTGAAATGTATATTTTAGCTTGCTATTGAGCACTACGGTGCTTGTGGCGATCGTCAGCAATATGGAAAGAAGAGGATATCTCTGAACAAAAAGGATCCGGAAGGTTAAAAGGAGGATCCGTCGCTTGGAAAGTCATTCCCTCACCTGGGAAAAGAATGGTATTGACTATATCGTTCCTATTCCCGAAGTACTTCGCTCCTATCTCCGAGAAGTGAGAGCAAAAAATTTGGCGGCCAGGCGGGAGAGAACTCTGAACTCTGTTCAAACCGAGCCAAACTCTACACCAATCGGGCCAGACCCTGTGCTGACTGAAGGCTCATCGTCAAGGCCGAAAGAAGAACCTGCTCCTGGAGAGGACTTGGCTATGACGGAGAATGTTTCCAAGCCCAAAAACCAAATGTAACAAATTATTGGGCCAAAGCCCATTGCCTTATTATTTAAACTTTTAGTTATTTTCGAATTTAATTTCCCTTAAATGCTGCCTCGCAATCACTCCTCGTAATATGTATAATCACCATGCCGAATCTTGATTCACGTTGTTTGTGGTTATTAGGACTTTTGTTTGATGATTACTAGGCATTAATCCGGCAATGTTCTCCTTCCACCTTGCTATAAAGCCTAGGTCAAGAAGCCATCGATCTCCATTCCTCCTATACTTTGAAATTTTCTACATTTTTATATTGCTTTAGTCCTAGAATGGTCTCCAAACACCGTTGTTTGAAACACATTGGTATGTCGATCAAGAGTGTGATTTGTTTTCACGACTATCCAACCGCTGCGCTCAACTCCGAAGATAGTTCCGTTTCTCACCCCCTAGGATGGGGAACTCCTATGATCATTCCTTGCGGCTTGATCAAACGATTGGATCCACATGGTAAAAAAATGGCAATAAAGTATATGGAAAAGCTAAACGTCTGAATTGAACTCGTATTTCCCTCTTTGCCAATAACAGTTAATCGAACTCCTTACTTTCTCAGTTAGTTGCTAAATACAAAAAGTTTGATCGGGAAAGAAGCAAGCTCAGATCGAAAGTTCGGGAAATAGAGAGAAAACGGTTCCAGATCTCCCATGAAATGTGCTTCCTCGAAGCCCATACATCAGACTGGATCGAACTAAACTTTGAAGAGTTCGGCCACTACATGCCGCCTAGTGTTCGTGGGAAAGTGGATCTAGCTGGGCAAGGAGCCGAATTATCCTGCAAAAAGACTTAGAAAGTTTGATCCTTCCTCACTGCTCTCTCTTCTCTTCCAAAATGCTTTACGGCTTCAAATAAATCTGGAACCAAAAAATAAAGACACAAAACCTTTTGTACTCCTCTTTTATTTTCTTTTTTAAATAACAGCTGCACTCAAAAACAAGCTGCCTACGTACCCATGTTGGGATCAAGCCAAATCGTAGTTCATTAAAATATTATTATGCTTTTATGAATAAAATTTCTTTAAATTCAAAATATTCTACGGCCTCTGAACTGGGACTCCATCTTGGTCTGCTAATTTATAGACACCTTTACGAACTACTTCAGTTACTTGATATAGACCTTCCCAGTTGACTCCAAGTTTCCCAGCTCCGACCTCCTTAGTATTTTTGAATACTCTTCATAAAACTAGATTGCCAACTTGGAGAGGACGGCTCTTTATCTTTGAGTTGTAGTAACATGCAATTATTTGCTGGTAATTCTGGAGTCGGATTAAACCTTGATCACGCCCCTCATCAACAGTATCTAACGTATCCTCCATCATATGTGTGTTGCGAGGTTCATTACTTAGGAGTTCGGTATACCAAAGTCCAGGACCACCGCCTCCATTCCATAGACTAATGAAAAAAAGAGTTTTCCCGCTGGCTCACAACAGAGTAGTTCGATATGCCCACAAGACTGGTTGGAGTTCGTCGTACCATTCCTCCTTATACAAACCGAGCCGCTTCTTCAAGTTACTCAGTATAGTTTTGTTCGCAGCCTCTGCTTGTTCATTCCGCTAGGGATACCGTGGGGTTGAAAAACTTATCTTTATCCCCCATGCTGACACAAAATCCTCAAAATCCTAAGAGATGAATTGAGAACCATTATCTATGACAATTTCAGAAGGAACTCCATAGCGACAAATTATATTTTTCCAAAAAAATGTTTTCACCGCCGAATCTTTAATTGTGATGTAAGCCTATGTTTCTATCCACTTGGAAAGTAGTCCGTTAGAACAAGAAGATGTTGTACACCTCGGGTTAATTTATGCATTGGTCCAATTATATCCATTGACCATCGCATAAATGGATTAGAAGCTGCAATTGACGATTAAAGCTATGAAGCTTGATGAATGAGCGGAGCATGCTGTTGACACTTCATGCAACACTGAGAATATTAAACATAATTCATGATCATGGTAGGCCAATAATATCCTAAACGTTTGATTTTAAAAGCCATTGATCGTCCTTAAGCATGATTTCCACAAAGTCTTTCACGAACATCATTCATAACCACCTCAAACCCTGAACCATGGATACATAGTAAATACAGATTGCTAGCTCCTCGTTTGAATAGTGAATCCTTTATCAAATAATACTTTCCACTAACGATTCGTAACTTCCTGGCCTCCCACTTCTCTTTTGGAAGTACACCGGTTTGGATGTAATCTTTAATAGGAACCCTCCAGTCTGTCCCCCTCCCAATCGTTAGTGGGAAGATCTTCTTGATTATTTGAGATCATACATGCATCATCTTCGAACTCATCATTACATTTATCATCATGTACTTGTTCGGAATTATCTATCAGGTCGCCAGATTCAATGACTATAGGCGTCTGGGTACTTTCAACAGGTTGCACTTTTGGAATTGATTCAACTTCAGGTGTTAGTGCCTCGTCTTTATTTGGCACAACTGTAGGCTCTGGACATTTTGGCGGGCAACCTCGTCGATACTATGGGGGTTTACTTTGGGGTAGCTGATCACTGCTCGAAAGATTTGGAGATGTCTGGATGCAAGATCAAGATCGGGTTACAGCCATAGTCTCTTTTCATGTGTTAATACTTTGAGATTCAATGCATTCAACTGGAATAACCCTCTTTAGAGTTGAATCCAACATGGAGGCTAATGCAGCTAGAGCATTAGCCACAGTGTTTTCACCTTGTGGAATCCGAACTAAATCAAAAGTATCAAACTGTGGCACGAATTTCTTGACGAGCTTCAAATACACTTCCATCATTGAATCTTTTGCTTCATATTCGCCTTTGTATTGACTGACAATTAGTTGGGAATCGCTGTACGCTATTATCTCTTGAGCTCCTACTTCCTTTACGAGGTGAAGTCCAGCTAACAACGCTTCATGCTCTACTTCATTATTTGAAGCAGGGAATCCAAGGCCGAATGACTGCTCGATTACTTCACCAGTAGGGTTACTAAACTAACTTCAACCCCAGATCCTTGTTTTGAAGAGGATCCATCAACGTTTAGCTTCCACACCTTACCGGTAGATTCGACTTCTGTACTACTCATTGGTAATTTGGTTAGGAAATCGGCTAACACCTGAGCTTTGGCACAGGTTTGATTTTTGTACTCGATGCCGTACTCGCTTATTTCAATTGCCCACTTTGCTAACCGTCTGGACTGACTTGGACTATGTAGGATAGTTTGCAGTGGTTGGGATGTTAGCAGTTCTATTGGATGTGATTAGAAATAAGGTATTAATTTCCAAGCTGAGACTACCACTGCAAACGCTAGCTTTTCCATCATGGTATAACAGATTTTCGGACTGGTCAAACTTTTACTTATTTAATAAATTGGCCGCTGCTCCCCTCTGTCTTCCTGGACGATAACTCCACTAACTGCGTGCTCCAAAACAGATACATACAAAAATAATCTTTCTCCGGACTCAGGTTTAGAAAGAACTGGTGGTGAAATTAAGTATGACTTTAGCTGTTTAAAAGAGTCATCACACTTATCATCCCATACAAAGTGTTTATTTCCCCTTAGTAACTGGTAAAATGGGAGACACCTATCGGTTGAATAAGATATAAATCTATTAAGTGTCGCGATCCTCCCCGTTAAACGTTGTACCTCTTTCTGATTCCTTGGTGGTGGCATCGTTAGAAAGGCATTTATTTGAGCTGGATTAGCTTCGAGCCCCTTTTTCTTACGATATAACCCAAGAATTCTCCAGACGGAACTCCAAATGTACACTTCGTTGGGTTCACCTTCATTTCGAACTTATTTAACACTTTGAAACAGTTACTTAGGTGTTTGATGTGATCTGCTTGTCGGAGAGACTTCACCAACATATCATCTATATAAACTTCCATCATTTTTTTGAGGTATTCCGCAAACATCTGATTCACGAGACGCTGATAAGTTGCTCCTGCATTCTTCAAACCAAATGGCATCACAATATAGCAATATATACCTCTATCGGTTATGAAGGACGTCTTTCTTGATCTTCTGAATGCATTTTAATTTGGTTATAGACTGAAAAAGTATCCATGAAGTTTAAGAGTTTGTGGCCAGCAGTTGACTCCACCAATTGATCAATATGTGGAAGTGGAAAACTGTCTTTTGGGTAAGCTTTGTTAATATCCGTGAAGTTCACGCAAACTCTCCATTTTCCATTTTTTTTCTTTACTACAACTGGATTAGCAAGTCAGTCAGGATACTTTACTTCTCGTATAGATCCTGCTTTTAGTAGTTTTTCTACTTCATCATTTACCGCCTTAGCTCAATCTGGTCCGAGTTTCCTTCTTTTTTGCTTTACTGGCTTGAAACTTTCATCTACCTGCAACTCATGCGATATAATATTCTGGTCAATATCTGGCATATCTTCTACGGACCATGAAAAAGAATCTCTATTTTTCGACAAGAACTCAATGAGTTTGGACTGAAGCTTATCGTCCAGGCCTGACCCGATCTTAACTTATCGGTCCGGTTGTGTTTGTCAATTGAAACTTTGTGGGTCACATCATCAGATTTCTGTCCACAAGGAAAACATGGCTCTTTTACTAGTGTTGAGCTCATTAACTGCTATTGCAATTTTATTCGATGGTTTGCGAGATAACAAGTCCTTGAAAATGTCTTGATCGCCTTTGATTGTTTCCACACTAGCTGGTGTCGGAAATTTTATACACTGATGATATGTATATGGTACAACTCTCATTTGATACAGCCATGGGGTTTCCAAAATGATATTGTACGCAACAGGCCTATTAAAAACTGTGAACTCTATGATTTTTGATACTTCGAACGTGAACACTGGAAGTTTTATGGTCCCAAGGGACATAGTTATTTTGCCTGTTAATGCTATTAATGGCGTTGGTGGTCCCACAATCTCAGTTCGGTCAATTCCTAACCGACTCAACGTATGAGCTAGTCAAGCTCGTCATCTGTGGTTTGAAAAGCCGTCTCCTCACCATTTAGTTGTTGGCCTCCCGCAACTTGCCCCTCCCCGTCACCCGGTTGTGGTGTTCCTTCAACGGTTGATTGGAAAAGGTAGTTGCTACGGGTGTTGGGAACAAAACATGATGGTGGGAGTTCCTGCGCACAGTACCTGCAGTTGAAGCATTAACACGAGCAGTAAGATTTACCTGACCATCTTTCAGTTTGGATCTCTTGCTGCACAGTTGTCAGACTTGCGGTCAGACTTGTCAAACTGTCATTGATTTTTGTCAAAGTGTCAGGTATGTCACCCATGGTTCGGTATGTGAAGATCTTTTAGCTTGATTATCGAAAGATTTCTTGTTTTAGCTTTAAGATCCCCTCCTTCTAACGCTAAAATGTGGATGCAGAATCCACACTCAATACTTAAATATAAATTATTGTGTAGGAAAAACTATTCTTGTTCTAAATATGTATATTGCTTTTTTTATCAAAAATTTGATCCCCTTTACAATGTTATTTTCCTTCTATTTATACATATTTTGACCTTCAATGCTATCAATAAATTACAATAAATTTTATCATTCTAATTTAAATATGTCGGTTTTGATTTGGTCTTGAATATTGTAACGTCCTTTTTGAAACAACTTCACTTCTTGATTTAATGCTTAGTTTCTTTTTTGCGAACTCTCTATCTTTCCTAATCTCCTATAGCTTTCCAAACTCTCTAGATCTGTCAGTTCAATCTCGTACTAGCTCGCCGATATTTTTATTTTCTTCCAAGATTTATTTCTGTGAACCGAACTCTTGTCATGATGACTTGATTGACACATGTCCTATATCCTTAATGGTGATAGATCCTCGGTGTGGGATCTGGTAACAAAAATCAAAAAGTTACAAATACGCAGATGCATGTAACAATAATCGTAGTAATATTCAAAACCTTCAACGAGTCGAAAGAGTTATGTTTTGCCGTATCAAAAATGCGCATATTTATACAAAGATGGCTTTAACAGTCTTGATTCTTCTCTCAAAGCTTTGGCCGCGAAGGATTATAAAGCTTTAAAGGTTGGAGTTGGTGCTTCAAGACGAAGACGTGTCGTCATTATTTGTCAACAACCAAAAAAATTGATACCAAAAGATAACCAATCGATAGCAGACGATATTATCATGGAGAATACTGTCATATCTGTTTGACATTATCTTGGTGACTCGAGAACGTTTGGAGAAGAAAAAATAAGATGTTATTAAAGATAATATTATTATTACAGATTCTAACTAACATTTTTATTTTAATAATGATATTGTTTTGTCTGGTTATTGTCATTCTTTTTTTAATATTAGTGATAAAAGTGACGTAAGAAAACAAAATTAGTGCAAAAGTATACAAAATTCTTAAACTGATCTTTAAAAATCAAACAAAACCAAAACCGAACATATTCTAACTAAAATCGGGTGTAAATGGTTTGAATGCGACAACTTAAACCAGCCTTTGAATCTCGATTCTCACTTATCAAGTACTAAATGTAAAAATAAAGCCAATATACTAGGCGCATGCAAAAACTTAAAACCAATGACTCAAATTTAAGCTCATCCTACGTAACAAATTAATAATATTATTCAAAAAAAAATATAATAATAATAAATAATAAATAACTATAATTCAAGAAGATATGATGATATAGAATACTAGTTTTATAATAACAAATGTATTCGTTTACTACATTTTTCCATACAAAGTTTATTTTACAGAAATTAGTTATTCAATTTTTGACCGTTTTCAATCGGTTGAGAAAAGTATCAACAAAATACAATTCTTCTTATAAATAAAACGAGAACATGATTCACAAACTGAAAACCCATTACACTATACTAATCG
This sequence comes from Cardamine flexuosa, assembly GCA_963555745.1. Lineage (NCBI taxonomy): Eukaryota > Viridiplantae > Streptophyta > Magnoliopsida > Brassicales > Brassicaceae > Cardamine > Cardamine flexuosa. Next base: position 25,447,643 of record OY743217.1, on the reverse strand, counting down.
ACATAATTGAAATTACAAGCTATATATTTATTCATGGATTGGAAACAAACGTTAATATACATAGACATTAACGTGATGTGATTCGTGTTCATGGGTGGTTATGGTGGCCGGGAAGCTTCTCCTTGATCTTCTCAATAAAACCCTTCTTCTCGTGAGGTTGGTCCACGCCAGCAGTTCCAGTAGTTGTGGTAGTACTGGTGGTGGTATGTCCGGTGGTTGAGGCCGTGCTTGGCGTCTGTTCGTCTTTGTGCTTACCAAACTTATCTTTAATCTTCTCTTTTATACTCTTCTTCCTCCTCCCTCCTTGCCCATCATCCTCCTATATCATATATATAGGTATTAAAACGGTCAGGGCCCGTCCAACAAAAATAATGGTCCTAATAAAAAAAAATTGTAACTCTCTTAAAATATATCTATTATGACGAAAATGATTTGGTGGTCTTAAAATTAAAGTTATGGAATAAAATAATGGTCCAAGAGGATTGCTTAGTGAATCCGTATACATGCATGTATGAGAATCTTACCGAGCTAGAGCTAGATGAACTTCCAGACCGACGAAGATGGTCTTGAAGCGAGCCATGGTGTTCCTGCCCCGTGGCAGTTGCAGCCGTACCAGCGGTGGCTCCTGCCGCACCTGCTGCACCGGTTGCTACCGGATGTGTTCCTGCAAAAGTTGAAGTAGGGTGCTCGGAAATGTCGCCAGTTGTAGTCTGGTTATAGGCAGGGGCAGAGCTGGCTACACCCGTAACGTACATGGGGTTACCAAACTCATCAGTGACCTCGAGCGGGTTTCCATGAGCGTCAGTTAGGTGGAGTGGGTTTCCTTGATCATCCTGAAATGACGCCATTGCAAAACAAAGTTTTTACTTCTTCTTTGTTTATGATAAGTTTTGACTACTGACTATGTATGTATAAGAGATATTCTCAATTGGGTTGAGGTTGGAACAAGTGGTTCATGTATATATAAGACATGTTAATCTGCATGGCTATGAGACGTGGCGTATTTAATGTGAAATGTTTTGACACGCACGTATAGAAAACGACTACCACGTATCATGTGTTTGCTTTGATATGAATACGTCACGAATCCGACATAATAACGTTTTTTTGTCCTTTTTGATAAATTCGACAGAAGAACGTTATCGTCTACGTACACTGTTTTCCTGAGTTATGTAATGGATATGGATTCGATCAACCGCTAAAGAAATATAACTTACTTGGTCGGTCTTTCGAGGTTTAAATTATTGAATTAACCAAATTTTACGAGCTGATTCGCAATTGCAAGTTTTTTTTGTTTGTAAACTAATGCACTAAAAACAAACGAACCTTGGAAGACGATGGATCATATAATACAATCTATTTCATTACAATCCTACTACAATCAATTTTATCATTACTTTTCAATGTATCGCGTTACAATTATTCTCTCGGTTTTACAACTTTTACTAACCTTCTTTTAGAACAGTAAGATTGGCTTTGAATCGAAACTTTGTTTTAACCTTGTATATTATCTTATTTACAAGTGCAAAAAGTTGGGAATGCACAAATTATAATGGAAGAAGAAAGATTTGTTGAGACTAGTGAGAAAATTTATGATAAGCATCCGTAGCGTTGACCTCGGTCCTAGCTTACGAAGAGAAACAGTACCACAGAATCTGCAACAAGATTCAAACAATTATAAAGTTTTCACTTATGTGACTCCTTCATCTGAGTCCTATAAGCTTCATATTCATATTGAGATGCTTACAGTATTCAAAGTTTGATAGATTTGGTCCAGAAGAAGCCTTTCTTTCTAAGAGAGCTCGCAGAATGATTCTCTTTTGGGGATTTAATACTGTTACTTCTAGACCCGAAAGAGAAGTGTCTTGCAAGGAAAGGTTTTGGGGAATAGCTTCTTAAGCTTGAACTCGATATCAACTTTGGGGCTTTACCTTTGTATCCTGCTGCTGCTGCCATTGCTGACTTGTGGTTGTGATCAAACATGACAAAGTCATCGCTGTCCACAACGCGGTTTCTTAGTCTCTTGTTGTGTCTAGCTTTCATATCCAAATCTGCCTTTAATGCTTTTTCTGACAGCTTGAATGTTTTCTTCTCACCCAGTGTGCAGATGGGACAAGGAGGGTCGAATTTGTCGATTTCAGGTGTCATCTGCTCTAAACACTCTGAATGATAGACGTGCCCACAAAATAGAATCGCAGCTACAGAGAGCTCATTAGTGCCAAAGATCTTTTGGCTACTCAACAATGATTTCTCAGACAAGGATCTTGAGCAAGCACCACAGTTTTGCTGACCATTGGACTTTCTGTTTCCATGATGGTCCGTCTTGTTACGAGGAAACCCAAACCACTCGGTATCATAAGAGCAAGACTCTCTTCGAGAATACGCCATCATTTCAGAAAAAGCTTGCATGGACCAACCATCAGACTGAGATTCATTCCCCAGCCTCTCTTCCGTTGCTGAGCTTCTGCTCGGTGAGGTAAATCCAAAGATTTGGCCATCTGAGATTTGCTTTGATAGACGAGGTCGCGGTGTCAGCTTTAATGTCGATGAACTTGCAGGCGGCATTGGCAAGTGGCTCTTGGACGACAGTGGTGACGCTGAGAAGGATGATGGTTGAGAAGCCAATGACAGTTTTGCAGGAGATGGATAATAAGCAGGGTCGGTTGAATCATTTGTTTTCTGAGTAATTAAAATAGAGATCAAATTAACAGAGATACATGGCAGATATATATAGCAAGCAGTGAAACAAAGCTTTTTACCTGTTCAGAGACAGTGTCAATGGATGCAATTCTTGAAAAAGATTGATCTGCCACAACAAAAACGTGATGTTATAACATGGAAAAGTCATAGTTTAAAAGATCAAGATGTATGGAGGCCAATGAGAAACATTTTCTGTTAACAGACATATCAATATCATTTTCTCTCATGAATAGGTTTTATAGAAAAGTAATCCTAAATTCGAAGTGGGTCAAAACAAGGAACCTACATATTCCTCTCAAGTCTACAGTTTTTGACAAATCAAACAGGTTTTGCCAATAAGCAATATAAAAATCTACTGCATATGTCAACTTTTTACCCGAAGCAGGAGACTTCTGCCATGATTGCGTCTGAAAATTGTGCAAAAGGGACCCTTGTGATGACACAAAAGCAGATTCGGATTTGACATCAGACCCATCGTTACGACTAATCCCATCAGATAACCAACTAAGAGAGGTCTCTTCACCTGCCACTCGTCCTCTATTATCCCTTCGGAAGCTCCAATTAGGAGAATACCTCACATTGTTTCTTTGCAAATTCTCTACTGCTGATGTATTAGACACTACCATTTTGTCTCGAGCCGTAACACAACAAGCATTCCCCATAACTAAAAGAGTGTGGAAACTATCAAAGCCCCGCACAAAGATACACTCCGAGTCAGATGTTTTGACGCATAAAACCACAGTAGAACACCTCAAAACCTTCCAAAAAGAAGCAATATTTCAGGAACTCAGTTATGACTATAAATCCTTGAAAACTTAAAAGGACTAACATCAACACCATCGAAAAGAACTTATCAATCATCCACAAAATAACTTAAAATGAAAACAAAGTTGGTAGTAGTAACAGCATAGGAACTAAAATGAAAACTCAATACAAGGTTTGAGATCAAGTAAATAGAGAATCAAATTGAGTAATTCGTTTGTTCACTAACTTGTAGGTAAGTGAAATTTCATGACTATTCACTAAGAAAATCCAAAAATGAAAAGAAAATCTCAGGACGCCAAAAATAGCAATTGAATCGCGCGTATCTACGAATTGATCATAACTAACCTCGAAGAGATCCGAGACTAAGGGGCAAGCCAAGTTGAGATTACCCAAAAATAGAAACAAAAACCCTAAATTCGGCACCTAAAAGCAAAATCAAGTTAATAACAACAATTCAGTATGTGAAACGAAAGTGACGAACACCAAACCTGAACTCGGAAGTCGGAAATCTTCGCCGGAAAATCAAAACAAAGACTGTTTTCACATAGCGAGAGCGGTGGATTTGTAGAATGAGGAAAAAATGAGAGCGGAGCTATTGCTTTGTTCCTTGTTTCCTTGTAGAAAGAGACTAAATAGAAGTCTTTTCTGACGGTTTTATTTAACGCCGTTAGATTCCGAATGGCGTTTTAGTACCGGTTAAGGATCCATAAACCGTACCAATTGAAAATCGAGTTTATTTTATGTTCGTTTTTTCATAATCATTTGTATTATTTTTAAAAAATGAACAAACATTCTTCTATCAGATGCAGGACTAGCAAATGGACCAGTTTGATTTGTTTTCGGTTTAGTAAAACCAAACAATACGGTTTGACTTATTGTTTTGAAGTCGTTAGTTTATAGAGGAGTTAAGTGACGTAAAGGCTAATGACACACGGAGTGAAGTCGGTAACTAAGACAGTTTGAAATTTATAAAAACAAAGCTTGGGGTGCGAACTTAAATTTTATATTTTAGCAAGGACTACAATAGGAAATTCAAAACGTCTGTTAAAAAATAAATATTAAGTCCTTATACTTCTGTTTCCTTGTAATAATATTCAAGAATTATCACAAACAAAACTTCTTTTTTCATCCCATGCATTCTTTTCCTGCTCTCTTTTTTTCATCCCATGCACTCTTGCTAGCATTGTATGAAGCTTGTATTCCTAAGTGTCTCATTCACTATCATATCTACTAATAGCTGCTTTGCTTCTTCATCATTTTTTTTTTTTTTTGCATCTGCCACAATTACCAAACAAAAAACAGAGAGTTTAATTAGTCACATCAAATTAAGAGTTGTAAGAACAAAACTGTGCAAAAAAGGTTGGAGATCACATATACCAGTGTTAACCGGATTCGTGGCAGCATCATCAATCAACCGATCATTAGGGATGATCTCACCCACGGAAGACTTTGTAGTACTGAGATCGATCCCATCGCTGGACCTCTTCCTTTACCGGACATTATCACCAAACAAAAAAAAAGGGAAAAAAGCTAGGGAAAAGTTAGAAGACAAAGGATTTTAATAATTAAGAGATACGACTAGGTTAAGATTTGGTCATATAAAAGCTTCACACTTGTTTCTTCTATAATCTTCGAAAAACAACAAAAAAAGGAAAACATAGTGCAACCAACATTTTTTTTGGAAATTTGCGTTTTACTTAACAAACAAATCACTAGTTCCAAACAATTATAATTAGTAATGAACATGAGAGAACAATTATTAAAAAAATAAACTTTGTTACATTTGAACAATTAATTTGGTGTTCAAATGATGAGCCATTTCGAGACGAAAATGTTTTTTTATGACAATTTGTGATTAAATAAAAGATGTAACATCTACACGAACAAAAAATTTCATCTTAGAAAGAAACACAATCTCTACTGAAGAAAGTAAGACACAAAGGGCATATCCAAGAGAATAAAAAAGACAGCATATTCAAGTCCGGTGATCGGAGTTTTCAAGACGTCGCCTTTGAAGAACCTCCGGTGTCTAGTTTCACGGCAGGTTCGCGTCGAAAGCTGCTTCCTCTGGTCGGCTTCTTAGCACTCTTCAAAGAGAAACAGAGAGATTCAAAGTGATCACATTGCATTCTTTGTAGACTCTCAAGATTCAAAGCAACAACAATCTTTAATCTAAACCCAATGAGCTTTTCTATTATGTTAAGTTATAAGTACGAACCCTTTTGTTCTTGCCCTCCTGGAAGATCGTTCCAAGTTTCCTTAGTCCTATAGCTCGAGCTCGAAGAACATCTTTTGAAACACTTGGATCTTTAAGCACCTGAGGGAGAGAGACAGACAAAATTAACAACATCATTGATAATTTAAAGATAAAGATGAATCTTTAGTATCTTACAGATTGGCAGACATGAGAAAGAGTGGATTCAATGTCAAGAACATTGATTTGCCAAAGAGATTGAAGCAAAGCATCCATTTTAGCTTCAATGGCTTTTTGAATATGTTCTTCTTTGTTCTCTCCTTGGTGTTCATTCAACTTGTTCACTTCATCCTGCAACTGAAGTAACGAAACCGCACCTACAGATCAAAACATAATCATCCAAAGTAAGTAAATGATTTTGGGTTAGAAACACCAAAAGATTTCCCTTTTTTTTTTCTTATTACCAGAAGCAGCCATCACTTGAGATTTCATATGGTGGCCTTTGTCACGAACCCATTCCGCCAAGAACGGTACTTTCATAAATCGCTTGTCTTTCCCTATTTCTTTAGCGGCTTTTCTTGTGTAAATGTAGCCAATTGTATGCATCATTGCCTCGCCAAAACCTTAAACCAAGTCAAATCAATTGAAACATTTTAAGTTTGTGAAGTGTGTGACATTCTTCTTTTCAAGAAGCCAAAAGAATATTTTTCTTTTACCGGCAGAAGAAAGCCGCTTTGATTCTTCGTTAGCCCATTCGATAAATTCATCGGTTCGTCCTTCCACAAACTGTTCAAGTTTGTTTTTCAATGTAGCAGCAAGTTTATCTTCCCTATCTTTCTGCAAAGCCTGTTACACAATTCCCACATATATAATAACATTCAGAAACGTAACTAAAAACATTGAGAAGCGTTAAATATACTTTGATCTTGTCTTGAAGCATTTGCTTTCTGATTTCAGGTTCATATGATTCTAAGTCAGCTTCAATAGATGCTAAGTAAGCAAGTGCAAGCTGTCCAACATATTCTTCAAAGACTTCACTCCCAAAAAGCATACCAAATACAGCTGCAGGATCAACCATTGCATCCCTATAACCAAAAATGAACCAACTTAAACATTATTAACCCAAAAGTTGTGAACAGAGAGACCAAAGACTCTTACTGTTGAACTCCTTCTTTGCCATATTTGTCATAAGCTGCTCGCTTATCTGGATTGCTCAGAACCTGATAAGCCTCACCTAAAACCTTTTCATTCATTGAAACATGAAACATCATCAGCAATTTTGTCAAGATTCCAGACTGAAACCCTGTGAAACATTAACAATGTGAAAGTTTTTCACCTAAAACACTTTATTCACCTGAAAGTTTTTAGCAGCTTGAGGATCTCCAGGGTTCTTGTCTGGATGAACCTTCCTTGCCTGAAGAACCACAATCAAACAAAAAAGTTCCAAAATTGATTTACATTATCAAATTATAAACAGAGTTTAAAGATTTCCACACACAAAAAAAAAACTTACTTTTAAGTAGTAAGCCTTTTTAATCTCAGCATCTGAAGCATCAGTTTTAACACCTAAGATCTCGTAGTACTCATTCTCCTTCACCATAGCCTTTTTAGTTTTGTTTTAAATCAATGTGAAACAAAAACACAAATCAATTCCAAGTTTGTAAATTTGATCCCAATTTCAACATATGCAGAAATGTTATTTTACGATTCTTCATATTCCCATTTTTCTTGTGGCGGAACAAAAAAAAACAACGATCACCATTTTGATTTACAGATATTATTAAAATAAAACCCAGAATTAGGGATCCAAAATATGAATACATAAGAAACAGAGAGAAAGGCAGAAACTTACTGATCGTGCAGAAATAATGTAAATGGGGGAGGCACAAAATCGATTATAGTTGGCGAAATGAGGAAAAAGGTTTTGTTTTGTCTTTTGATAGTAGGAAGATATTCGAAACGTGTGACCGTGTTCGTGACGTATACATTTCTCTAAATACGCACACGTGTCTGCGAATAAGGGAAGAAGAAAATAAGGGTCTTGATAATGTTAGAGGGATTCGAACTTGGGTCCACTGCGCTGTGAGTCTTTTTAAGTTAATCTTTTATTTCTTGTAATTTAACAAACCGATCTTTTTCTTTACATCGTGTGTCTCTTCGATCCTTGGAACCCTAGTTTCTGCGAGTGTAAACCCTAGTACGAATCTATGAAAATGATGTAGATTCACTGAATTGTTTCGGGATTTTCAGGTAACGAAAGTCTCCGATTCTATTTTCGCACCGAAAGTTTTGATTTTTTTTCAGAAACCAGCTTTTACAATTTATGTTCGAACTTTTGGAAAATCAATTAACTAGATTGAAAATTCGTGTTGAGATGTTTTAAATTATGTTCAAGATGACCTAAAATTGGAAACACATTAGTTCTAAAATCAATTTCTTGCCCCAAAAAGTTTCAAATTATTGTTGATTTCATCATTGTTTGGTTTGTAATAATTTTGTAACAAACAGTTTTTTGTTTGTTTGATATCTCTTAAAAATATATCAGATTGATCTAGAATTTTCTCAGGGTAATGCTAATGCTGTTATTAATCTTTTTTTTTTCTTAAATAGGACTGAGTGAGAGAGAGTGTTGAATCATATAATGTCCATGGATATAGATTTCAACGAGCAACCTTGGGATCTTGTTGCTACTAGTGGTGGGTTTAACTCTATAGTTTTGAAAATGTTCAAGCGTTAATCAGAAGGACATTATGATCTTGGAGAGGCATTTGGTATGCTCTTTGAGTGAAGAGTAGACAGCGACAAGCTTATACGTAATGAAATGCATTTCTCAAGAGAAACATTTTATAAGACTGGCATAAGGAAGAACATGAAAGTATGCAAAAGCGTGTCACTTTCTTCTCTTCACCCAGTGACTCTTCAAGATCACAATGTCCTTGTGATTAACGCCTGAAAAGTTTCAAAAAACCGCAAAAGAAGAAGAAGTTGAAGCATTCTACTCCTCGACAGAAGAGAACATGTAACTTCATAGTTCATACTAAACTAATCTATTATGTTCTTCTATCTTGACTCTTTCTTCGTGTTGGTTTATGTTTTGGTTCTCACTCTCTCTCGTTTTTGTTCATGTACTAGTGCAGAAAGAATTACTTCAAATCCCTGATGATGAAATCCGGTTCTTGCCCATTAGAGACTTGCTTCGGCTTGTCGATTATAAAGAATGGTTAGAGGTAATATGTTGGTCTGAAAGATCCACACTTATGAAAAGAATCGTGATATAAAGCATATCTGATTGAACTATTTATTGTTTATATGCAGAAAAGGAAGCAAAAGGAAGAAAAGGATCTCAGACCCAAGAAAGGTAACGTATTCGTTTAGTGATGTTTTAGATTGTTTCCGGTTTTGCTGAAATGTTTCATGCAGTAGCAGCAAAGCATTTGAAAACCAATATTCTCAAGATAACTTGGATTCAGAGGAGGATAGAGAAAACCAAGAAACTAGCAGAGTTAAACCTGATTCGCCTGTTAACTATCAAACTTTCTTGCATAAAACTGCCAGATCAGATCACGTTGGTCTAAACAGGACACTGAACTGTTTTATGAGGTAAATTGTTTGAACCTTAAAGCCATGACGTTTCTTTGAAAGATATATTTGACCAAAACTGATTAGGGAATTGGCGAGTTTGGGAGCAATCTCTCGATGGTGCAACAACTGTTTCCTGACAGGTCACGTCAACAGCTGAAGCTCAAATACAAATTAGAAGAACGAAAGCATCCGTTAAAGCTTAATGATGCTCTAACAAGTCGTTCAAAAACGTGAGATCCTCTCCATAATATCAAGCGGCCCTTTTTTAACCAAAAAGAATGTAATGATTCATAAGTTTTTCGGTTTGTTTCTCTTGTGTTGATCATATTCATTACCAGAACGTGATTAAGAAGCTTCAACAAGAGGCTGCTGCACGGAAAGCTGAAGAAGCTGAAACTGCGGGTGATGATGCCACAGAAGCTGAAGCAGAGACAAATGACATTCCGGATAAATGCAAGTAGTTAGTGCTTTACTCATTTTGTGATTTTGTGTTTGTATGTATTCCGGTTTTCTCGGTTTTGTTGAAGAAACCGGAAAAATTTTGAATTCTATAACCGGTTTTGTCCTTAATGATTTAGTTAACCGTTGTGGTTATTACAGAAGGTGACGCTGAAGTTAAAAAAAATCAGATGATGAGAACAATGAGAGATCCAATGGTCGAGATGCTGATGATGATGACGATGAAACCGAATGTGATTATTGGTCTTCTTATAAAGAGGTGATATGTAAGTTTAGACAAAATGGGTGTGTGTTTTTGTTTAAAATTTAAGTCTAGAATGTTCACGGGAATGGTATTACTATATTTTTCTAGCCCCAACAACATATAACATGCATCATGTCGTTACTTTATTTTATTGAATAAACTGCACCGTTGTTTATTTAGAAATAATGTTAAATAGTTTGATTAAGAGCAATGATTGATTATATAATTCTACCAGAAACTAACCAATCATAACTCAACTGATCATTGGATCGATTATCTAAAACTCTGACCAAGACTTGTCTATAAGTCAATATTTTGTGTTGTTCCCTCTAATTTTTGTAAAATTCATTCTCTGTTGATGTCCTCATGATTTATACTGAAATTAATGGAATTGAATAATGGCCTAATACTACTCCAACTACAATGGGAAATTACGAAGGCCTAACGACCGTTGACATTTCCTTTAATTGCTCCGTATTTGCTTGAAATTGTACGTAATCAATCCTCAGCTATCTGCCACGTTTTATGTGGGTTCCACGGTACGGGTTATCGTCAAATTTCACTTTCGCCCCTTATTTCATTAAAATTTACATTTTGCTGCACATCATCTTCTATTTTTCTAAAAGCTAACCCATGCTCATCTAATATTAATATCAAAAAACAAATATTTGGGATTTTCGTATATTTTAATAAAAATACACAAATTAATGATCTATTATCTTGTTGTTTTAACCTACATTTTTTTTAATACGGTGGTAACTTTTGTATATAATCCAAATTAAAATCACAAGCGACATATCAGAAAAAAAATAAAACAGTTCTTACTTCTAGGAAATTGGAAAAAATCTAAATAAATAAAAATTTTGGTAGAAATTTGGGAGGTATTGAAAAAAAAAATCTAAATAAAAATTGGAAATTGCAATTGATCCAAATTAAAAGGGGTCATAGTGTAAATGATATTTCTTTCTCCATCCCCTGTTTTGTCGCCTTTTTCCAAAAAAAAAATCAAGTGTCGGCGGAATTCTCATTTGGTTGTATTTTACAACTATTAAATTGCTTTTAACTTTTTTTTCAGTAGGTAACCTATGGCTATTAATGACCGTTAGATCTTTCTCGATGATGACAAGAGCAAGTATCTATGCACTTTCTCCTTATTGTTTTATTAGTTCAAATACACCCCAATACTATGTTAACTTTTAAGTATTTGAACCAAAACTAGTATTGGTAACAGATTTAACCTCAATTCCTATCAAACAAAGTTCTTTTTAAATCAGAGGCAGTATCACATTATTAATTAAATGTGTGAAACACTCATATTTTCTTTCGTCAAATCATGTTATGATAAAGCAAATATGAAAAATATCATGTGCGTGATGTAATTTAATTTCCAAAACTTTAAATACCACCGCCGATTTGGGGGGATAGATTGAAAGACAAAAAATGTGGGGCTCACAATTAGAAAACGAATGTAACAGTTGGGGTGTCATTAAATAACGGGCAAAATACAACTTGTTAACAAAAAAGAAATAAATATTTTTAAAATATGAAATTAGAGGCAATTTAGGTAAGAAGAAGAAACTGAGAAAGTCCATAGTTGGTTTCCGAATTCTACTCCACTTTTGCCTCTTAATTCGTTTTCTCTCTCTCATTTCAATTTTTAGCGAATTTTCTGGGGTTTCTTGTAAATGTGAGAAGTAGATAAGATTCGTTGGAAAAAAAAGGTTTTTTTTTGTTTTGCTGGTGCATTAATTCGTGGATCAGCCATCTTCTGGAAGATTTGGTGAAGAGATTAAAGGAATTATAAGATTTGTCGGTTTTTAGTCGAAAGAATCTAAAGATGTCAGGTCCACTTGATCGATTTGCAAGACCATGTAAGAGATCTGATCTGCTTTATCGTTTCAATTCTTCTCTCTGTGTGTTTCTTTTGAATTTCTGGGTATGATTTTTGTTTTCTAGGGTTTACTGTAGCGTAAACCTCGAAATTAAACAAATTTGATGTCTGACAATCGAAATTGTTGATAAAGTTCGTGTCTTTAAGCTTTTTAGTGTGTTTGATTTAGGTTCTTAGGCTAAAGTTTGGAGCTTTTTAGGAGCTTAACTTGAGTAATGGTTTTGTTGAGCTAAATGCAATAGTTCAGTAGATAATTTATGGGTCTCTCTAATCAAAATCCAAACAGCTTTCACTACAGGTTTTGAGGGATTCTTGAGCAGTGATGAGAAAAAGGAAAGAAAATCAGATTTTGAGAATTCTGAGGATGAGAGAAAAACAAGAATTGGTACATTGAAGAAGAAAGCGATTAATGCATCAACTAAGTTCAAGCATTCTCTTAAGAAAAAGAGTGGAAGAAGAAAGAGTGATGGACGAGTGAGTTCTGTCTCCATTGAGGATGTGCGTGATGTTGAGGAGTTACAAGCTGTTGATGCGTTTCGACAATCGTTGTTAATAGACGAGTTGCTTCCTGAGAGACACGATGATTATCATATGATGTTGAGGTTTTTGAAAGCGAGGAAGTTTGATATTGAGAAAGCAAAGCACATGTGGGCTGATATGATTCAATGGAGAATGGAATTTGGTACTGACACTATTATTCAGGTATGCTACTTTCAACACAAGATTGTGTTAACAAGTCGATGTTTTCTTAACCTTGTACTTGTGTCTTGATAGGATTTTGATTTCGAAGAGATTAATGAAGTTTTGAAGTATTACCCACATGGTTATCACGGAGTTGACAAAGAAGGCAGACCTATTTACATTGAAAGGCTTGGGAAAGTTGATCCTAACAGACTCATGCAAGTTACAAGCATGGATCGATATGTTAGATATCATGTAAAGGAGTTTGAGAGGTGCTTTATGATCAAGTTTCCTTCATGTACAATTGCTGCAAAGAAGCATATTGATTCGAGTACAACTATTCTAGATGTTCAAGGAGTGGTAAGTGTTTGTTACAATTCCATATTAGTAAGATCTAATATCCAGGATGTTGTCAAATGAGTTCTTTTCTTCTTGCTTTTGTATTCAGGGATTGAAAAACTTTACCAAGTCTGCTCGAGAGCTTATCACAAGATTGCAAAAAATTGATGGAGACAATTATCCTGAGGTATTTGTTAGTTGGAGCTTCTAATACTTAGTCTCCTATGTGTCTGGGACGTCAGGTATCATATGCTAACCTTGGCTTTGTGTGATTTCATGCAGACTCTCCACCAAATGTTTATTATCAATGCAGGGCCTGGATTTAGGCTGCTCTGGAGCACTGTGAAAAGCTTTCTAGACCCAAAAACATCTTCTAAGATTCATGTATGATATATCTTAGTTGTCTCTTCTACTAAAAGACTTGCCTTCAATTATATGGAGTTAAATCTGGACTATTCTATTGTAATGCAGGTCCTCGGATACAAGTATCAGAGCAAATTGCTTGAAATCATCGATGTCAAGTATGCATATCTTTGACGTTCTTATCATTTTTCCTACTCTGAATGGTTTTTGTTTCCTTATGAATGGTTGCATTTTTGTTACAGCGAGTTGCCTGAGTTCTTGGGAGGTGCATGTACTTGCGCAGATCAAGGTGGTTGCATGCTTTCTGATAAGGGACCTTGGAAAAACCCTGAAATTGTGAAGGTCATTTAATTGACTCATATCTTTTTGCCTAGTGATGTATATTTATCATCATACCAGGTTAGAATCTGATGCAATTGGGTTATTATCTTCACTTTATTTCAGATGGTGCTTCATGGTGGAGCACATCGAGCGAGGCAGGTGGTGAAAGTTTTGAACAGCGAAGGGAAAGTCATTGCTTATGCAAAACCGTCATATCCATGGGTCTGTAGTGTTATTAAATCCTACAACTTTTTAATCTTTAACTTGTAGCTGACCATATTGTGCCTAAACTCTTGCACTGTCATTATCACAGATGATAAAGGGAAGTGACACTTCCACTGCAGAGTCAGGATCTGACGCCGAAGATATCGGATCCCCAAAGGCTATAAAGAGTTTCTCTCATCTCCGCTTGACACCTGTTCGCGAGGAGGTAAACTTTTTTCTTTAGTCTATCTGCTAGTTCCATTCAGATTCTTTATTGTGCATTTGTTTATTAGATTCCAATTGTATTTGTGATTTTGCAGGCAAAGATAGCTGGTGAAACAAGCTTGGCTGGTAGTTTCCCAGGTTATGATGAGTATGTACCAATGGTTGACAAAGCCGTGGACGCAACTTGGAAGGTGAAACCCGCCATTCATAGAGTGGCCTCAAAAGGTTAGTTATCTCCGGTCTAGCTCGAAAGGAACAAGATTGAAACTTTCAAGAACATATCTTATTAGGAGTTGGTTTAATGTATGTATTCCTTGTTTACTTAGGATTGTTTTGGAGTTGGGTTATAAAAACAGAGCTTTTTTGTGGACTTGTTTGTTTTGTGATCTAAAATTCTATCAATCTGTCTCTCCTTCAGGGGTTTTAATGGCTCCCACTGTTCCAAAGGATCCTGAAGGCATCAAAGCTCGAGTCTTTGTAATGTTTATGGCCATTGTGATGGCGGTTTTCACATTCTTCCGCACATTATCTTACCCTGTGACCAAGAAACTTCCAGCGACTACTACTACTACTTCCCCACCAGAATCCGAAAGAAACGCAACACAAGTCGGAGTTCAAGAAGAGTGTCGCCCTCCTTCTCCCGTGCCAGAGCTCACTGAAACCGAGCTCCTAAACTCTGTGATGAAGAAACTAACGGAGCTCGAAGATAAAATCGGAACTCTCCAATCAAAGCCTTGTGAGATGCCTTACGAGAAAGAAGAACTTTTAAACGCAGCTGTATGCAGAGTAGACGCACTTGAAGCAGAGCTCATAGCTACTAAGAAAGCACTATATGAAGCTTTGATGAGACAAGAAGAGTTGCTTGCTTACATTGATCGTCAAGAAGAAGCTCAGTTCCAAAAGATGAAGAAGAAGAAGAAACATCTCTTTTGCTTTTAAAGCAAAGTGATGATTTTTCCCCGGGATAATCAGCACCAGGCATCCAAAATCTCCTTAGTCCTTCCTTCTCTTCTCACCAAGTTCTCTTAATTTCTATTTCTTGAAGATTATGAAAAAAAAAAACAAAAAGAAAACTCTTTATATCTGAGATTTGATGTTGTTTAAAGCTAATACAGAGAACTATTGTTTTTCTGTGATTATGAGCCACTCATTACATATTTAATATGTTTATAGTCATGTCAAAAACTGTAAACTTATTAATGCAAAACAAAACAAAAATTCCAAAATTCTGTTTTTTATTTTATTTTTTGGAAACATATTTTTTCAGGATTATTGTTATCCTTATGTAGTATATAATAGCCACATATCCAAATAGTGATTATCTTTTAAATGCTTCACAAAAGTTTTATTCTTTGGTGTTTTTAAGGTCAATCTATTTTTCAAGACCAAGAAAATTTCTACTTTTATGAATAAAAAATGGAGATAACAATATCCAAATTGTGCTCTCCGGTTAAATTCTCAATCTCTTCATCACTCTTCTGTTTAAATGGAAACAGTAAGAAGAATCTAAATGGAGCTGTTTCAGTAAATTGCTTGAAAGAGATCAAGCAACTGACCAATATTAGCTTTATCACTGCGAAGAAATCAAGAAGTCACGCGCCGGTGGTGAAAACAACACGCGCCTCTTTGGATGAGAATCAATCTCCAACTTCCGGTGCCGGAGGAGGAGAACGATGGCTTCTCCAACCCGTTGGTCAGTAGCTATATGTTTCTCTAAGTTTTAAAATCACTTAGCTTATTTAATCTTTTTTTTTTTTTGTCTGAAAATTTATAGGAGATGGAGACACAAGACACATTGGTTACAAAGTGGCAATGCCTGCTCCTTTTGAGATCTCTTCTGTAAGAAAAATATATACAACTCAAATATATTTGTTTTAAAAGATTATTTGTAGAGCTCATTAACATTGTTTCTTTTTGAGCAGGGCCAAGTTACCATCGGACGGCTACCGGAAAAAGCTGACGTAGTGATTCCTGTTGCCACCGGTATTTTATTTGGTTTCGGTTATTTTTGGATTTAATATGAAATATGAATCAGTTTGGTATGGTTTTTGTTTTAGTTTGAGTGTAATCAAATATATATCTTTGGTTTTTCATTAGTTCTGTTTTTGGTTTACCATTTTGATTTTCCGGATTTTTGAAACCGCAGTATCAGGAGTACATGCGACAATCAATACAAATGAAAACAACCTTCTTGTGACGGATATGAATAGTACCAATGGTACATTCATCGAAGACAAACGTTTAATTCCTGGTGTTGCTGCTCCTGCCTTTCCCGGAACTCGAATCACCTTTGGTACACCAATCTTTTCGTGCCTTTTTTTTTTTACCTCGCTGTGATCGATCATCGATTGATGAGATTCATTCTTTATGATTTGTAGGTGATACAAATCTTGCTATTTTCCGTGTTTTCAAGCTCCAAGATAATCAAGAATCGACCACATAGTAACGAAAAAAATCACAAAAACTCCTAATATTATTGTGTGTGTAGTCCATATATGAAAGCATGTGTTAAAGATTTCCTTATAATTAACCAAAAAAAGGCAAAGTTTACCATATCGAATCTTCGTTTAACATTAAAATTGACTTAAAAGGAAAAAAAAAAACTATATAAAAAAAATGGGAACGAAATCTGTAAAAGTAAATCTGGAACTAAGTTTTTTATATATACGCAAGTCTTCTTCATTCAATTCACAGATCGAACACAGAAAAATTCACATAGCAATGGCTTCTTCTTCGTCTTTTACACCTTCGTCTTCATCACCGACGAATATGAAAACCACTCAGTTTTCTCGAATTCAACAAACCCTCTCCAAGAAACCTAATCTTTCTTCTTCTTCGAAAGCTACAAGCTTGATTAAAAGACAAGAGACTGTCTTCAAGAAAGCGCACGAGCTTTCCGTTCTCTGTGGAAACGAAGTTTGCGTCATCCATTACGGGTCAGACGGAACGCTTAAGACGTGGCCTGAAGACAGAGAGAAGGTCAAAGACATTGCTCGAAGGTACAGCGAGACTAAGCGACGCAAAAAAAGCGTTGATCTTCGCGAGTTTCTCGACAAGGTCAATAAGGAGGATGGTCCCAAGAAGAAGAAGAAGAAATTGATGTTTGAATCCAAAGTCAAGTTTCCAACTTGGGACCCAAGGTTTGATAACTACTCTGTGGAGCAACTCAGGAAACTGATCCAATCATTGGAAGGTAACCTAACCAGAATCCAAGGTAGGTTAGGCGCTGTTGTTGAAGCTCAGGGACAGAGAAAGATACAGAACACGAACTTGGCTAATCAAGAATTGATGATGACTAGTACGATGAATCACCCTCATCAACAATATTCAAACCAGGTTTCAATGTATCTGTATAACCATGGAACCGGTACTCTCTCACAAGTCCCGGTCTCTGCATCTGTTTTGAACCAAGCACAATCTCTGGCTCCACTTCCCCCTGGATTGAGGATTTACCCTCATTCGAATATGGGAAATTACTCGGGGTCACTTGGGGTACAAGAAACTGGGATCGGTGGGTTTCAAAACATGAACATGTTCAACGGCGTTAATGCTTTTCCAAAACAGATTGGCCAGGTACCCAAAGTGGAAAATTACCCTGGTTTACTTGGTGTACAAGACAATGGAATCAATGGGTTTGGGAACATTAACATGGACTGCTACAGCAACAAAGTGGGAGATTGTTTAAGGCTACTTGGGGAGGAAGAAAGTGGGTTGCAGAACATGAACATGAACATGTACAACAACATCTATAATGCTAATGGTCTTTCGCATCAGCTTGTTCAAACAACAGCACCGGTTTTTCAATTTGGATCAGACCAGAAACAGTATTAGGTCTCTCTGTATTCTTGACTTAATCTCTCACAATCAAGAATTAGGAACTCTTCCAGCTCGATGCAGATAATATATAAATATAAACAATACTTTGTTTATATACTTAACATTATAGCAAATATATTTTTGTTGTTACAAATTAGATGTGAAAGAATGTTATATGGTACTTTCAGATTTTTTTACAGAGACAAAACAACAAAACATTTACAGAAAGCAAATCTCCACTTTTTCTTTATCTATAAAAGCTCTTCACGGATATATTTATCTTTATATGTATATATATAATAATAAATTTATATATTTTCCAGGTTTCTTCATCGTCTTGAGGCATCATCAAGTTTTTCAGAATGCGAAGAACTGAAAACAAATATAAATAAATACGTAAAAATCAAGTATGAATAATCAAATGCTTTAAGAAGAGTGTTTTAAACGTTACCTTCTTCTTCTTCTTCTTCTTTTCGATATAAGCCACTATCTCTTGCTGCCTAACCATGGCTTCGTCCAAAGTCTAATATTTTCAACAAAATAAAATTAATCAACTATTATCTTTTGCTAATTTTAGATATCTATTGGAGGTTTTATAGTACCTTTTTGGTCTCAGCCAACTGAATCTCAAGCTCGTCGACACGGCTAAGAGCAGCAGTGAGAATCTGTTCTTTCTCCGGCGAGAAAGCTGCCGGCTGATTGTTCAAAGACCTACATTTATCCTCCAACTCAGCCATTCTCTTCACCATTGACATATACTCTTGGCTTGACACCATTGCAGTCTCTCCTTTCTCTGCTTCAGCTCCGTAAATCGCAGCCTCAGTGAGCTTCCTTGGCATGTTCTTAGTTAGCCTAACAACAGTCATTATCCCCATCATCAATGACATCACGCCACCGAATAAATATCCTTCTCCTCCTTTCCTCTCTGATGGCTTCACCGTAGAGTATAAATCTGTGCCATCAAAAACACACATATATAGGTTACAATGAAGCAGAATAGTAAAATAGTGGAATCATGTTTTCAAAACATGAAAACACGAATGAACGTTTCTGTGTAATGTTGTAACCTTCAGGTTCAGGATAGTTTGACTTGTGGAGATTTGTAGGCCAAGTGGAAGTGTTCACAGTTTTCTCAATCATCGGTATGAATTTCGCGTTGTCTGTATCGAACTTGTTCTTCTGCAAATTGGATTTTTTAATCAATCAAAGAGAGAAAGGTAAAGAAGTAAACTTTATATACTAAGAAAGAAACTTACCCCAAAGGAATCAGATTTCTTTTAGTTGTTTCAAGCCAAAAAAAAAGAAGAAGTTAGATTTTACTGTAAATTTGAAAGAGGAAATGTATTTGTTTTTACCATTGTTGTGTTTTCGTCCATTGAGATTGTCTTCTCTTCAATGTTCGACAATGTCTTCCTTGGGCACTTCCCTTCTCCATTTTGAACCATCTATATAATATAGTTTAAGATTCTGCTTTTCAGTTCATTGTTTCCTTAACCGGGTTTTCGAAAGATTCTCGATTAGAAATGAAGTACCTTGAAGATGTCAGGGTCGTTCCATGGACCTTTGTCTGAACGCATACATCCACCTTTGTCTGCACAAGTGCAGTTACCACCCAAGAACTCAGGAAGTTCACTAAACACACACAAAAGGAACAATAAGTTTTTAAAATTATGAATTTTGTGGTCAAAACGCATAGTTTTGGAGCTTTATATCTGTCTTACTTGGAGTCAATAATCTCAAGCAGTTTGCTTTGGTATTTGTTTCCAAGAACCTGTACATAAGGGACATTACTTTTCCACTGAGTCGTAGACTTTAAAGTTTGGATCTTTGAAGTTAAAAAAAGAAGTAAAAAGCTTACGTGAATCTTCGCAGTGGTCTTTGGGTCAAGGAAAGATTTCACAGTGCTCCACAGAAGCCTGAATCCAGAACCAGCGTTGATAATGAACATACGGTTCAATGTCTATATGATACATAACACACAAAACAAATCTCAGCATTGTCTTGAGTTGATAATGATAATAATTCGAAACCATATAAGAAACATCATAGTAAATAAACCTCAGGGTAGTTATCGCTATCGATCTTCTGGATACGCTGAAGAAGATCCCTAGCAGCCTTACTGAAGTTCTTCAACCCCTAGAAATTCAAAAAACACAATACCAGCAACATCACTAATTGATTTGAAAACCAAAACAAATGTGGTAAGAGAGACTAGAGAGCACATACCACGCCTTGCACATCCAAGATTGTGGTGCTCTGATCAATATGCTTCTTAGCAGCAATGGAACAAGCTGGTAATTTGATATTGAAAGTCTTCTCAAACTCTCTCACATGGTACTTCACATACCTATCGATGGTAGTGACTTGCATCAGCTTTGTGGCATCCACTTGGCCTAGCCTCTCTATGTAAACAGGTCTTCCTTCTTTGTCAACACCATGGTAACCTTGAGGGTAGTAATTAAGGACTTCGTCGATTTCTTTGAAATCAAAGTCCTTTCAAATGAAGAAAAAGAGTCAGACTTTATTAATCAAAGGAAAAGACAAAGAAGAAGAAGATGATCTTGAAATGTTTTCACACCTCCATGATTGTGTCAACACCAAACTCTTTCCTCCAATGAATCATATCACTCCACATTTGCTTAGCTTTCTCAATATCAAACTTTCTTGCCCTGAGAAACCTAAGCATCATGTGGTGATCATCGTGTTTGGAAGGAAGAAGCTCGTCTAAGATAAGAGCTTGACGGAAAGCATCAACAGCTTGAAGCTCTTCAAGATCAATGTCGTCAACGATTGAGACAGACATAACTCGGCTGTTCCTTCGAGTTCTCTTGGTGAAAGAGTGTTTGAATTTGTTTGAGGCATTGATTGCTTTCTTCTTCAAAGAACAAAGCTTGTTCTTCTTCTCATCCTCTGAGCTCTCAAACTCTGCTAAACAAAACAAAAACCTCAGAACCTTTTGCTTCATGAATGATTTATCCTGAACAAAAAGTTTGCTCCTTACCTGGCTTATTATATCGATCCATATGAGCAGACATTGTATCCGCCATTGTTATAGTTCTGTTGTCATCAAGAAATAAAAAAGGGTTCAGTTTTACAGAGAATAGTTTGCTTGGGTAACAATCAATCTTCTGGTGATATGCATGCATAACTAAAACAGAGATTCAAAATCATTGTTGAACAAAATATAATCAAACCCACTTATTTTTTGTATAAATAGAAAAGCTTTGGGAAATTAATTGTCACGGAGGTTGAAAACAATCGGAATACTCAAACATTTAGCGATTTTTGAGGTTTTGGAGGAAACAAATGAGAAGAACAAGATTTAAAAGGAAGAGATTTTTTACCTAATAAGGATCAAAGCTAAGGAAGGAGAAAGAAAGAGAGGTTTGTATATAGTTGATTTTCTAAATCTCTCTCTCTCTGAGCTCCAAAAAAAGGACGGCTCCAGATTTAGAATGCGAAATCTCAGAGAACAAATCTTAGATGAAAGAGAAAAAGCTTATTTTCAGTTGACAAAAGGTTTTGATGAAATCTAGATGAAAGAGAATTAGCTAAATCCATTAAAAGGGTTCTCGAAAATGTTTGACCTTTTTGGTTACATTGTAATTTGTAAAAGAGAGAAAGAGAAGAAATAAGCCATTTTCATTTTCATTGGAGAAGGAAGAAAGGCGCGTGCTTTTGCCGTTTTTTCTGGTGAGAAAATTTTGTAAATGGAAGAGCTTTATGTCTCTACTTGGACCAAACTAAACAAAAAAAAACCAATCAAAGTTTTTCTAAAGATTTGTTTCTTTTAGACTATTCACATTTATTTTGACCCTTAAAAGAAAATTCACATATACTCCACACACATGGAATAATTATATATTCATCATTCATGTATAAAATAAATTTATATGTAGTATAATTGTATAACATAACAGAAAAATGAAATTCTATACTTGTATGAATCGCTATTGGTTTAAACTACTGAAGGAATTTTCTTCAAAATTATAAATGAATTTAAGTTCATCCTTTTTAGATGCACGTCTTTTAATGAAAATATATTCAAAAATTTAAGTGATTTTAAATAAAGAAACTAAAAGAAAAAGTTTAAAACCTTTCATGAAAAAATGAAGAACTTTTTTCTATATATAAATTTTCAAGATGAAAACAAAAATCAAATTATAAATATTATTCCCTCTGTTTCACTTTATTTATAGGGGTTAGATTTTAAAATTTGTCTTATTTAAGTATTGTTTTTAGTTTTCTATGCAAACATTTGGTTTTAATATTATGACTAATGAAATACTAAATATATATTAATTAAAGGTAAAACAAACATAATAATTATTTGCTTCATATGTGTGAGAAAAAACTAAAACTATATATTAAATGAAACAGAAAAAGTACACTATAGTGAAATCCAAATGGTATGTATACTATAGTGAAATCCAAATGGTCTCTAAAGAGGTCCAACGTCTAGACAACCGACTTAACCGTTTTAAACACAATTAACTCGAAATGTACACACATTATTTTTTTTCATAAAAAAATTTCCTTATGAACTTGAAAATTTTGTACTTCTTTTTTGGCAAATTTTTGAAAATAGTACAAAATTAAGTTTTTGTGCCATAATTAGTACATATTTTCATTTATGATAAAAATAATATTTTTATTAAAGGTTAATTCTCTTATATGTATAGCACAAATCTCATAACTTCATATTTTTAGGATTTGGAGTTTATAAAACCTTAAATCCTAAATCATACCCTCCATCCCTTAAAACCATATCTTAAATTATAAAATACTTAACCCAACAATTTTTTTTTTGTCACAAAATTAAAATGTGTTAAATTTTTCATAAATTAAAATATATTAAATTTGTCACAAAACCTCTTTTGGTACTATTGTAGGGAAATTCTCTAATTTTTAAAGCTTTTTTTGTTAAATGGTTTTCATTAAAAAAAAAATTTCTTATTACTTTTTGAAGTTTACATGTTATTATATTAGTTAATGTACTCTGAGTACATAGAAAAAACAAACTTTTTTTAAAAAAACAATCTTTATTCAGTTGAGAAAGCTTAAAATCAATCTTTATTTTTTACTCAACAAAATTTGCTTTAACATGTTTTACAATAATTTTTAACCGTAGTTTCATAACAATGATCTTATTTATGTATGTATGGAGTTAATAATTTGAGATAGAATCATTTTACATTTTTCTTTCTGACTATAGAAAAATGATAATGATAAGGAAGAGCTGGTTTTCTTAGTTTGAAATTGTTAAAATAAATTTTATATTTCCGACAATATAATTATGAGCGGCATGGCTGATGGCTTTTTCCCCCAAATAAATAAACCGAATTAATAAAATTAAGAGACTCTAAATTTAAATGAACACTTATCATTTATTTCCTTTATTTATTTTATGTCAACCAGTTATCATTTATTTCTTCCAGCGAATTACAATAAACTGCACTATTTAAATTTCGATATATGGACCGACCGACCATCATGAATGAGCCCAAGCTTCCAGCTCCTATATTAATTGACTTTATAACATTAATGATACGGCTATTAAATAAGAGTTATGTTTTCTTTATCAAACAAAAGCTACACATTCCTGAGAATAGTGGTAAATAATCCTAACTTTTGGAAAAAGTCTCTACATTAACAAAAATTAACCGTGAAAAGCAGATCAACCACTACTATGTATGGTTAACAGTGCATTTACAGTTTAAGTAAAGGTTAAATAAAGGTTGGGCCTACAGTGGATCGACTTTCACGGGCTTGTTATCTTTTAACTAAAATAATATTTAGTATTAATAGGCTAAATTAAGGCCCATGTGATATTAATTAACTAAAATAATATTTAACATTAATAGGCTTACTTGCTGTTCTCAAACTGTTTAATTAATTTTAGTTTTTTTCACCACCTTCAGTCTTTTATTTTCCAGAGCTACTTTTACTGCTATAAAGGTGAAAATTTATTTTTCCAACCTTTTATGCTCTGATGAGACGAGGTTGGAAAAGTAAATTTCCGCCCTTGTAGCAGTAAAAGTAGTCTGGAAAATAAAAGACTGAATGTGGTGAAAAAATGATTCTCATTATATAAAACTGCAACAAACATTTTATAATTTGAAAAAGGGCGGAAATGAAAGACATAAAACTGCAACAAACATCTTATAATTTGAAACACAAAAAAAACATCTAATACAAATTATTGTGTTTTTTTTTTTTTTGAAAATTAACGTTATTGTGTAGTCAGACTAAACTTTTAGATCAATCTACACAATTTCCTACATTTAGGGGGAGGTGGGGGGGGGAGGGGAGATTTTTGATTTTTTTTTTAAGTTGATTGGTTATTTGGTGAAGATTTTATTTGGTGATAGTCTTTAAGCTACCATAATTCGTACATTCATGAAAGTCTTTAAGCTATCATAACTCATATATTCATGATACGGATCAGTTATTAAATTTCATAAAATGTGGTGAGATTTTTTTTTATAAAGGAAACAGATTTCATATAATTTAGTTTTAATTAATTTTGTGAAATTTTTTTATGAATTTGTCTCTTTTAAGAGAAAAAAATATTTAAGCTATCATAACTCATATATTCATGATACAGATCAGTTACTAAATTTCATAAAATGTGGTAAGATTTGTTTTAAAGGAAACAAATTTCATATAATTTAGTTTTAATTAGTTTTGTGAAAAACCTCTATGAATTTGTTTCCTTTTGAAAAAAAATCTTGCCACATTTTAATAACAAAATTTACCAAATAACCAATCACTTTATTTTTAAAATTTAAAAATATACAAATCTCACCAAGTATCTTTAAATTTCTTCAAATATAAACTCCACTAAATCTCCTCAAATTTTTAATCCAGTATACCCCATCAATTAGTTTTGTTTTCTTAAATTCCCCCAAATACCACCTTTGGAGGTGTGATTTTTTCATCCATACTTTTCAACTAAAAAGGTATAAAAATCTCATCAAATATATTTCATTAGTTTTCTCAAAAAGAACTATTGTGTTTTGAATAACATTAGATTTGATATGAATTTTACATAAATTCTTAATTCAATAACATAAGATTTCATATGCTAAAAATGATTTTACATTAATTCAGTAACATAGGATTAAGAAGTTATATATAAATCACTAGTTCAATAACATGTAAGAAAAAAAAAAGCAAAATCACCCCCTCCCCAAATCTTCAATCCAACACATCCCCTAAGATTCTTTGTCGAGTTTCCGAGGAAGGTCCAAGTTTATAGTTCAGAGAAGGTCCAGAATTTACTTCTTACGTTTAAATCTAGTTAGAGTTGTCAAATCCAGTTGAACATTACATTATTGTGTAGCTTAAGCTTTTAGATTAGACTACACAATTTCTTAAATTTAATATATTTTAGATGTACCAAGTTGACTTATAATATTGATTTATTAATTTAGTTTAAAATTATTTGTCGAATTTCCAAGGAAGGTCCATGTTTATAGTTCAGAGAATGTTGCTTCTCATTCCAGTTGTTATTAATATAAACACAAAGCTTCCACTTTGTTTAAGCTAAATTATATACACTTTTTTTTCTCCCAATACGTTGACTATTTTAGTTTCTTCCCTTAATTCAAGATTTTGATCCATCTCAGATTCTTGCACATTTTTCTTTATATTTCTTAGATTTTTGCAGTTGAAACAAAAAACAATTTCTCATCTCCTGTCTTTTATTTTTTATCAGCTTAAAGTTCATTGGTTGGTTTAAAGTTTCAGGAAATGGCTAGTGGTAACAATGGCCAAAGCACAGTTTCATCAGTTACAAGACGAAGTTACCAAGTCGTGATAGCTGCAACAAGAGACATGGGTCTTGGTATGGATATGAAACTTCCTTGGGATTTACCATTTGAATATCACTTTTTCCAAGATGTAACAACTAAAACATTCGATCCCAAGAAGAGAAATGCAACTATAATGGGAAGAAAATCATGGGAATCCACTCCTCTCGAGATTCGTCCTCTTCCTGGTCGTCTTAACATTGTTCTGACAAAGTCTAGTTGTCTAGACATTGCCATTAATGAGAATGTAATGGTGTGTAGTAGCATGGAATCGGCTCTTGAACTTTTAGCCACCGAGCCTTATTCTTTGTCCATTGAGAAGGTCTTTGTCATAGGAGGTGGTGAGCTATTAAGGTTTGTATCCTCTTTCTCTATTATAGTGTTTTGTTTTGTTAAAGTTTGAAACTTTAAAAGTTAGATGTGAAGTTTAGTACTGTGAATGGGAGAATGATTGTATATTTGGTATAGGAACTATATGAATGCACCAAGCTGTGATGCTATCCACCTAACCGAGATCGATATAAGCGTGCCTTGCGACGCATTTGCACCGAGGGTGGATACTTCTCTATACTGTCCATGGTACTCATCATTTCCTATTGTGGAAAATGGGATCCGGTATAGCTTCAACACCTATGTCCGAAGAGAAAACCACATTTGTCTTGAGTACTCGTTCTTCCCTAAGATGGTTTTTGAGAGGCATGAGGAGTTTGGTTACTTGAATCTTGTTCAAAACATTATATCTAGTGGAGACATGAATGACAACACTACTCTTTCTAAATTTGGCTGTCAGGTAAGCTGTGTGTGTGCTTTCATCTTTGCTAGTGTATTTCTCCTTTTACATGTTCTTATAATCCTGTTTTTGGCTTATTTTATAGATGCGGTTCAATCTTCGCAAGACTTTCCCGCTTCTCACAACTAAGGCATGTCTTGTTTTTTTTTCTTTTTGAATAGAATGTTAAATTTATTCAAAAGCCTTTTATTCATCAAGTGTAACATGATTATAGAGATTATATAATAGTTCTAAGAAAAAAATTGAAATTATAGATACATTGTTTATCTAGTGGCAAACCACATCTCCAATCCTTTGTCAAATCTCGAGTCGCCCATGGCTCGAATTGTCGATAGTTTATTCCATACTTCTTGTCTATGATTTTTACATCATGTCTTTTTATGTCAGCTTTCAGTCAAAACCATTCATTTTCTTTTCATCATCTTCTTTTAGTTACAACTTGTATCAATGAATCCACCTTTATTTGATCATAGTTATTGATTTTTGTTGGTGTTTTTATTCGTTTTCTTGCAGAAAGTATTCTGGCTAGGCGTTGTAAATGAAATCTTACAGCTCATCAATGGTTCAATCAATCTCAAGGTAAAAAAACAAACGAGGCCTCTGTGCTTACTACATAGTAATCATACCCAAAATCTTGTGTTCAAGATTATGTCTTCTTTGTGGATATATAAAATATACCTCAAAACGTTTTTCAGGAAAAGGAAACTAATCTTATATGGGACAGTGATGAGCCTAAAGAATATCTTGAGAGGCAAGAAAAGATTTAGAATTTAGAATTTAGAATTTAGAAGTTAGAAAGTAGTTTTACTGAAACTAGACTTACACACTGATATTTGTGTTTCAGTTTCGGAGTTAATGCCATAGGAGAAGATGGAGACAACCCACTCATGTATAGACTCCACCGGAGAAATTCTGATGCTAGGTTTGTGTTGTGATATCTCATAAGTTTTTTTTTTTTGCTTATTTGAACGATTGGTTTTTACATTTTTCCAGCCAAGAATTTAGTCAGCTCTCCGATGTTATAAACAAGATAAAGCACAATCATAATGATCAAAGGATCATGCTTTCGGCTTCTAATCCCAAAGATTTCAACTTATCAGTACCGTTCGCACAGGTTTCATCTTAAAACTTGTTACATTTCCATTATAAATCATAATTTTAACGTATAATTATGAGAAAGAAATTGAAAAAAGGTTTGGTTTTGTTATTGGCAGTTCTATGTAGCGAATGGTGAGCTTTCATGTCAAATTTACCAAAGCTCAACCGAAGCGAGTCTCGAGATTCCTATCACTATCGCTGCATACTCTCTTTTGACATGTATCATCGCTCATGTTTGCGGTATGTTATACCATTTTATTTAGCTCTTTTGAGTATGGAGTATAAAGACTTGTAGCATTTTGTGAGGTTTCTTGTGTTTTGACTGCAGATCTTATTGCTGGTGATTTCATTCACGTAATTGGACAAGTCCATATCAATAAAGCTCATGTCAGTGCTTTACAAAAACAGCTTCAAATCTCCCCCAAACCCTTCCCGGTTAGTACTATAATTAACTTATTTTGATCTCTGTTTCATTTCAAGAAACAATTCTCACTTCTTCTTCCTCTATCTTTTAACGGTAAAAACAGATTTTAAAAATCAACCCTGAGAAGAAGAAGATGGACAACTTTGAGGCCTCTGATTTGGAACTCTTGGGGATAATATAAGATGTGAACAATGGCTCTTCTTTTACTCTCCTTGTTGATTTGCTCTTCTTCACATATATATATATTTCGTATTTCATAATTTATAAGATGAACAAAATTATACAAAAGCTAAAAACAACATTTTATGCTCGGGATTTCTTGATTTTTGAGCAATGTTTTGTCTCTGTCTCTTCACAGTTATATCTTTTCTCTACCTATCCTCACCATCGCCCTATTTTTTAACTGTTGTCAGTCTTTTTCTGTTTCTCTCTATTATTTTCAGTGCTCTGTTTTGCTCTGTTCTCTGACAATCTCTGTTTTGTCTCTTATCTTCCTTGCTCTGTTTTCTTCAGTGCTCTGTTTTGCCTTGAAGATAATAGAATTAGTGTACTAAGAAAATCCATTGGCGTTGAAGATAACAGAATTAGCTTAAATCAGTATGATATAAGCTTTGAAACTTGAGGCGTAAATTGAAGATCGAACAAAGATGTTTTAGGGAGACTAATAGAATTTGATTTTCAGTTAATGGAGGAAACACCAGAGGAGTGTGTGTAGGGTGAGTCTGTTTTTTTACACTAACCGTCATTGGTCAGAAGAATCCGAGATAGAAGAAAGTTTTGGCTTGGAAACTCAAGATCATACCATCACCAAGAAAATAACATAAATTGTTAGATGACAGGCATTTTACACTGGTTGAAGAAAATATATATACTCACAACTTTTGTGTTAAATGACTAAATTAAAAATGACGCAATTGAAAGAAATGAATCGATGTTTAATTGGTTGCACCATAAATAGGAAGTAACTGATGATATAATGATGATCGCTCCATCATAGTTAACCACTCAAAAAAGCTGTGCGATAATATTTCCAAGTTAAAAACTCGTGGAACTAATTACAATCATGGCAGTGTTTATGTTTTACTTGCATGGTAAAACCAAATATTAAAATTTTGAAATGTCGGAACAAGCAGATGGGGTAAACAATTGTCAATCAAAACGATTCCAAAGATAATAGATTATGTAGTTTAAGTTGTGAAAATCTGGTTTGTATTTAGTTTGATTAGCCTGATCTCTAGCTTCTATATATGCAAATGTGGCAAGTACGAGTGCAGTAATTAGAACGCACTTCAAGATGATTCTGAGCCTAATGATCTGAGCAAGATCTCAAATGAGGTTGTAGTGACCATCATCAATGATGATAGTACTATAAGTTTGGTAATGATTCGAAAAAATAATCAGTAACCAAGAGATTTACTTATGAAACTCATTTGCGTTCTCTCCGGTTTCATTCGGAAACTGTTAAATCAACATTGAAGTAGCAGTTATACTTGGATATGTAAGCTTATAATCACTTTTGTATAAGGATCAAGAGATCAAACAATAATGATCATCACATTTCTGTTTTGAATCAATATGTCACCGTAAATAAGATTTATCCGGATTGTGCCTTAAGAGATAATTGACAACACATCAGAGACCAAATATTACAAAAATCAGTAGAAGATTTGAATGGTCGAAACATTCAAAACACCAACACAGAATATTGCCACAGATTCACAAGATTAAAAAATATGATACTCATAATGAATAAAGAATACACAGGAAACTAAACTAAATGTAATCAAATCAGAAAATTACTATTCACCTACTTTCAAGTAGAGTAATGTTTGTTTCACTCTACTACACACAAGATTTGTCACATAATAAATTATACTAAGCATCATTCCCATTGTAGCAATAAGCATGGCCGAAAACAGTTTAATGAAACTGGATGAATTTTACAAGTTGTGTGGTGTGAAAATAACTAGTATAGAACACATCGCCTTTGAACTATTGCAAAAACGATTTAACATTTGGAAAAGGCTTAGAAAGTTATAACATAGATGGATCAATAATCCAAAATATGAACTTATAAGAAAAGTGAATGATGATTTTCATCGATTTAACATTTATGTCCTTATGAGCTATACATGAAAACAAGGAATTCACAGTTTTCATCATCAGCATCAAACTAACAGCCGATCTTTACTACCAAATTCAGTCCTGATCGTTATGTTTACATCATATAAAACAGAAAATCTTAGAACAAACAATTGGTTATGTCATCTTTTACACAGTCACCAAGTAGTGGGTTAGTAATGACATAGTTATTTAATCAATCAATCGAACCATTAAAAACATGTACCAGCCCAAAAATATAAGCATTGGGTTCAATTAAAATATAGATAACACATCAACCAATATACTAACAATGGTTCAACTCATAGACCACGCAAGACACCAGCAAATTCAGGTTAGCATTAGGCCACAGAAAAAACAAAATATTCACATAAGCAAAGACCACACAAAAACCAAAATATTCAAGCCATAATTTCAAAACAGAGACCATGCAAGCAACACACAAGTGTAAGTAAGCAAAAACCACAGAACACTCAACAAATGCAAGCTATAGTTTTAAAGCATAGACTAGAACAACCAATTGATTCAAAACCATAACTACAAAGCATAGACTACACAACAATAAAAAGAATTCAAGTCATGGGTTTGAATCATAAACTATGCGCTAATCATATATCCAATCCACAAACAATAGATTCAAGAAAAATGTTTAAATCAAACCACATATGCTTATGCAACAATCAAAAGATTCAAACCATGACTTTAAAACATAAACCGTACCCCACAAGATAGAGAAGTTGTACGCTTAAAGTATATACCTTAAAACAAAAAATAAAATCAAAACATATGTGTCACTTAAAAACGTTTCTAACATTACAAAAACAATTAAATGATACTTTTTCAACGATTAGCAAAAAAATTCGTCTAAACCGTTTACTTACTTGAGAAGGTTGCCTTTAATGTACTTAACTAGTAAATTTGTTCATATGGTAATATATATATATATATATATATATATATATATATATAGATAATGGCATCATAATTCATAAGTGAGTAGCATAGAGATAGTGAAAAGGCAAGTTTGTTACCTGATACGAGTAGGGTGTGTGAAGATCAACTGATGACATGAAGCAAGTTTGTGTCTGAAACCAAAATGTAATTAGCCATACAAATCAAAAAGCTTATCAACTGGTGAATAAATATATGGATTCAGAATTGTTCTGAGAAGCTCTTTTAGGTTCCGGGAAAAAGCAGAGAGATGGAAGGCAATGACATGGATTTGCTAGTCGATGAGGCCGAGAGAACTTACATGAATGCAACCCAATATCTTCATTCTCTGCCATATTTTATGTTTGTAAACAATATAAGTTAATTAAATACAATTTAAAGAGAAACAGAAACGTACCTGTCTTGAAATTTATATAAACTTGAAATCTCCTCAGAGTTGAAAACTTCTCATGCACATACCTGAAAAAACAGTTCACTTGTCAAATATGAGTTTATGACTTGTAAAACAGTTTTAAACTGACAGACTGTGATGTCATTAGGCAACTCCAACAATAGATATCCTCTTTACAGATTTGGAGCTTTAGAAGCTTTTAGAGATTTAGGGGTATTCTGAGATTCAATATCCCTTTTAGAGATTTAGAGCTAAGAAGCTTTTAGAGATTTAGCCATTTAGGGAATTCTGAGATTCATACACTCTTTAGAGATTTAGAGCTTTAAAAGCTTTAAGAGATTTAGAGCTTTAGAAGCTTTTAGAGATTTAGTCATTTAGACAATTCTGAGATTCATACACTCTTTAAAGATTTAGAGCTTTATAAGCTTTTTTAGAGATTAAGAGAGATTCTGAGATTCAATCAATACCCCTCTTTGTATTCCAACCGACAAAACGGTTTTAAGCCACCAATGGGTTTATGGTATACCAACCAATGGGACTGAACTTTAGAGCTTAAGGCAACTTCCTCTTTTTTCTTATCTCTTTCCCATCTTTGAGGTTTTTTTAAAATGTAGGGATTGTTACCTCAAGAGAGTTTGTAAAATCGTGGAAGATTCCTCTGCAAAAATCTCTGATCACTGTGAAGAATACTTTCTCTATCTTCTAATCCAAACACGACCTTCAATTACAGAAAAAAAGATTGTTAGAGATCATAAAACCTTTGACTAATTGTACTCAACATTAACTAATTCAAACCAGAAACGAGATAATACATTTAGAAACCCAAAGGAATTCAAAAATCAGAGTTTCCATAATTTATAAGTAAAAGTATTTCCAGAATTTTGAAACCCTAATAAGTTCATTCGAAGAAACAAACATAAAGCTTTGGATCAATTTAACTGAAATCAAGTAACTTAAAACAAGAATCGAGGCAAGCTTTCAAGAAAAAAACGAAGATAGAGATTCTGAAACCCTATAATGTTTAATTCAAAGAAATTAAACGCGATTTCAAAATCCAAAAGAGCGCGAGTTAGAAAATCAGAGATCGAAGAGAAATTTTAAACATCGATTTCACAAAACTAAACTAAACGAAGAAGGAAAAGATTTTGAAAACTTTCAGAGAATTTTTTATTCTGAAATCGCCGACGAAGAAAAGAGTCGCGGATCAGAGATAATAATGGAAACCTCTTCCAAGATCTCTTCAAGTTGTTGATACGCTTGCTTTTATAAATGGCCCCCATTAAAAAAACACCTACAACGGCTAATTTTTATTTATTCGGTTAAGTAAACCAATCTCCAAAACTGAACTATCCAGCCCTTTGGTTATTGATTTTCAACACCAGCAAATGCAAAGCCTGGAACGCGGAAATGAGATTTAAAATTTGGAAAGGGCTACAGTATAGAGTTAAAAAAATATATAGATCATTTACCAATAACCAATCTTTAATACCAAACTACTAAATTCAGTACCAGTTAGTCCCAATCAGTTGGTTAACATCAATAGAAAATAGAATATGCCAAGTAGAAGAAAAAAGCTAAAATCCAAACAAAACAGACTCTTTCAGCTACAAGCAAGGACAAGAGTGATGGAGTCTGGGAACATGAGCACAAGATGAACATTATTTACTTCTCTTTACTCACTATCTAGTTGAGGTCTCACTTATATCTGAATCAAGAAACCCATAAAGAAACTGTTAAGAATATATATTTAAAAAACTCTGACTATTACTTGAAACATGAGTCAGAATCATATATATATTTTTCACTCCTAGAAACAGGCAGGTTGTTGTTTGCTGCAAAGTTCCTTCACAGTGGTAACAATGATCTTGATGAGACCATCAAAATACCTTATACATGATTTTGACACAGAGCTAAAGTGAAACTACCAATACATAAAGTTTTCCTTTTTTTTTTTTTTCAGAAATGCTTAAAACACAAGAAAAAAATCCGAAGCTAAGATGAAAATGTTACGAAAAAATCAAAAATACAGAAAATATATATCTATATATATATTTCATAAATTATAAGATGAACAAAATTATACAAAGAAGAAAGAAGAAATAAAGAAAACCTTAAAAACAACATTTTATGCTCGGGTTTTGAAATATTTTTACCCATATATATATACAACACACAAAATATGTGAATGCTATTGCATTAACTAAAGTTTTTCTTCTTTTTTCTTTCTTGGCTTTATTTTTTTAAATATTTTAGAGAATACAAAACTCTTCATCTTTTTGGTTCCTCCTCTGTCTCGCAATGAAAGACTCAATCTTGTACCTGAGTTCATCATCAGAATCGACACTATCTGCACGTCTCTCCGTATCCGATCTCTTCAGTTTTCCACAAGAACTCTTTTTGCTTCCCTCAATATTCTCCGACTGACTTCTTTTGTAACTCTTCCTCGAGATTTCTTGATTTTGAACAATGTTTTGTCTTTGTCTCGTCACAGTTATGTCTTTCGTCTCTTTATCCTCACCACTGCTCTGTTTTGAATCGTTTTCAGTCTTTTTCTGTTTCTCTCTTTTATCTTCAGTGCTCTGTTTTGCTCTGTTCTCTGACATGCTCTGTTTTGCTCTGCTTTGGCTCTTATCTTCACTGCTCTGTTTTGCTCTGTTTTCTTCAGTGCTCTGTTTTGCCTCGATCTCTACTCCACTCTGTTTTTCTCTGCATACCACATCAATCTGTAAACTCCGTTCTCCTCTTGAGCTCTCCATAACAAACTCATCGTAAAAATCATTGCTGTTTCTCCGTGCTTCAGGTTCTTGATTCACAAAAAAGCCGCACTTGGCGACCAAAGCGATAACTATAGCATTCCCCAAGACGAAAGCAAGATGACGATTGATGAGAAAACTCGTAAGACCAGAGCTTTCTAGCGTGATGACTAGTTGGTAACACAGCTTTGCTACTGTAACCATAACTACAGTTATCTCGATCACTCGGCAAAACAAATCTAAGAGTACTTGAACCCGAGACTTCTTCACAACAACCTTCATCTTTCTTGGTTTAGCCTTCTGAGTACTAACCGAATCCATTAGCTTACAACAGGAGGAGAGAAGCTTTGAAACTTGAGGTCCAAATCGTCTTTGAAGATCGAACAAAGATGTTTTAGGGAGACAAATAGAAATTTATTTACAGTTTATGGAGAAAAAAACAGAGGACTGTGTGAGTCTGTTTGTGTTTCTCTCTTTGTAATTTGGTTTCTTATTTTTTTAGCTTGAGAAAATGTAACTTTGCAATGTGAGTATTTATAAAGGATCACAAGTGAGTGGTTTTGCTTTCTTTTTCCGAGCACAATATTTTTTTCTCAATTGAATTAAAGTTGTTTCGTTCTTATATGCAATAAAAAGTTAATAGATTTCTTTCACCTTAATTGAATCTTCTCGAACTTTTAAAGCCAAGAACAATATAGTTTTGTGACCTAATATTTTTCATTTGACACCATGGCCTTCTTGTCATTTTTAGATTGTATTATATGCTAAAATATGGTATTTATCAAGATCATAGTAGTTTTGGCATTCTTTTGTGAGAAATATATATGAAATTTGTGAATGTAAACGCAAAATGGATATATTTATATCGTTTGCGTTTTCGTTTGCATTATTTTTTTTTACGATTTGGTTTTAAAAATAAAACTTCTTTAAACAAATTTATGAATATCAAATCACTAAACATTACAGCATATGGTTGATTGTTTCAGCTTTGTAAACATTACAGTAATGTTTAGTGATTTGTTATTCATAAATTTGACAAATAAATAAACTTTAACATATCTTTCATTAATTAAAAGTAAGTTCACTGAAAGAAAAAAAAAATCAGATGATGATAAGCTCATGATTTTTATTTTTGAACTGAACAGTTTATGAAAAATGTATAATTTATTATTTATAACTTAATAGGTGATTCAAAATTGTGGTTCACTACTATCTTATAGTATGTCAATCAAATAAGTAACATATTCACTTTCTTATAAAATACTATTTGATCATAGAAAATGTGCAGTTCCTAAAGGGTTTGTTAGCTAAAAGCAATGTCTCACTTTGTCAAAAGATGGTAATACAATCTATTTTTATAATTCTAAAACGAGTTTGTTTACTATGTAGCCAAAATTTTGGTTAAAATTAGAAAACAACAAAAAATAAGGTATAGGAAAAATCGCAAATAAAAAGAGTTTATTTTAATGTAATTTACGAAAATAGTGATATCATGTAAAATAATATCTGTTAAAAACACATAGTATTTATCAAAATATGCACAAAATTTATGGTACTTAAAAACTCATCTTTTAAATGGATTCATATTTTCTATTTGTTAAGATAAATATTTCAAACCTAACAAAAAAATAATATCTTATTCTTTTTGTGAAAAATCAAACCAAAATCGAACTGAAAAATGAAAACAAACCGGTATCATTCATATTATATTGGATACTATTGGTTTATGAATAACAAATCTAATGTACCAAAAATTAGTAACCGAAATAAAATTAGAATTGAACACTTTATAATCTGTAATCACATGAGTTTAATTTAATTGGTAACCTATATACTTGATAATCACATTGTTAGTGATTATTGGTAAAACAGCTTCGTGCACTTTCTTCATCCATTTGTAATTATTTACTCGAGTCATAAAGCAGCCCACCATTATTTTTATAAGTTCATTTTACGTCTTCTTTAATATTAATCACAATAAAGTATTTTCTTAAAATAATGCTATTACCATATTTAAATGATTAGTACAACAATGCTTATCGTGCCAAATTAAAAAAAGTCTGAGATATAAAATACTAGTATTACAGTCGTATAGATATTTCAAATATCTTTTTTATTCTGTTTTTATTGAAGAGAATTCTATGCTTTTAAAAATCCTCCAATTATACATGTCAGTTAGAGTTAAAGTCCGAATTCTAACCTAATTTGACACACACACAAAAGAAAAGGGTTCAGTCTAGTTGCTTAAGCCCTCTAAACATTAATTGTATTTAGCACGGTTTGAAAAAAAATCCTAACATAAATAAAATTAATTAGCGCACTAGTTTCTATTACATGTTTGTTTTTATACTGTTTTTTTCTTTTTATTGCTAAAAGAATTTTCTATTTGCTAAAAGTTTTGTTTTATACGGTTTAACGTTAAAAATTTTGATTACTTTTTTGCTTTTTACATTGTGGCTTTATATAATATGATTTTAAAGCGTATAAAAAACATACATTTTTTGTTAAAAGGTTTTAATTAAAATAAAGAATTTTATAAGAATCGAAATAGAACCAAATATACCATTGTTTATTAGAAAATGATTGGTTAACAATAAGCTTTTATAAAGATGCTAGATTGCAATAGTAGAAGTAGCATTATGAATTTATGATGAGTTAATTAAAATGCGACGTGATGTTCTAACCATTAATGTATATAGTTTCGCGTTTGAAGTCTACTATCCATTTCCGGAAAATTTTATATTTTATGTTGTGAGTCTTGATTATTTTTTAATAGATTTAGGACTTCTTGTAGATATAGGATTTACTATAAAACTCACAAAAAATTATATGATCAAAACGTAGGCTCTGCCCTACATTTATCATTATTCCTGAATAAATAAATTTAACCATTCAAAAAAATAAAATCATAAACCTAGCATAAAAAACATACCATCGAAACAAATGATATTTAACTATCTAATTAATAAGATAACGTATAAACAGCCAATTACTTTTATAAATAATTAAATAGTATATAACATGATCACAGCAGTAACAAATAACTCTTAATAATTTTTGTGTCATATGTACTTACCAAAAAAGGTCTAAAGCATTTCTTGTCCAGAATATTTTTCTCTTTGTTATCCATTTAATTCTGATATTCTCTACATTAATTGTTTTTTTTTTTGTATTTTCCACATGCTACTTCTGCAATTTACCCATATTTGAATTCTTATTGTAAAATATAAAAGAAACCATTACTTCTTCACTAAGAGATTGATAAATGGCTCATACTTCTACAACTTCTCTTTGTTAATGTGTTTCTTTATGTCTTGTCTCTTTCTATCCAAAAGCATATATATGTGGTTTCATTTCAATTTTAATTTTTGTTATTGGATACACTTTGAACAAAAATTAAAGTCCCACTTCTTTTCTTTTAAAAGACATCTTCATAATTGCCCATAAGTGTAAACGTGTCATTCGATGCTTCAATCAAGATAATATGTGCAACTTATGAAGTATTTATGTCTACATGTCCTTAGACATTAATCATACTTATCCATAAGAAGTTCCCGTCTTATTTTATAGTATTGCCAGCTCGTTTAGATCCTAGTAATTAATTTGAAACTCAATTTTTCTCTTCACATAGCTATAATTTATCCAGATTAAACACTTCATAAACATAACTATTCATAGGAGTGAGCAAAATAACCGTAACCGAAAAAACTAAATCAAATCGAACCGTAAATTAGTATTTCGGTTTGGTTACGGTTTTGCTTAAAAATCCATTTGGTTATTATTATTGAAACTATTTCGGTTTCGGTTCGGTTCGGTTAAAAACTGTAAAACCATTCGGTTTTTCGGTTTTCTTAAAAATTGTAAATATATATATATATATATATACTTATATAACAGATAAATCATAAATCTAATAAATATTATGATTAGTTAACTAGTGTAACTTCAAATAAGCTATTTTTTTTCCTAAAATGTATAAACGATTACAGAAGAAAGAAAAAACCTTGACCGATAGACTATTATATATAGTATAGGACTAGAATTACAGTTTTGAGTTTTATCAAGCATCTAAGGCTATATCACGGTTAGATTTTCATTCTCTTTAAACTTTTCAGTTCCACTCGAATTGATTTTGAATTAATATATATATATATATGTATATTGTCATATACACTTGATTTTTCTAACAAGAGGAATATCTTGAATCAATAATGATCGATACTCTGTTTCGTATGAGTATTTTAGTCAATAATTATCCTTATTGTTAATTTTTATTATTACATATGCCAAATTGAACCCTATGATTATTTATTTCTTTATGGTGCCCCGTGAGACTCACTTAGTTTTGTAAAATAATCTATTAAAAACTGAAAACCAAACTGAATTAATTATGGTTAAAACCATAAACTAAAGAAAACCAAACCAAAACGAACCGTATTTCAGTCGGTTTATAAATGGTTTCATTTTTTATAAAATCGTAAAACCGAAAAACCAAAAAAACCAAACCGAAACCAAATTGTAAACCGGAATACCTACCCCTAACTATTCAACTTAAAGCTTTCACAGAGCTAAGCCATACATGTGAAACAAAATATAACATGCCAATATAAAAAACTTCATATAATATAAATATTATAGACATTGTACATATTGTTTTTGAGTTATTTGATTCATAAATTTAACATAAGTACCCCTTTTATATAGAGAGAAAATGAGAAATGATTGGACATTATGAGGCACAAGAGAATATTTTCTTTTACATAAAATGTTATGTGGGCCTTAAGAATTTATAGACCAATTTCTTTTATTTTTATACAATTCTTTTGGGACTATTTTCTTGTACATCTTTGAAGATTATGGAGCTTTACTGCAGTTTACTAGAAATTATTGGTATATGTTATTCTAATTTCAAGAAAATTTTGTGTCACTAGCCAAATTTTTTATATATAATTCATTAACGTATTAATGTGACCCCTTTTGTGGTGGCATATCTAAAAAGAACCAGAATCTGAGTTTCATAATTTATTTATGGCTTTAATAGATTGCAATATATAATTAATTCTCAAGTTGATCATAGAGATTAATTTTAAATTTTGTATTTATCTTTTACATGTATTTTATAACATTAATTTCCTCCCTCGCATGTGAGTGCATGCTGATTCAGTGTCACTAAGCTGAACAATTTATCAAAACTATTTTTATTTTTGTCAACAACTATATAATAATTAAAACGGCTCAAAAATTCAAATCGATAAAAAAAAATTTACATGCATAACAAAATGCTGATAAATTCTAGTATCATGTACTAACTTATTTACTTTTAAATTTAAAGTACGGGAAACTAAGGAAATCAAGAAAACTAAGAAACAATTCTTAAGTCTCGCAAAATCTTCCAGATGTGTCGAGAAGACTGACCAATCCATTGGTGTAGACACCATCTTTACTAGCTCCGAGGAATCTGTTAAGAAAATTACATCTATTTTATGGAGTGCAATTATACTTGTCATATCCCAGATAAGAGCTTATAGCTCAACGTGCAAAGGAGAGAAGCACCTACGAGTGTTACAGCCCACATAACCGTTCCTTTTACTTCATCTTGAGAACAAAACTAATCTAATCCAAAGAAATTGTCGGTTTCTTTGCACGACCCATCTACATAATATCGACACCTTCTAAAAACTTGGTTTCCAAGTGTTGGTAAAACTTTGATATCTTGAAATACGTGACCATTGTTCTCATTATCTGTCACTTGTGCCGACTCCCGTGATAACTATGTAATTTTCTTATATAAACAAATATACCAAAAACGACAAACAGTTTCCATGGAAAAAAAAAATAGTTATATGACACGTTGCATTTAAATTTAATTACCCCGTTTATATCTGGAAAGCAATTGTCCAAATTATTGGTTTCCCTTCATATCCAGGAAACAGTTTCCTTTATTATAAAAAAAGAGTTTCTTCGTTTAATGTGAGAAAAACCAAGAAAAACCAAGAAAAAAAAACTCACACGTTTTGTAAAAATATCCGACCTGCCGGAATCGAACCAGCGACCTAAAGATTACAGCAACTACTACAGTCTTCCGCTCTACCAACTGAGCTAAGGTCGGTTTGAACAATTGTTCAGAATGCATTTATAAAACCAATATTAGTTGGCCCTTAACGAGTTCTTAAGAGATATCATTTAGACGTGAAGCCCATCTTCTTGACTTAGGTCTCTTTAAAACAGAAATAATTCAAATTTTCAAAAATAATCAAAAAGTTCTTGAATCCTTTTATGAAATTTAAGTTAATTTAAATACTTAATTGCGTATATACTCCATGCATTTTTACATATATATATTCAAAACATTTTTACATACGTTGGTGCTTCAAAAAAAATAAAAAATATATATATATATATGTATATATATACTCAAAATACTCTATCATCTCTTGTACAAAGTTTGTGCTCCAATGCAGGACTTGACAAATCATGGCCTTTAATGTGACAAGAAAAGTGTAATACCGTGTTGTAAGATTCAACATCGTACATGGTACTCAGAGCAACCTTGTCCTAAGGATAGGCGACTGTTAACACATAATAATGCGTTGGTCCAATGGGAACGGAATCCTTACAAACTACCAATGCAATGATCCTCCCCGCTGGCCACTTGGACCTTTCCATGAACTCAATCATACAACGGAAGGATGGCGTGTAGACACGCAAGAGGAGCTTCATCAACGTATTGCTACCAATCTTTTCAATCATTACGATCAGGGCTGAAACTACATTTGGGAACCCACTGATGCAGTCATGTCTGCACATGTACATGGTAAAGGTGGTTGAGGAGCAAATTTTAACCTCGAAGTTGAAACAATGGTTGTTGAGCAAGCAGTGGCTAATCCAGACAATCCTTACTGGCAAACTTACTTTGAAGATGAAGATTTTGTTGCCATGGCTAATAATCAACGTGTTCCCAATGCCAGGTATGGCATGTGGTATAGCCACATAAGTCATGGTTTAGAGTGCAATAATTTGTTGGGTCTATGAAAATTTATTATTTTTTAAAAATTGTTTTTTGCTTTTATTAGATAAGTACTCGGGATACGCCCCGAGTATTTTAAAACACATTATATATATTTTATTTAATGACACATTAGTGTATTAGTATATCATATGATCTTTTATAATATAGCAAAACAAAACCATAGAAAATACTTAATGATTTAAATTTTACTAAGAACTCTTGTTTTTATCAAAAAATTTAAATATCATGTAGACAAATACATTTTAAACTCTATAAGAAAGTTTTACAACATTTAAGCAATATTTTTTTTTTTGTCGTCAAACATTTAAGCAATATCAAACAAACTTTAGTGGATATTTTATGGACAAAACTCATATTTTTCTTTGCATGAGTGACATGAAAGATAGTAGAAATTTTTGGACCATAAAATAAATTTTACAGCCATATTTTTTGTTTACTTTTTACATGAAAATTTACTATTCCCGGATAATCCTCTTCTCTTCTCATTCTTCTTCTTCGCCTATTGTTGTCTCAACAATCTTCAGTAATTATATTTTATTTTCGTATCTAACGTACGAACAATTTTTATTTGCCATATTTTTTTTTTAGCTTTCATTCATGTAAAAATATTTATTAACAATTCTCAAAAATTTTATTCATGAGGAAATATTTTGAGAGTTGATAATCATGTATATACATTATTGAGCAAACTCTAAATCTTCAAAAAAATTGAGGATACCATAAAGAAAAAAACTCCTCCCTCCATCCGAAAACCCTAATTCTCAAAATTTTCTGCCTGAAAATTCTATAACTTTCAAAAAAAAAAATCAGATTGAAGAAAACCTAAAACAGATGCTAATGAAAGACATGAGACTCAATTAAGTTGGTTAAAAAATTAGTTAATTAACACAGTAGTTTTTTATGGTAAAAATAAATATTATATGATGTGTATAATTAAAAGGGAAAAATGTCAAAAAGCATGAACTTTCAAAAATTGGAAATTTTAATCATGAATTTTAAAAGTTTCATTTAAATCTTAAAATTTTTATTGACTTTCAAATTAAATAAGAAACTTTTGTTGACTTAGCCATTTTGGGCATAACGTTAAGTTTCCGTAAATAAGACGATCACATAGTTAACTTTTCCGTTACCAGTCTCTGTTAAAACTAAAACGACGTCGTTTTAGTCACAAAAAAAAA
This sequence comes from Cardamine flexuosa, assembly GCA_963555745.1. Lineage (NCBI taxonomy): Eukaryota > Viridiplantae > Streptophyta > Magnoliopsida > Brassicales > Brassicaceae > Cardamine > Cardamine flexuosa. The sequence goes on along the minus strand of OY743217.1, from coordinate 25,405,309 downwards.
CTGATCCTATGTGGATTCGAACTTAAAACAAACAATCTTCCAATGAGTCACGGTAACAATTTGGTAATATATCAAACATAGTGTATATATATAATTAATTAATTTAAAATAATAAAAATAAATAAAATATTAGTTTTGTTATATATAAAAATGTTATACATAATTAACTAAAAATAATAAAAGTAATATATTTGAGCCATGATAACATTTTTTAGATATGTTATTAAAAAATATTATTGTTGGGATTTTGTTATATATATACACAATTAATTAATATTAATAAAACTAATAATAACCCTCGAGTCACGATAACATGTTTTAATTTTCTTAGAAAACGTTTTTGGTTGTTATTGTATATATATACAATTAATTAAAAATATAAAACTAATAATAACATTTGAGTCACGAGTACAGTTTTTTGGTTTTTTTATTTAAAATATTTTGGTGGGGATTCTGTTATTTATATGTGGGAAAATATCATTAAAAACCTCCAAATTAACAATTTTCTCCAACTAAAACATCTAACTATTTGTGTTTCCATAACAAACTTCCAACTAAATAATTTTACTTTCTTAAACCCTAAAGTTCTAGATTTTGAGCACCATCAAGAGTTGACTAGCAGTCAACGACAGATCATTTTAACAAAAGTGTTAATGTCTGTTAATTAGCTGTTAACTATGTTTTAACACATTAAACGTCAGTTAACTCTGATTTTTTTCTCCTGTTTTTTTCCTTGTATATATCAAAGAGAAAATGAGTTTAAGAAAATTGTTTTCTTCACTCTAGGGTTTCGTTCTATTCAAAACGAAAATGAGATTTCTTTTCTGGGTTGATTAAGAGCAAAGCTTTCGATTCTGGGTTTGAAAGAGTGATTTCAATTTCTGAGTAGGGTCGACTGAGTATTGAGGGTGTCAAAGCTTTCAATTCTGGGTTTGAAAGAGTCAATTTCCTGGACTGAAAGCGTGTTGAAGAAGAAGCTTCTTGAAATGAGGTACGTTGTTATAAATTTCATACCAATTTCATTTTTTTTTAATACATCTGATTCTCTCTTTCAGATTTTCATCGCTTTGCTTCCTTTTTATGTGTCTATGTATTACAAGTTACAAGTGATGAATTATATATATAGATTATATAGCTAGGAACCTAATGGAAAAACTAAGCATCGAGATATATATTAGTTAATGTTCATTATACTAAAACAATTAGTCATTGTTCCACAGACGAGAGTTTAACAATGATAAACTAAATAGTGTGTATCAGTTCTAATTTTTTTAAAAAATACTTAAATCTGTTTCAATAATTAATTGCTGCAAATGGGGAATCACACGTACATAATAAATTGGTATGTTTTTTGATATTTTTTTTTTTGTCTCTTCTTACAGTGTTGATCGAGATATTAAATTTAATACCCACTTTGGTGGATCAATGGTTATGAAGGATAAAACCTACGAATATGATGGAAGTATGATTGAGGTGAAAAATGTAGTTTGGAAAACTTTTGAGATCAATTGGAAAAATTTGAGGATCTCGTGTTGGAAGAGAAAGTTTCAGCACCAGTTACCATTATTTGGTATGGAGAAGGTTCAATATACATTTTATGGAGCTGACATAGGGTTACATTGCTTATTTACGATTGGATAAAGAGAAGAATTTGACATTTACATTGAGCATCAATGTCTTGAGATGCATACAGAAGGTGAAACTGTCTCTGTCTCTGTTTTACATGGCAATGGGAATGAGGATGATGACAGGAATGATGCATATGATGGTGAAGATGAAAAAGATGGGTCTGATGGAGAAGATGAAAAAGAATGACATGGATGTGGATGTATAGGTACATCATGTGTAGGTACCAGTTCATCGACCTCCTAGATCTCGTACTACAGATTCATCAAGGACAGATTCAGTGGCAGCTTTAAAGTGAAGGTGTTTGATGTTTGGGGAGAAAAAGATAAGGAAATATCTAGCACTTCCGGAGAACAACGTGAAGGTTAATTAGATATTCTCTTTTGTCTAGGTTATTTTTGACCTTAGGTATTGGTCTTGGATAACTTTTTTGTCATATTTCATGGTCTCGTTTAATTTTTTTTATAACTTATGTTTTCAAATCAGATGCAAGACATGTAGAACTTTCACTCTTTCAACTCTTTTCACTATTTCGTCTTTAGTTATGTTTTTTATTTGATTTAATCTTCAAAATGCAAAATGAAATCAAACCCAGAAAATGCAAAATGAAATCAGATCTAGAAAATAAAAAATGAAGAACACTAAATAAGAGAAAAAACAGAACGTGGAAAAATAAATAACTAAACAGAGTTAACAAATATTAACAGTGTTAAAACAGAGTTAACAAGCATTAAACGGTGTTAAAAGAATCTGTAGTTGACTGTTAGTCAACTCTCATGGGTGCTCAAAATCTAGAATTTAGGGTTTAAAGAAATAAAATTAATTAGTTGGAGGTTTGTTATGGAAACACAAATAGTTGGATGTTTTAGTTGGAAAAAATTATCAACTTGGAGATTTTTTTATGATATTTTCCCTTTATATATTTAGCTACAATAACATTTAATTTAATTTTGTTATTTAAATTAAGTGATTATATATATACAACCAAAGTTTCACCGTGGCCCAATGGAAGAGAGATTGTTATAACTTTGAAAGGGTGACCAGTTTGAATCCTCTTGGACTCAGATTTTTAATTTTTTTTATAATCAAACGATGTCGTCTTGTTAACAGAAACTTAACGTCATGCTCGAAATGACCAAGTCAACAAAAATTTCTTATTTAATTTGAAAATCAAGAAAAAGAAAGGATTTAAATAGCATTTTGAAAGTGTATGATTAAAACGTCTATTTTTTGAAAGTTTATGTTTTTTGACATTTTGCCCATAATTAAAATGATTTGATTTGTTTAGAAAGTTTTTTCATTTATTTATTGATGGTAAAAAGTAAATATTATATGATGTGTATAATTAAATTGATATGATTAGCTCAGACCCTTTTTTATTAATTTATTTATATTGAAAGTTAAATATGTTAATAATTATTTTATGTATATAACTAAAATGATTTGATTGGTTTATATATTTTTCACTAATTGATATAGCATCTTCATAATATTCCAAAATTCTGTTGTGTTTACTTATATATAAGATTGAAATAATTTGATTGGAAGTTCAAATTTTTTATTTATTAACATGTCAAACTTACAATGAAAGAAAAAGTTAATATGTCATTATCTTAGGACTTAGGAGAAACATATTGTTTTATTATAGTATTGATTTAAATGGATTTTTGTTTTGGGCTATGCAAGAAAAATAATACTTGTTTCGGGTTATGAAAAAATGATTGTATTTATTTGAGCAACAATTTTTTGGACTATATAAAAAGGGTCTTAATGAATAAAGTAGTATTTAATCTTAGGTTTTGTTTAACTTTTGATTTAGACTCTTTTTCTTCTTCTATGATTATGCATCTTATTTATTATCTATTTTTATTTTTAGAGTATATAACTTATGTTTCTTTTATCTGAAATTGAAAAGGTTGATATTATATTGGAATTTTTTGTTTCCGCTTAGGGTCATCGATAACGTTGGACCGGGCCTGTGCCCGATGCATGTCCTATATGCCATGGGAGTGTAGCCAACGTTGGTGGTTATGTTTTAAGTGTCGTTTAATTCTGCTTTAGGACCGGTGTGATGTATGCTTTAAGTGTGGTTTAATTTCTTTTAAGTCGTAGCTATTGAACTTGTTGGTTGTAGTTTCCGTCTAGTCTCCTTACCAATAATCTAATCTTTCTTTTACTAAAAGTCCATATTGTCCTCAATTTATGCAAAAACACTACGATACCCCTAGGCTTATTAAATAGAAATCCGAGACCAAAATAGTAATGCCGTTAAGAAAGCTTAACTAAAACGAGCCTCTTTATCATTTGGGAAAAATAAGGTTACAACACTTGATTATTTATCATTTAGCCTCTTTATCATTTGATTAAGAGAAACAAGGTTACAACACTTGGGAAAAATAAATAGTTTAAAGATACCTAACGAAGCGCTTCAAAAAAACTAAGTTAGAAATGGAGTGGGGAGATGATATTAGGGAGCGAGCCTTTGAGAGTCACGAGGGAATAGGGAAGTTTTGCGGATGTTATTGAGGGCACATAAGAGCATTACCACACGCTCCAGCCCCACTCCGAATCCACCGTACCTGAATGCATCGATGTACGTGGATATAGTCTTGACATCAATGCCGCATTCTCTTGCGCGCTTCTCCAAGAGTTGTGGGTCATGGATACGTTGAGCTCCTGACATGATCTCCTCTCCTATAAGACAGAAAGCTCAAATTTAGTATCATTATTAAATCTAACATAATTGGGGTGACAAACTCGTTCGTACCTCTGATGAAGACATCGAATGAGTTGCTGTAGTTAGAATCGTCTTCACAGGGCATGGTGTAGAAGGGTCTGACAGCCGATGGATAGCGATGCAGCATGTAGAACTCCGTCTTGTACTTTTCCAGAACAAGCTGCCCAAGTTTCCTCTCAGATTCTGTGTTTAGATCACCAAGAGGATCAACCTCCTCGCCAGCTTCCTGTCAACATGACCCACCCAATTTCTTATTTATTCATCATCAAGTTGAATGCAAACAAAAAAAATCCACTAGTCATACCTTGAGCATTTGAATCCCTAGTGCAAAGGTTACCCTTAATGTTTGCGGAAGAAACTACAAAAGTTTAGTGCCAATCATCATCAGTATCCAACACAAAAGAAACTTCCTAAGAATCCAAAAGATAGATAGATACCTTGAGAGATTGAAATGGGTATTGCTTTCTGACAGATTCAAGTTCCTTTGGGCACCTTTCTTCTATTTTTGTGAATATGAACGGAAACAACTCCCCCACAAGATCCATTATCTGCAGGAAATATTATTAGCACTACTAGTAGGAGAATGATAGAGAGATACCTCAGAGTAGTGCATTCGAATCTCCATCTCGAGATCAAGACCAACGAATTCACAGAGGTGTCTATGAGTGAAGGAGTCTTCAGCCCTGAAAACAGGACCAACCTCAAAGACGCGTCGCATGTCACCACAAATGGCCATCTGCTTATGAAGCTGAGGAGACTGAGCAAGACAAGCAGGCTGCCCTTTGTAGTCCAACCTAAACACAGCAGAACCTCCTTCACTACTCCCACCAATCAATTTCGGTGTGTGGATTTCAAGAAACCCCTTGGCTAGCAAGAATTCTCTGACTTGGCACTGAATACGGAAGATGGCTTGATTAGCCGGTGTTCTCATGTCAAGAACCCTATTATTCAAACGTGTGTCCTGATGCACACGAGCAGCGTTTCATGTGCACTCGACCTCTGACCCCACAATCTCTTCAACCAAGTTGCTCACATCACTGAGCTCTTTTCCCTCAGCAGCCGACTGCAGCTCGTTAAGTGTCACGTCACCGTAGTTGCTGCTGGATAACGATTCATCCTCCTCCTCCTCCTCCAGAGAAAGAGAAGAAGATGATGATGTGGCTGCGGCTTCTTCTCGTTCCTGTTTAGCGGCTCGCTTCTTTGCCTCTTTCTTGCTCATCTTCTGGACCTCTGATCCCACCATCTCTTCTCCAGTAGATGACGACATTATGCCTCCTTGTAAATTGGTTTAGTGATTGTCAAATAGGTCATGATGATCGATGATGCGCCAATTCTCCTTGTGTCAAAACCGAACCCATCTAAAACCGCATCAAACCGAGATAGAACGGTTGGATTTCGGTCCTACAATTTAAATCATATCTTTAAAACTTTATTTAATATAACAAAATCATGTGTGTTAACGATTCTACTAATACGTGTTTTTGACAAAATTGTAGAAAAGAAAACTTAATTGGGCTCAGTTAAAAATTTGGGTTTATAATTTTAAAAATAGTAATGGGCTTTTTAGAGAAATGTAGCCTCTTAACACTCAGAAGCACTGAAAACCCTAATTTTATAAGAACAAAACCACTTTGCTTATTCCAATCTTTCTCACTGTCGTCTCCGTGAGCCTCTCAGCCTTCGTCCTCTAGTCTACTCGCCGATCGTTACTCCGTCTCCGTCGACATCACCATGGTCCGTTAACTCACTCTCTCTGTAATCTGTATCCGCTTTGTTTCTCGTCGTATCAGTATCTAATTTGAAAAGTTCTGTGGTGTTTCAGGCGCCAAAGAAGGATAAGGTTCCACCGCCGTCATCGAAGCCAGCGAAATCTGGAGGTGGAAAACAGAAGAAGAAGGTTCGTTTCTTCGATTATTTTATATAATTCAGTCAATGTAATCTACTTGGTTTAGCTATGGGTAATGTAGATTTAGATGGTAACAAATTGCTCCATTTCTCTGTTTATGTTTCATAGTTTTGAGAAATTTGATTTAGGTTTCGTATCTATTTGACCTAATCTCGTCTCCTGGTAGATTGATCTATCTCATTTTCGTAGATTTAGATATGTTTTCATATAAATCTGAAAACTTTTTTAAGTCTCTGTGATTCATTTTTTTAATTCAGCTTTGGTTATATAAAACATTGTCTTGCTTTGTGTGTCCATTGTTGAATTCTTGGTACTCAATGAAATTTTGTTTTAAACTAAAACAGAAGTGGAGCAAGGGAAAGCAAAAGGAGAAGGTGAACAACATGGTTTTGTTTGATCAAGCCACTTATGATAAGCTTCTTACTGAAGCTCCCAAGTTCAAGCTCATTACTCCATCCATTCTTTCTGATCGTATGAGGGTAATATATATTCTTATATCTCTCTGTTTTTTTAAATTGCTTGTATGAGTTGTCATGAATCTTAGTTAGTCTCTGACATTGTTATGGTTTGAATTGTTGGGACAATCAGATTAATGGGTCTCTAGCAAGGAGGGCAATAAGGGAGCTAATGGCGAAAGGTTTGATCAGGATGGTTGCTGCTCACTCGAGCCAGCAGATCTACACTCGTGCCACCAACACCTAAGACTTGTCAATGGTTTGGTTGTCGAATCTCGTCTTGGTTTATGTCTTTTGATGTATACATTAATCATCAGAGCTCTTAAAGTTCTTCCTTTTTGGTTTTCTTTACTCTTTTGTACTCCAGTTACTACTCTTTAGATTGTTGTTTTGAGATATTATTTCTACTTAAAATCTGAGTTAATTTCTCTATTTCAGCCATCTCCGTAGTTATCAAAATTTCATTGAGTTGTTCATTTCGCTTTTTTTATCCGATTTTTGATTTTCCCTTTTGGAATGTAGAAGTATGTAGGAGATTGTTTTTGAATCAGTGATCAAGTAGTTACATCGATCCATTAAGATTCAATCGATCTAAACCGGTAGGATTAATTTGGTTATCTATCCGGTGTGATAAATCGAGTTCAAAGTTGGAATGGATATCACAATCCGGAATTCCGGATATATAATATGATTGTTTAAGAAAAGTGTTTGACAAAATTTTATAATTAAGGAGTTTTGGTAGTTGGCAATAAGCTTGTACCTATTGGGCTTTTAAGTCATACAACTGGGTTTTTTGACAATTGTGGGAATGTAAAATTCTTAGTTCATCCAATTAAATAAAGCCAATGCTTATACGGCTATACGTTAAGCATCAATCAATTTTTCACCACTGTCGAGTCACAGAAATGGTTAAAAAAATGTCACATTCTCAGATATGACATAACACATGAAAGCTGTTGTAGATATTTATTGTACCTTCCATAAAACACTAGCCGTCGAAAATCATTAATTTGTTTATATGTAATATTAACTCGAATTAGAGTATTAGTATTATACTTGTATTTATTGTAGATAGTTTTTATTCTCATTGCCATGAACACAACGTGTGTAGATGCAAATGGGCAAGGGTTCCACGTGTTGTTGTTGCACTAGAGCGACAGAATGCTAGAATTCAAACCAGAACCGTCCGTTTTGTGTAACAGTCACATGACTCACATCACATCATTTTGATCTTTGAATATTTTTCATTTATTTTGCTTCAATATAATAAATTTATTCAAATCCAACATTATGATACATTTTTTTTGTTGGTCTATCAATGAACGAATTTCTTTCTGTTAAACTATTTAGAATAATGTGAATAGAAATTTTGGTTATAAAGTTAGAATTAAAATAAGAAAATAATTGAAAATTTGAAATTATCTCGTAAATATCAAGAGAGGCGATACGATTATTCAAACACACACAAAAAAAAACAATTTAAAAATAGGAAAAAAATATTTAGCGAGAGAGAAAATAAACTTACTTAATCGTGGGCGATCACAAGACAAAACCAGAAAAAGTAACAGCTTCCTCCGTCAAGCACGCTCGTCACTGATTCAGACTTCTTCTCCATTTCAAAACGAACAAACTTATTATCAATCAAATTCAGAAAAAGTGTTCATTTTGTGGTGAGTTTAATGCTCAAGTAATGATGTTTTCTTTTTGTATGTTTCTAAATTTCAATTTTGTTTTCTGGAACTGCGTTTCTATAGATCTTTGTTGAACGTAAACTGGATTTTACATTCCCATGGTTGATTTTGCTTTCTGTAGATTTCAACCAAATATGTTTTTTCTCCCCTGAAAATCACTTTTTGCCAGAAAATTATTTTCTTTTGGGGACTCTGTTTTCTTTAGGTTCAGTGATGAAAATTTATACTTTTCTGTTGAAATGTATAACTAAAAAACATTAATGTTCAAACAGGAATATAAAGATACGATCCATTATGATTCAAAATTCTTGCTTTTAGTTCTGTATATAAAATTCAGATTCTTGGGATGTTTTCTTTTGTTTCGTGTTGCAACCCAACAATGAATTTGAAAGATTTGTTGTCTGCATAAGTTTGAAACTCGAGATTATAGTATCTTTAAACTTCAAAAGTTTTGAGAATTTTGAGCATTTATGGGATCTGTGTTTTGTGGAATCATCTGGGTTTGTGGAAAGTTTGTAGCTTTCGAGGATTTATCTATTGGGTATTCACAAGAACTGTCTTTTAGAAAATTTCTCTGGTCGGTTTCACTTTAACACTTTGCTTAGATTTGAACAATGGGTTTTAGATTATTCTATTACTATTTTTGATTATATATTAATAAGTAAAACTTTGTGTGTTATTCACTTTACTTGAAGCTTTTATTATTCTTCAGAGTTTCTTCTGCTATTAACTTTTCCGAGGTTTCTTTCTCTTGTTTGCAGCAGCTAAAAAAGATGGATTCTTCTTACTACTTTTCCTTGGGGACAAGCACTCCTATCTTGCCCAAACTCAGTTTCAAGAATGTTGAAAACACATTTTGGGGTCACAAGATCAACAACAACAATGGTTTTTCTTCAAATTTGGACTCCAAGAATCAAAAGTTCAAGCATGGTGTGGTTAAAGCTGTTGCCACTTCAAATAATCCCAAAGAGGCTATGGTATGTTTGATCACTTTACTCTTCGGTACCTTATACATTGTTTAAACGCTTACTGCTTTTGTTTTCTATCAGAAAGTAAAGCCTTCGATGTTTGAGAGAAGAAAGGCAGACCCGACAAACGTAGCTGCAGTCATTCTAGGAGGAGGCAATGGAGCTCAACTTTTCCCTCTTACAAAGAGAGCTGCAACACCAGCTGTAAGAGATTAGGACATCAAAAGGTTTTGTGTAATGAGGGATTCTTTCTTATGTCTTCTTCAAATTTATGCAGGTCACTGTTGGTGGATGCTACAGGCTAATCGATATCCCGATGAGTAACTGTATTAACAGCTGCATAAACAAGATCTTCGTGCTTACGCAGTTTAACTCGGCTTCTCTCAATCGACATTTAGCTCGTACTTATTTTGGGAATGGTATAAACTTTGGAGGTGGTTTTGTAGAGGTATATAAAGCACTATTAACAACAATAAACAATTTCTTGATTCTTCAATGGATAAAGCAAAATATGTTTAAACTCTTATTGAAATAGGTTCTTGCTGCTACACAAACACCAGGAGAATCAGGGAAGAAGTGGTTTCAAGGAACTGCAGATGCTGTCAGAAAATTCCTCTGGGTTTTTGAGGTATATATGAACTTAAGATCTCACATTCACGTATTGAATTCTATTCTAAAAGCTGTTGATGTCTTGGAAAAATAGGATGCCAAGAACAGGAACATTGAGAACATAATTATTTTGTCTGGAGATCATCTCTATAGAATGAACTACATGGATTTTGTTCAGGTATTTATTTATATAAATCTGTTCATCATCATTGTGAAAAACCTCTTTGTAGTTTCGCTCACTTGATGTGTTGTGACAGTCTCATGTAGATAGTAACGCGGATATAACTCTTTCGTGCGCACCAGTCACCGAAAGGTTAGTTTCTTGATTCTTTTTTTTTGTATGAGAAAATCTAAGTTCTCTGAAAACTGTTTTTTTGTGAATTCTTTTAGCCGTGCATCAAATTTTGGTTTAGTGAAGATTGATCGATGTGGACGTGTCATCCATTTCTCTGAGAAACCAAAGGGAATCGATCTGAAGTCAATGGTAAAAAAAAACAAATGAACTCAATGAAAGTCACAAAGCATTTCAAAAACTTGAAAACTTTTGTGTTGTTTTTTTTATAGCAAACGGATACAACAATGCTTGGATTGTCTCATCAAGAAGCAACGGATTCTCCATACATTGCATCAATGGGAGTTTATTGTTTCAAAACCGAAGCTTTGCTTAACCTTCTAACAAGACAGTATCCGAGTTCCAATGACTTTGGATCTGAAATTATTCCTGCAGCCATAAGAGATCATGATGTTCAAGTAAAGATTGTAGCAAACTCACCACTTGTTTTTTTTTTTTTTTTAATCTGTTGAATGATCTAACAATTTATTTCAGGGATACATCTTCCGAGATTACTGGGAAGATATTGGAACTATAAAGACATTTTATGAGGCTAATTTAGCTCTTGTTGAGGAGGTTAGAAACATACTCCAATCTTTCTCACCTTACTATTATGATCTCTTTGGATACATTTTTCTCAACCTTTTGTTCTGCAGCGACCAAAGTTTGAATTCTATGATCCAGACACTCCTTTCTACACTTCTCCTCGGTTCCTCCCACCAACCAAAACTGAGAAATGCCGTGTATGTATCATTGGCTTCTCCTAAGATGATAAATCTCTTTTCTTTGTGGCTGTTTCTTTGATTATAATTTGCTAATTTGGTATGGTTCTCTTTAAAATGATTTTGTAGATGGTAGATTCGATAATCTCACATGGATGTTTCCTGAGAGAATGCAGTGTCCAACGTTCCATCATTGGTGAACGGTCGCGTCTAGACTATGGAGTTGAGCTTCAGGTGAAGAATCTTCACTATCTAAAACAATAGAAAGGTTTATTACACTAAGTTGTGATCAAATCTGAGTTTGGTTTTCTTTCTTTTTCCGAAGGATACATTGATGTTAGGTGCAGATTACTACCAAACTGAATCTGAGATTGCATCTCTATTAGCAGAAGGAAAGGTTCCAATAGGTATTGGTAAAGACTCAAAGATCAGGCAAGTTTTTTTTGAAAAGACGAAAAAAAAACACATTACATACAAACAGAAACTTTAGTCTGAAACAAAAAAATGTTATTTTTGTAGGAAATGTATCATTGACAAGAATGCTAAGATTGGTAAAAACGTGATCATCATGAACAAAGGCGTAAGCTTTTCTTGAATTTCTTCTTCGTCCGACTGTTATAAAGAAAGATTGAATCTTTAAAGACGTTTTTATAATGTTTTCAGGATGTTCAAGAAGCAGATAGGCCAGAGGAAGGATTCTACATTCGATCTGGAATCACTGTGATTGTCGAAAAGGCGACAATTCAAGACGGTACTGTTATATGAATGGACGATGGAGCTTGAAAGTTGCCATCTTTATAAAGCTCTTTGGCCGGAGAATGAAAAGAGAAAAACTTTTATATGTTTACTGGTAGTGTATGTACAACTAAAAGAAGTCAAGTTTAGTATTATATAAGAAATAGAAATTTAGAACAATAAGAAACACATTGAGGTAGACCGGAGCTCCGGCGATCGGCAAATCCCTCTCTCTTTTTTGTTTTTTTCTCACTTTTCTTTTGTAATTTGAATCTTTGATGATTCTCTTTATATTACTCAAAAATAAGCATATTTTTTTCTCAAGGATTTAGTTTGTGTATTTCTTTGATTTAGAAATTCATATAGAATTTACTTTAGCATCAAGTGGATTTAAATTAGTATTTAGAAAATCTACTCAAAGGTCAAGTTCATCCTCACTCATATTTGGGTTTTTTTTAACTTGATATGTTTCTAACTTGAGCATGTTTCTAAATTTGTTAAAGTACATATAATCTAAAATTAAATTCTTGTCATTGATTGTACTTTAACAAATTTAGAATCCACAACCCCCTTAATTAATCCAAAATTTCAACGTCAAATTTGGGTTTAAAAGTAACAAACTAATATAAAGGGTGTGCATGTGAAAACTGAAAACAAGATTTTGGGTTACATATGGACAAAACATTTTATCGGGGGTATTTGCATAATTATATAAACCACGAGGGAGGAAATTAGTTATTAAAAAAAATAAAAAAAATGGGAATCATCTGATATTGGGGATTGAGTAGCGTCGTCTCCTTAGCCAGATCTGCTTCTTTTTCGCTCCGTCGAGGTCTCATTTGGGTCAGCTCAAAGCTATTTCATCATCATTCACCATCGTAAGTCTTTCAATCTCCAATGTTTTTTCCCAGAAGCTTCTCTTATGATTCATTTCTCTTGCTCCGATTGATTCTTAGATTATCTCCTCCCACTTCTTGCTGTTGATTTGATGCGAATTTGTGATAAATTGGTTCCTTATTTGGAAAGATTCCTTTCTGATTGTTCCGATTCCAGATCTGAATTTCGCGATTTGGTCGTTTGAGAAAATCTGAGAAAAGAGAGATTAGAGAATAGTTTCGTAAATCGTAATTTGTTTGTTTCTAGGGTTTTTGGATTCTCTAGTGAGATTCTCTGGCTAGGAGATGATTCTTGGAGATAATCGAAGCTAGGTTATTATCATTCTTTTCTATAAGATTTCTGGGTCTTATAGCTAACATTTCTGACTATATCTTCATTTTTATACTGAATGCTTACATATTGAAGCTAGTTATAGTTATCTTGTATCCGGAGTAAAAGAATCTGCTCATTGTTCTGCTTTAAGCTGAATTATATTTCCATTAGTAGAGTAAGTTAGTTGCAGAGGCTAATGTTAGACCTAGTCATTGATTTAAGGATGAAGATGTGAATGTGACGGTATTTTTGTGTTGCTTTGATTCATCTCTAGGTTTCAAGAATCACAATGGATGGAAGCGGTGGTGACAATGGTTCGATGGCAACGCCTGTACAAAAGCGAGCACATGATGCGTGGAGGGTTTACCAATATTATCTGGATAAGACTACACCTCATTCAACTTATAGGTGGATTGGAACACTTGTTGTCTTTCTTATCTACTGTTTGAGGGTTTACTCTATTCAGGGTTTCTACATCATCTCCTATGGTCTTGGAATCTACCTTCTCAATCTTCTTATCGGCTTCTTGTCCCCTCTTGTTGACCCTGAGCTCGAGGTCTCTGATGGAGCTACTCTGCCTACTCGTGGTTCTGATGAGTTCAAGCCCTTTATCCGCCGTCTGCCTGAGTTTAAATTCTGGTAACCGTTTCCTAACTGCTTATGCTATCAAATTCCAATGATGGATTATCTTGAATGTGTATCATGTTCCTTGTGCTGCTAATGCTTGTGTTGCACTGTCATCTTAGAGCCCTTTTGAATGATACATTTAGGAAGAAACCTCATAAGCATTTTCATTACTGCACACATGGTTACACAGTAGCTTATGCGATTGAATCTGTGGCAGGTACTCCATGACTAAGGCATTCTGTATAGCCTTTCTCATGACGTTCTTCTCGGTGTTTGATGTTCCCGTCTTCTGGCCTATACTACTTTGCTACTGGGTCGTTCTCTTTGTCCTCACCATGAGACGCCAAATATCTCACATGATCAAGCATAAGTACATTCCTTTCAGCATCGGAAAACAGGTTTTCACACTTTTTAGCTTTCTCTTGATATAGCAAAAACCCATTTTAGGTTAAAGGTGCAGAGTTTGAGGTTAAAGGTGCTAATTTGTCTCAAACGCTTTATCTGGTTGGCAGAAATATAGTGGGCGGAGATCTTCTGCTAGCAGCGGCGGCTCTCGTGCTGATTGACTTCAACGGTGAGCCACGTTTTTCTGCAGAAGAAGAAAGAGAAAAAAAAGATGGGTTTTATAAACCATTTTGGAATGTTTTGTAATGACGAACTTAAACCAAATTGCTAGTAGTATTATGCAGCTACAAGGAAGAAGGAAACAAAAACAAAAAAGGGTGATTAGTTTAATTTGTTCTTATGTTGCAGGAAAATTGTTCTTTGTTAGTTCGCTTTAATCCCAACTACTTCTTCTGTAAATATGATTTATTTTTATTTCAGAACAAATTTCATTCTTTTTGTTTCTTTTTAAAAAGTTTCATTTGTCTTTACCAATTTCTTCAACTTAATTATTTAGAATGAGCTAAACGATTCTATTAGTTCTACGAATCTGATGATCACGCAGTTCATGTGATTGTCTCATATAAATTACTTTACAATCAGTATTATATACACATGTTTTGAATAATTTATACATACAACAATAACAAAAGATTACATATAATTAATTACAAATGGTAAGTATTCAGGATTTATACAAGAAAGAAAAGAGGAAGAATATATTAATCAATTGATGGAGTTATATTATATATACTGTTACTTGTTTTATTTTGGGTTTGGTTTAGGAGCTTTCTTGAAGTGAGAAGGCGCAGGTCGGAGCCAGTCTTTGCCGCCGATCAAGTCCTTGCTCAAGAAGACGGTAGCTTCCTCATCGGTTAATTGTTTCGACCATTTTACTCTTTCTCTCCTGTCTGCTCCAGGACCGTAACATTTGTACTCACCATAATATACAGTACTAAACAAATTAATCATTAAAGACAAAATTAGTATATATATTATTAGTCCAAAATATTCATAAGAATCTAACCACAAACCAAAAAATATAATATGTTGATTTACTTTTCTTTGCTTGAATCTCCCCATTGGTTCCATCCTTGAGGTGCGACAACATTGGAGAAGAAAGAATAAGCAAAGACAACCCTAGAATACGCTCCCCATGGTCTTCCCAAAAATGTTGAACCTAATCCGGTTAACTTGCATCCCAAGAATATAAACCCTGATTTTTCCGTCGCCGAAGTTCTCATTTGCGCCGTTATCGAACCATTATTTGGCGACAACGAGTGTAAATGACACTTCTACAAGTCATACCCCAAAAACAAAATTAAAAAAAAAAAGGTATAGATTAGTAATCCATGATATGCAAATAAGTGTAGAAAATTTTGATTAAAATATACGAGAGAGAGATATATCATAATAATATGTAAAATGAGTTAGTAGTCTTAATATTACTTCATAAAGAGAAGATGCACTTCCGCAAATGAAATCGGTGGCTCCTTCAATGTAACAGTTCTTGAAGTAATGGTTTCCATTGTCGTCAAGGATAGTGTCTTGGTACGATGTTATCACGCATCCATAGAACGCTGCTTCATCCGCTGCCACTCGCAATGCAACAGCCCGTCCCGTTGTTCCAAACTTGTTCTGCTCATAGCAAAACCAATAAGACACGTCAAGATCATGTAGTTAAATAATTATATATATATATATATATATATATATATATATATATATCATATGGTGAATGATTGACCTGAATAGTGAGAAATCGGCATACGAAATTGGATGCGAAGATTGTGAGAGTTGGTGATTCCAAAATGTCTTCACCATCGTTCCATATGAGAAAAGTGTTGGAAGCTTGTGTTCCACTCAATGTTATGTAAGGTTTATCCGCAGGAATCACCACTTTTTCTCTGTTTAATATTAAATTGCTAATTAGCATTATAATTCATCAATAAGATATATAGTTTAGGAAGATATATGAAATATATATAGTTAATTTCTAAGAATAGTCTTAAGTTTTTTTTTTTTCTTTTTGTTAAATTTCTTAAGTTTTTTTTTCAAGTCCTAGCTAATCTAACCCTAACTAACCTTCAAGACTCAAGAGTCCTAACATCTAAATACTTGTTCATTCTTTTCTTTAAATTTTAAGAAATTCAGTTTATTTTTAGATATTTTTTCCAACTATCTTCAAAGTATATATGTAACGTTTGACAACAAAAAAAAAAAAAGTATATGTAACCAGATTGAAAGATGGATATATAATGTATATATGTGCATGTGATCATACCGGTAAATTCCAGGTTTAACCCAAATGAAATAGAGTTGAGAGTTATTTATATTGGAAGGGATAGATTCAATTGCTTCTTGAATCTTATTGAAATCTCCTTTGCCCGATTGATCAACCCTTATTAGAATTGCAGTAGAGAAATCCATGGAAGACGACAAAGAAGAAGCCGAAGATGTCACTGAAGAGATGATTAATATATTGATTACTATAGTATGATAATAATTAGCAACTAAACGTTTAGAGTTTGTTTTATAAAGACCCATCTTGGCCATACCCCACGTGAAGTTTCACGTCTTGGCGATTGTGCACAGAATAAGAAAAACAAAAACAAAATAGAAACCAAGAATAAAAGTAAAATTGATAATTCAATTGGTGAAGCAAGAGTGTGAGAAATAAAATTTTAGAAAAGTTTGGTTTATACATAAAGGAGATTGTGAATATACATATCAAATTATCAATAGGTTGACTAAGCGAGAAGACGTGGTGGGTTTTGCAAGCGGCCGAAATCTTATTATCGAAGTTGAAAGATTGTATTTTCGTCGTTGCCAAAAGATATTAACTCTTAAGTCTCTAAGATTTAAAAATTCTATATGCACTATAATTTTTTGTCTTTTTAGTGTTTTACAATGGTTAAAACAGAAAATAACGATTTTCAGTTATGATTAATGAAACTCGATCTTTGATCTTTTTATTCACATGATAAATCCTCAACCCACACACGTTTGGTTCACTAAAAGAGTTTTCATCAATATATATACGTCAAGTTATCTACATGCAGAAATATTTTATCTATATGTGTTTTGGTACGATTGATTTCTAACATTAAACTATAAGTTACGTGTTAGTCGTTACTATTTAATTTTCTAATTGATTACCAATTTTTTTTTTTTTCAGAATTAAGTAAAACTAGACAACACTTTAGATATACTTTACGCGTTAGGTTGGCGGCTTGCATTTGCATGCTTTCCGCATTAGTATTTGCAATCAAAAAGAGATTTATAATGCTACTTATATTTAAATTTTGTTGTTGTTGTGTGTGAACTGTGAAGTTGTTTAAAATGTACCCAATCAAATATCTTGAATGATTTTAATCAGTACAACAACAACAAAATGAAGTTAATTCTAAGTTTTTTGAAACAGAGTTCACTTTATTAGTGGATGAATGAAAAGTCAATGCCAATTATTTATAAGCATTTTTCGGTACCATATATACAAAAACAAAACAAAAAACCTAAAAGTCAATAAATAAGACAATTAAGTTCTCTGAGAAAAAGAGTTGGAAACAACTTTGGTTAGAAGTTGAAGAATCAATTTTCTCGGTAATGACACAACCATCATCAAACTTAATTAAATACACTTACATCTTCCAATATGTGAATCAATAGATGGCATTCTCAAACCATAATCAAGCTTAGTTGTATTTTGGTTTTTGTTTCTTTGTTGTGTGTTTTTTTGTTTTTTTTTTCATCTCTAGTTTTTTGTTTGTTTTGGATTTCTAAACTTTCACAATATCATAGGAAACAGATTAAATATAAGTAATACATAAGATTCAAATTTAAGATCATAAATATTTTCAGAGAAAAGGAGGAGAGAACATGTGAAAACAACTCTGAAAATTAGAAAATTCAGTAATGATACTCCCATCTTCAAGCTTGAACACCTTCACGTCTTCTACCTTCGTTCCGCTCCTACAAAGTCTACCACTATCAGTGAAGTAGATGGAATTTGCCAAACATCCATAGTACTCAGAGGCCACGACCGTAAAACAACTATCCACAGCAACAATGAGTGCCTTGTCCCCCAAGGAACAAACATTAACCCATTTTGCCAAATCCTCATCCATCTTATAAACCCTAAAACCAATGGTCCTCTCAGCTCCCGCTACCCCAAAATTCTTGTAGAAACGATGAACAACGCATAGATCTCCACAATACTCAACGAGTCTCTTTTCTTTGCAACTATCAATCCCATAGTAGTTCAATGGAGTTGAAGGTGTATACTGAACGGTGCTAAAGTGTGATAAACTAATCCACCAAATTGCTCCTTCGAAGTCTAAGGCATAGATATTTCCTCTGTGAAGTATAATATCCGAGAAATCTTTCACTTGGGTCTTGATCCTTTTCCAGCTTTTACGTTCTTCTCCATTCTTGCCGCACAGGATTTTTATTTTTTATGTCGACTGCGAAAAACATATTGTTTATGAAAACAACCCTAGAGGATAGTATCTCTTGATGAAATAAATATTGAATCTCGTAAGATTGGCTAATCTCTGAAACCGCAAACTTCAAAAGGTCTAGGGTTTTGTTGGAAGGGGTACTGATGAGATGGCGAGAGAGAGGAGAGAGGAGACAAGAGATTATTCATACAGGATTCAGAGACTTGTCTTGTTCTTATTAACCATCCTTTGGAAGAACATGAAGAAGGGAGAGTTACACGGTAGAAAGTGGTGGGAAAGAGACGAGTATGTTTACTGAAGTGCAAGGAAGAAAGATTGCGTTGAAAGCGGTTTTGGAAACGCTTTTTCATTGCAACCGCGGAACGCCAGGGTTTGCAGATGCTACGGATACGGAGGAGCTCGGTGTTTGAGGATAAACGATCGGAGATTAAATCGACGAGTTCTTCTGGCAAATCAGACCACTCAATTTTACCCATCGATCTAATTTGAATTAATCCACAACAGAACCCTAATATGAAATTTGCAAACATGCACCAGAATCAGATATATTCTGAAACTGATACGGAATAGGTGTTTCATGTAGTATTTGTTTTGTTTGGTCAACGAAAATATATTACCATATTTATTATTTACATGAAAATTCGTTGCCTAGTTTTGCTCTAAATGTTTTTCATTGAATGTTTATCTAATTTAATTTATGTAGATTAAATTTAATAAACTGATTTCAATTCCAGTTTCCAATGTTGTATAGGAATCAATACAATATATGAATATATATATATATATATATTATATATATATATAGTTTTTTAAGAATGCAAGATATTTCCAATATATATATATATATATATTCACAAATGTATCAAATTCAAAAGATGATAAGAAATAAGTAATATTTACAAACATACAGTATATATATTCCTAATATTCTTTCACCCAAAAAGAAAATAGCAGAATTAAACATACCTCAATATTAGGAGTAAATAAAGTTTTTTAAGAACGCAAGATATAAACAAAGAATATAAACAAACAAAAAAGACGGTTCAACTTATTTAATGGTCCAAGACTCCAAATCAAACCAATCAATTTGCATTGGTTAGAGTATCCAAAATAACCAATATGATCAAAGAATTGCAACGGCCCATAAAGGTCCAACCTTTGTTATACAAAACCTTAACATCATGCGATATTCACCTCATCAATTATGTCAATGTCGTCCCCGGAGGATAAAGAGAAGAAACAGGAGCCGCCGTCAACGACTCCACAATGGAACCCAATCCCATCACTTTCCTATGATTTGGTATTGAACTGCATCGCACGCGTTTCAAGGTTGTACTATCCTAAACTCTCCCTAGTCTTGAAGAGCTTTCGATCTTTCACTGCATCACCTGGCCTTTACAAGGCTAGGTCATGTAAAATTTAAGAAAATATTAAGAATATAAATAAAGAATAATTCTCTTTACTAACTTTAGGAAAATAACTCAAAACCTAAAACTCTTAAAATTCTCTCACAAAACTCTTAATTATATATCACTAACTTGATACCTCCTTATATAAGAGAACACTTAACATAATCCTATTTTTATTAGGGATATATTTAGATAACTCCTAAATATCATATATATGTCTTTAGATAACTCCTAAAGTCCATAACCCTAATCTCATTAGGATAGCTTATAACTCAAGCTTTATTCAAGCTTAATCCAACATTCTCTCCCTTAAGCTTGAAGTCTTCTTTCTCCAAATCTTGAACACCAATGAGATCTCTCATCTCTTTGAACTTAATTCTTCCAAATGCCTTTGTTAAAATGTCCGCCTTTTGCTCAATTCCCGGAACATGCTCTACTTCTATTTGACCACTCTCAACACACTCTCTTATAAAATGATATATCATGTGTATATGCTTGCTGCGGCCATGAAATACTGGATTCTTTGTAAGTACAATTGCTGATTGATTATCAATACGTATCATGACTTTCTCACACAAAATTCATGTGAGTTCACTTAATAAGTCCTGGAGCGAGATCGCCTGTTTTGCTGCTTCGGTTCCTGCCATAAACTCAGCTTCACAAGATGATAGTGCCACAGTTTCTTGTTTCTGTGAACACCACGAAATCGGACTTTCACCAAGATAAAACACATGTCCTGCTGTACTTTTTCCATCATCCGGGTCAACATTGTGGCTACTATCACTGTAACCTACTAGATTTGGTATACTCGTACACCGTTTAAAGGTTATACCAAGAGTAGTTGTTCCCTTCAAGTATCTCAAACACTGTTTCATTGCAGCTGCATAGGACTCTCTAGGGCTCTGCATATACCGGCTTAAGACTCCTACACAGTATGACAAGTCTGGTCTCGTATGAAGGAAGTATCTAAGGCAGCCAACATTTTTCCTAAAGACTGTAGCATCAACTTCCTTTTCATCTTTGGATTTTGACAACTTCAAACCGAGTTCCATAGGAGTGTGAACCATATTGCAATCCGTCATTCCAGCTTCTTCTAGGATCTTGAGAGCATATCGATTCTGTTTAAGTATTATTCCTTCACTATGTTGAATCACTTCAATTCCGAGGTAGTGTGACAATTTTCCAAGGTCACTCATGTCAAATCTAGAGGACATCTCTTCTTTGAACTTGTTAATGACATCCAATTTTGTTCCTGTGACAAATAGGTCATCAACATATATGGCTATGACTAGGAGATGTTCTCTAACCTCTCTTCGATAGACAATTGGCTCCTTAGAACATTTTTCAAACTGAAGTTCCAAGAGAATTCGATTCAACATATTGTTTCATGCTCTTGGCGCTTGACGCAAACTATATAGAGCTTTGTTGAGCTTGTACACTTTATCTTCACTTCCCTCATTTTCAAACCCTTCTGGTTGGTAAACATAAACTGTTTCCTTTAGTTCTCCATGAAGGAAAGCTGTTTTGACGTCAAGATGGTGTATTTCCCATCCATGAGATGCTGCGAGATTAATGAGAAGTCTTATTGTTTCAATCCATGCCACTGGAGCGAATACTTCCTCAAAATCTACTATATATTTCTGTACATACCCTTTAGCAACAAGTAGAGCTTTGTATTTGTTAATACTCCCATCAGAATTTCTTTTGAGTTTAAACATCCACTTTAAACCAATCGGTTTTACTCCAAACGGTAACTCCACAAGATCTCACACTTTGAACTTCTCTATGGAACTGATTTCTTCTTCACAGACGTGAGTCCATTCTTTTGAGTCTTTCGCCTCATGGAAATTTCTTGGCTCATTGTTCAAACAGAGTAGCACCATCTCTCCTTCTTCTTTGGCAAGTAAGATATAATCCTCAAGATATTTTGGTTTATTGATTCGTCTTTACGTTCTTCTCAAGGCCGGTAGAGATCTCAAGGCTGGAGAAGATGAATTACTTGTTTATGTGGTCTCATGTTCTTGCTCTTGTTCATGTATTATTTCAGGATCATCGTCACCTTCTGATTCATTTGAGCATTCATTGTCTTCTATATTTTGTCATGTTTCAACATTTTCGTCTCTTTCTTAAAGACCATGATTTCCAAAGCTGTCAAACGTGACTGTGAGGCTCCCATCACCATCTTTTGTCGAGCCATCATGTTTCCAGTCCCAGCCCTTTATCTCATCGAATACAACATCACGGCTTCCTGTTACTTTCTTTGCTTGTGGATCAAGTAAGCGATATGCTTTTGATCTGGGTTCTGTCCCAAGGTGAACAAGTATCTGTGATCTGTCATTCAGCTTTTTCAGGTGTGATTTGTCTACTTTTTCATATGCAATGCAACCAAAGATTCGGATGTGATCAACAGCTAGTTTCTTGCCTCGGAAGCATTCGTATGGAGTCTTGTCCTCAAGTGCTCGTGTCGCGACTCGGTTTAGGAGGTAGGTATAATGTCTTATGGCTTCTCCCCATAGATAGTTTGGCATGTGAATATGCTTCAAGATGCTTCTCGCCATCTCCATCAAAGTCCTGTTGGGTCTTTCTACCATTCCATTTTGCTGCAGAGTATACGGAGCTGTAAGGTGTCGTTTAATGCCAAATTCGTCGCAAAAGGAGTTAAACTCAAGAGATACAAATTATCCTCCTCTATCTGTTCTGAAGGTTTGAATTCTTGCTTGTGATTCTTTCTCCACCAAGGTTTTGAAATTCTTGAATTTGTTAAAAGCATCCCCTTTTTCCTTTATTAGAATTGTCCACATGTAGCGAGAATAGTCATCAATGAGAACGAAGATGTATCTGTTTCCAGCACTTTACTTGGTGTTATGGGGCCATAGAGGTCCTCGTGTATGAGGTCCAGCGGTTTTGTTGCTCGATAAGTAGTTACTTGCGGAAACATTTGTCTAGTTTGCTTCCCAAGTAGGCATGAGCTGCAGATTTCTTTCTCAAGAACGATGTTCGGAGCTCCTTGGACAAGTTCTTTCTCTATCATTGATTTTAACGTTCCAAGATTCATGTCCCATTCTAGCGTGCCATCTACTTGATTCACTCATCGTTGTTAAGTATAGGCATGCACTGTCCCTTAGTCCCATACGGACCTTGTATAAGCGATTCTTTGACCTTTCTGTTTTTACAAGTAATTTTCCGTCTCGATCATGCATTGTCAATTATCCTCCCTTTGGTCGTATGTCACAGCCTGATTCAGTAGCCTGTCCAAGGCTTATAATATTGCTTTTCAAGTCGGGTATAAAGTAGACGTCATTCATTACTCTTGGCATTCCATTGAAATCAACAAAGGCTATTGTCCCCTTTCCTTTAATATCAATGCGTGAGTCATCTCCAAATCTCACTTTTACGGTAATGGAGCCATCAAGTTTATCAAAATATCTTCGATCTCCAGTCATGTGATTACTAGCCCCATTGTCAAGGTACCAAACATACTCTCCGTCTAAGTTTGTATCAAACTTACTCGGTATGCAATTCTTCTCATTCAAAAAGACCACTTCATGCATCATGAGTTTATCAGCTTCTTGTGTATCTTTGTTGTTGTCATTCTCTTCTGCTTCTTGTAGTTTAAGCAGTCAGTCAGGGCAGTTTGAGGCGTAATAACCAATTTTATCACATCAATAACATGTTATCTGTGATATATCTCTTCCACCAAAACGACCACGACCTCTTCCCCTGTAGAAGGATCTTCCTCCACGTCCCCTACCTCTGAAATCTCCGTTGTAATCTCGATTTGAGAAGCTTGTCGGTGTTTCTGCACTTGTATACATTAGCTTGCTTTGCTCTTCTTGAGTTTCTTCTTTATCATAGATGCGTTCTTCATATGCTTTAAGGCGTCCTACAATATCTTTAAAACTTGTAGCTTTGAGATCTAGTACTTGCTCAAGAAAAGCTACAATGTGTATATACTTCTTTCACAGGAGACTCTTAAGAAACTTTTTAACCAACTTTGATTCTTCAATTTTCTCTCCTAGGGCTGCTGATTTTGACGAAATTTCTGATAGTTTTCCTACAAAGATATCAATAGTCTTCGTTTCTTTCATCTTAAGACGATCAAATTTGGACATTAGGGTTTGTAATCTCGCCTCTTTGTCCCGTTCTGCTCCCATGTGCCTTGCTTTGATCGCTTCCCACAGCTTCTTTGCCATGTCTAGCTCGCTGACTTGCAATACTAGGGCCTCGGGTATAGATTGGAAAAGCAAAGCTGTCGCCATGTCATTCTTTTTATTATCCATCGTCTCCGTTTCTATGATCTCCCAAGCTCTGTGTACCTGAAGACAAGTTCTCATCCGTATGGCCCATATAGTGTAATTTGTTGAGTTAAGCATGAGACATTGGATAGAAGATGGTCCTCCTCCTTCTTTCGGTTTCTCCACCACAGGTACGATATCTCCCATAGCTTAGGCAAGGTTTCGTAATCAAGGTTTTGTCTTGATTTCTTTGTCAAAGCTCTGATACCAAATATAGAATTCAAGAAGAGATTAAGAACACAAATAAAGAATAACTCTCTTTATTAACTTTAGGAAAATAACTCAAAACCTAAAGCTCTCAAAGTTCTCTCACAAAACTCTTAAGTTATATCACAAACTTGATACCTCCTTATATAAGAGAACACTTAACCTAATTCTATTCTTATGATATATTTCAGATAACTCCTAAATATAATATATATGTCTTTAGATAACTCCTAAAGCCCATAACCCTAATTTCATTAGGATAGCTTATAACTCAAGCTTTTTCAAGCTTAATCCAACATGTCCCTCTTGGGCCAAACCGAGAGTTGTCTCTATGTGTGCTTAGACATCTGTTGTCGTATTACATGGTTCACCCTCTACCGGAAACCTTATCAAACCCTAACCCATGAAGAAGAAACCATAAAGAAAAAGAAGAAGAACTCAAGTGAGTATGTTTTGGCTAAAGTCCCAATTCCATATACTCCTAATGGGTTCTATTATGGTCTTGTGGCGGTTGGTTCTAATATCTACAATATTTGTTGATCCTCTTCCCCTTCCTCTAGAGCGGCCAAGCTCTACTCTAGCGTCTCGATACTGGATTACACCTCTCACACGTGGAGCATGTCTCCAAGCTTGCCGGTGGAACTAAATTCACTTTATGCTACCGTATTTGTTCAAAAGATATATGTAGCAGGTAGGATCTTGATCCACCTTGATGGAAAAAGTTCCTTGGTTAACTTGTTCAATGTTTTGGACACAAAAACCCAAATTTTGGATACTTTGCCCATTGGGACAAAAGACTTATTTCTCAACCAAACCTTATCTATTGACGAAAAGTTCCACGTGGTGACTATCAGAGAAGAAGAGGTGGTTGTTTACGATGCCAAGGAAGGTAGATGGGACGTGGTTGGACAATGGCCGAGTTTTTCGAGGGCTTCACTTATTGCATGATATGTAAGAATATTTTCATTAGTGTGGCCAATGTATTAACAGTTCAATAATTAAAGTTTAAGTTTATGTTATAGTTTATAGTTCTAATACATAAAAGGCGATACCGTGATGGTTCGGTCTCGGTTAAAGAGTATTAGAATTTGGGTGTATTGATAACCCTCTCCCTTTACCCAATATAGATAATATATTGTTCTCACAAAAGTATACATACATATATATGTATAATATAAAGTTGTGATTAAAAGGTGTGATATTAATAACTTTTCATTAATATAAATAGTGGGAGTTATTAATTAAAAAAGATATCAGACACAAAATAACGTAAACTGAAAAGAAGAGAACAAAAGGAAAAGTGCAGGATCCTCTCCATCAAGGATCCAAGTCTGAAAGGGTTAAGAGAAGAAGAAATCAAGTGCTTAAGGATTATCTGCACAAGCAAATCATGTCTGCAGATAATGATTAGTGATGTTCTTCTTCACATCTTCTTATTCATAGTTTCATCAATCCATTAGAGTTAATTATTGAATCAAGTGTTCTAGAGATGGTCTTGGATGAATTTCTTATTGTAATCTGTAAGGATCAATTTACATGTGGTAGCAGAGCCAATCTAGATTCATTTGATTCACTTTAAATGTTGATTGATGAATTAGAATTTAAAATTCGTTTTTGATTTTTGATCATAATATTTCATTAAGTTAATGAAATTCATTGATTGTAATATCAATGTGTAGAGGATCAAATTATCTTTCTATTGATATATAAAACTTGAAATATGGTTTAGAATTCAAAAAGATACATAAAATTTAGATTTCTTCAAGTTTTGACAGTTGTTCATCATAAGGATGATGAACAATAACCGTCAAATCGAAAGGGGATCGATATGAGTTTTAAAATTCTTGGAAATTCTTCCGCTGCAAATAAAAAATAATTAATAGGCTATTGTATTATGTAATGTTGATACAATATAAAGATTAAAATACCTATTAAACTATATAGTGTATATTAAGTGTAACATATTAATCACCAAAGTGGTATTTTTACACTTTATGTGACATTGTAGTAAAGATTTATAATTGATCATGACTAAAAGATGCTAAATGACATGAAAAGATTTGATTGATCAATTGTTTGCTTGCTATATCCTGGGAGATCACCCAAAGGTGGATCATTGGGTGTAGTTAGTGATAATTAGAAGATTAATCTTTCTACTACGGTTATTGGTGTGTATACCCAAAGGTAGCATTGCTATTAGCTTGTATGTATGATTTGATTAATTGTTAAAGAACATAAAACATGTAAACAACATCAAATAAATTATGTGTATTTAATGTATTGCCCAAAGGTTGCTTAAATACATACTATTAAAGAGTTTAGATTAAAATTGTTGATGAATCTATTAAAGTCTCAAAGCACTAATTGAATAATCATGTATAAAAATTTTGCAGCTTCAAACATTTTTGCCTCTGCAAATTCTGTTGTGAAGTTCAATGAGCTCAACTGTGAGGAATGGTCTGAACAAATAAGGTTCTCCTTGGATGTAATGTCCCTAGACCAAGCAATACACACTGATGATGAACCGGCAGCCATAACAGTTGAAAGCTCAGAAACTGAAAAGTCTCGTTATAAGACATGGGAGCGATCAAACAGGCTGTGTTTGAACTTGTTAAAGATTTCAATGGCGGAAAGTATAAAGCCATCGATGCCTAAGACAGAGAAAGCAAGAGAATTCATAATGAAAATTAAGGAACAATCCCAATCGGAAGCCTAATGAGTGATCTAACTACAAAAAGTTTCGACTGGTCTAAGTCAATCCATGAACATGTCACACACATGTCAAATCTGGCATCAAAGTTGTCAGCCTTAGGAATGGAGGTTAATGAAACCTTCTTGGTTCAGTTCATCATGAGCTCTTTAGCTCCTGAATATAGCCAGTTCCAGGTGAATTATAACACCATTAAAGACAAGTGGAACATTACAGAATTGAAGGCTATGTTGATTTAGGAGGTGTCAAGATTAAAGAAGATGAAATACCAAGTGGCCCTCCTTGCTGGACTAGGAGAAGCCAGTAGCAGCTCAAGCAAATCAAGTGGTAAGGATAAAAGGAAAGACAAAGGTATCTTTAAAGGACCTGAAAAGAAAATCCATAAGGTATTGAAGTGTTTCTTTTGCAAGAAAGGCATGCATTCGATAAAAAAGGTACACAACATTTTTATGTTTGTTCTAAATTGAATCTTGTTGAAGTGCCTAGAAATACTTTGTGGCTTGATTCTGGTGCATCTACCCATGTATCTCATATTGAACAGTGATTCAGTATGATCCAACCTTTAAAAAGAACTGAAAGGTACTTGTACATGGGAAATCAGATGAAGGCAGGAATTTAAGGCATTGGGACGTACATATTGATCTTCGACACTTGAAAATTATCTCTATGTACCTGATTGTGCTAGAAATCTTGTTTCTGTAAGTAGGTTTGATGATTTAGGATTTGATTTTAAGATTGGACATGGTGTTTTCTCTTTGTACCGAAATGATTACTTTTATGGTAGTGGTACTTTGTTTGATTTACTTTACAAGTTTAATCTTGATGAAATTTTTTCTGAATCTCTGTTTAATGTTGAGAATCAAGGAATTAAACATAGTGCATCAAAAGAAAACTCAGCTTTCTTGTGCCATAAAAGATTAGGTCACATATCCAAAGAAAGGATAATGAGGTTGGTAAAGAATGAGATTTTACCTCCATTGGATTTTAGTGACCTTGATGTATGTATAGATTGTATTAAAGGCAAACAAACTAAACACATCACAAAGAAATCAACCACAAGAAGTTCACAACTTTTAGAGTTGATACACACTGATATTTGTGGTCCATTTGATGCTCCATCTTGGAGTGGTGAAAAATATTTCATCACCTTCATCGATGACTTCTCACGCTTTGGATATACTTATTTATTGCATGAAAAGGTTGAATCAGTGAATGTTCTAAAAATATTCATTAATGAAGTGGAAAAGCAATTAGAAAAGAAAGTGAAAATTGTGAGGTCTGATAGAGGTGGTGAATTTTATGGTAAATTCACCGAAGATGGACAGTGTCCAGGTCCTTTTGCAAAAATTCTAGAAAGTAAAAGCATTAGTGCGCAATACACAATGTCGGGAACACCTCAACAAAATGGTGTAGCTAAAAGGCGAAATCGTACTTCAATGGAAATGGTTAAGAGTATGTTAAGCAATTACAATTTACCCATGTCATTATGGACTTATGCATTAAAGTCTGCAACCTGTATCTTAAACAGGGTTTCTAGTAAGGTAGTACCTCTGTCTCAATTTGAAATATGGACAGGGAGGGAACCCAGTTTAAGATATTTAAAAGTTTGGGGTTGTTCCGCAGAAGTAAAGTTGTATAATCCACATGAAATGAAGTTAGACTCTAGGACGGTCAGTGGATTTTTCATTGGCTATCTGGAAAATTCTAAAGGGTATGTATTTTACTGTTTAAACATAGTACGAGAATAGTTAAAACGGGTAATGCAAGGTTCATCGAAAATGGTGAAACTAGTGGGAGTGGTGAACAACGAAAAGTAAACATTCATGAGGTACAAAATGAAAGTTCTTCACCGGTTGTCACACCTGAAGTCGTTGGTCCTATTGTTGTCGCACAGACAAATAACACAGTAGAACAACATAATGATGTGCCAATCCCACAAGTTCATGAACCTGTCATAATTCAAGAACAGAATAACGAACCACAACAATCATTAAAGCGATCTGTAATGGAAAGAATATCTGCCATTACAGATGTATGCTATTAAAAATGAATGTGACATGAGCCTTGATGAAGATCCGACTACATTCCGAAAAGCCATGTCAAGTGACAATTCTGAACAATGGTTAAATGCATCGAAAGACGAAATGTCTTTAATGGGTGTTAATAAAGTATGGGACTTAGTAGAGTTACCTGACGGTTTCAAAACTGTTGGGTGTAAATGGATCTTTAAGACCAAAAGGGACTCGAAAGGTAACATAGAAAGACACAAAGCTCACCTTGTTGCTAAAGGTTTCACCCAAAAAAATGGCATTGACTATACGGAAACCTTCTCTCCAGTTTCAAAGAAGGATTCCTTAAGAATTATTTTGGGTTTGGTGGCTCATTATGATTTAGAGCTTCATCAAATGAATGTGAAAACCACCTTTCTTAATGGTGAGCTTGAGGAAGAAGTTTATATGGACCAACCTGAAGATTTTGTGACCGAAGGAAAAGAAAATCTAGTGTGTAGGCTGAGGAAGTCAATATAGGGATTGAAACAAGCCTCTCGACAGTGGTACATAAATTTCAATGATACCATTTTGTTATATGGTTTTGTAGAGGTCATCGTTGATTGATGCATCTACATGAAATTCAGTGGGAGCAAGTTTGTTATTCTGGTATTGTATGTTGATGATATATTATTGGCAGCAAATGACATGGGAATGTTGTGTGATGTAAAGAAATATCTCTCTATGAATTTTGAAATGAAGGATATGGGTGAGGCATCCTATGTGATCGGGATAGAAATAATCCAAGATAGATCACAAGGATTGTTAAGTTTGTCTCAGAAAGGATACATCAATAAAGTCTTAGAGAAATATGGGATGGAAAATTGCTCCATCGGAAAAGCTCCAATTCAGAAAGGGGATAGATACAACTTAAAGCAGTGACCAAAAAATGAATTAGAGCGTAAGGAGATGGAGAGAATTCCTTATGCATCAGTTGTTGGGAGTTTGAACTATGTTCAAACATGTACTCGGCCAGACATCAGTTTTGCTGTTGGTATGTTGGGCCAGTATCAAAGTAATCCTGGAATGGAACACTGGAAAGCTGCAAAGAAAGTTCTAAGGTACTTGCAAGGCACCAAAGAGTTCATACTTACATACAAGAGATCCGACAGTATTGAAGTCGTCGGATACTCAGATTCAGACTATACCGGTTGCGTTGACAATAGGAAGTCGACGTTTGGCTATCTGTTCCTATTAGCTGGGGGAGCAGTATCATGGAAGAGTGGAAAGCAGTCCGTCGTTGCTACTTCCACCATGGAGGCAGAATTTGTGGCATGCTATGAGACCACAAATCAAGCATTGTGGCTGTGGAACTTTATCTCAGGGCTTGGGATTGTCGAGTCTATAGCCAAGCCGCTGAGAATTTATTGTGACAATTCCACAGCAGTCGTCTTTTCAAAGAATGACAAATACTCGAAAGGTGGTAAGGACATGGAGATAAAGTATTTGTCAGTCAAAGAAGAAGTGCAGAAACACAGAGTATCATTTGAGCATATAAGAACGGATATGATGGTAGCAGATCCATTGACAAAAGGATTACCACCCAGTGTCTACATTGGCCATGTAGAGAAAATGGGTATAATAGAAAAAACCTTGCTGTATTAGATATGCTATTGTAAAGTTGTTACTCAAAGTTTGAATTCAATTAAAGTTTGTGTGTTTTCTGCAAATAAAAGATGTTATCATTATGGTTATGTATATATTATGGTTTTAAGATAACATATATAGTTGAGAATTAAAGTTAATCTCAACAGTAAATAATTTGAGAATTAAGGTTAATCTCAATATTAAAGAAGTAGTAAAGTTGGAGTTAGTGTGTGGTGCTTGGAAGGGAATTTATCGCAGTAAATGATGGGCAATCGCCATGACTCGGCTATCACTGATTTTACGATACTTAAAGCTCACTGAACTTGATGAAAATATGCGCATTATAGATATTGAACCATTAAGTTAACACAATGGCCAAGTGGGAGAATGTAAGAATATTTCCATTAATGTGGCCAATGTATTAACAGTTCAATAATTAAAGTTTAAGTTCATGTTATAGTTTATAGTTCTTATATATAAAAGGCGGTACCGTTATGATCCGGTCTTGGTTAAAGAGTATTAGAATTTGGGTGTATTGATAATCATATCCCCTTACCCAATATAGATAATATATTGTTCTCATTAAAGTATACATATATATATATATAGTATAATATAAAGTTGTGATTAAAAGGTGTGATATTAATGACTCTTCATTAATATAAATAGTGAGAGTTATTAATTAAAAAAGATATCAGACACAAAATAACGTAAACTGAAAAGAAAAGAATAAAAGAAAAAATGCAGAATCCTTTCCATCAAGGATCCAAGTCTGAAAGGGTTAAGGGAAGAAGAAATCAAGTGCTTAAGGATTATCTGCACAAGCAAATCATGTCTGCATATAATGATTAGTGATGTTCTTCTTCACATCTTCTTATTCATAGTTCCATCAATCCATTGGAGTTAATTGTTGAATCAAGTGTTTTGCATGGATTTCTTATTGAAATTTGTAAGGATCAATTTACATGATAGACAATGTATTGTAAGCTGCTAGTAGGGAGGTAGAAGTTGAATTGAAATGGTATGACACTAAGGTAGGAGTCTGGAGAAATTTGACGGGGTTGGTTGGATTACCTAAGTTCCCTTTTCATGCTCCGGTTAGATTGGCTGATTATGGTGGAAAAATGTTGGTTTTGTGGACCAACAGTATTCAGTTTAAGAAGAAAGAGGATATTTGGTGTGCAGAGATTTCTCTTGAAAAACGTAACAGTAGTGAAATGTGGGGGAAAGCTGAGTAGTTTGATCATGTGCTTACAATTCCCGGAGGATTTGGTTTAGTCAAGGTTCTTGCTGCTACTATGTGAATGCGGCTTGAACATGTTTTGGTAATACTATTGTTATTATTTGGAATGCTTTTTTTTTGTTCTCTTTAATCAATTGCGAACCTAATGAGATTTACTTTAAAACTATCTCCTACGTTTTATTTATTTCTAGATTTATCAATTGCTGAGTCTTATGAGTTCCAGTTTACTTATAGGACATTCAACTTTGTTTGTTGCTGGTAGTCTAAAAGTTAGCCCGCATGCTTCATATGTGAGTGCAACAATGGTTTCTTTACACATGATCAGTCTTCTGACAAAATCATTACATTATATATAAGGTGATTTTTTAAGCATATATACATGCAGACATAAATCTTATAGAGATGTGATTATCATGCCCATAGGAATCACCGAATCCAACAGTCAGAAATCAATAAATAAACTTGAAGAAACAAATTACCACTTGCTTCTCCTGCCACTTTTTCTCTGATCTATTTTGTCACTCAACAAGTATTCTATAGACAACAAGGTCAGAACCATGCTTTAAAATGATGACATGAGAACCAAAGGATTTTCAGAAAATAGAAACCAAGAGACCATCAACATTTATCATCAAAAAGCTCAAGTAGAATAATTTATGAGTAATTCGCGTAAGAAGCAAGTTTGAGAAAATCTCGAAGCAGTAAACAGAAAATACCTTCGCATGTTTCTCTTAACCTCTGTAGCATTAACACTACTACTAACCACTAAGACTCTCTAAAGATCTCCACTAACCACTAAGACTCTCTAAAGATCTCCACTAACCACTAAGACTCTCTAAAGATCTCCACTAACCACTAAGACTCTCTAAAGATCTCCACTAACCACTAAGACTCTCTAAAGATCTCCACTAATCATATACAGTATATGACTTAGTACCAAAACAGTTTACATACTTTGAAGGTAGAAGAAGATTTAGGAGTTAATTAGGCCCCACAAGCCGCTGTCTTCTTTGAACAAATCAACGAAGGGGTGGTTTTTTAATTTATAAGAATTAGGCCAAAAAAACATAAAGGCCCACATATTTACGAATTTACGATTACGTGAATGAGTGTAACTAAGAAAAGAATATCAGTGGAAAATAGAAAATGTTATATGCTCCTCAGTCCTCACTAAACAGTTTCCAAATTTTATTTATAGTAGTTACATACCTGATACACATACAATAACTCTGATGCATACTAAATTTTGTAGATTTAAAAGTATTTTGTGTTGTTTATAGAATTATAACTTTTAAAATACATATTTTACATATAATAATTCATAATAAAAATTATATATTTAATTTTAATATTAATTATATAAAATAATATTAAAAATTAATCCCTGTTTAATCTCTAATTTTTTATTAATCGCTAGGCATACCCTCACCCGCCTGACTAGTGCCTAACAATTTTTTTAACATGAGTTATAACTTATAAGCAATGTTCAAAAAAGTGGATTAGGCAGCCGCCTAGGCGCTAAGCGGATATAAACCCCTTGGATTTGTGTAAAATCGGAGGTATTAAGCGGTCGGTCAATTTTAATTGATTTTGGTAGGAATTAAGCGGGTTTAAGCGGGTTTAGGCGGGTTTAGGCGGGTTTAGACCGGTTTAGGCGGATTAATTTTACTAATTTTTTATTAAATTAAAAAAGAAATCAATACTACATCACTTTTGAATTTTGACGCGATTAAAAGAAACTGAAGGGTTTTTTTTTATTGAAGCTAAACCCAGACGGCAAATTCGTTATTCTCTTTTCTCCAAAATCATCCTAGCTGCAGAGAGCTGCATCATCTACTTGCATCCTTTCTTAAACAGTAAGTTATTTGATTTCCGATGAAAAATGATGTATTTGGTTGACTTTCATGAAACACAAACAATTTTTTTATGTTATGGTTTTGTTTTTGTTTTTTTTCTATGCTTCCATGTCTGTCTTCTTCATTAGTGCTTTAGTGGATATATGTTTTTCATTTTTGTCTCGTGGCTTCAGTAGTGTCAATTATTTCTATAATAGAAGTTAGCTTTTCGTTAGTGGAGATAGTTTGTCTTAATCCATGTTTTTTATTCTTGATTTCTCTAATATTATTTAAACTAGATGATTAATTGTGTGTCACTTTTTTTAATTGTTTAGATAATGGTGGCTGATGAAGAAAATGAAACAGAGACACCAAATTTGCAGAGAAAATCAAACGATGTTGGCTGGGAATTTGGAATCTTGATAAATCCCAACAATTTGGACAAAGTGAAATGCAAACTCTGTAATAAAGAGTTTTCAGGAGGTGTTTACAGGTTGAAACAACATGTTGCTAAACTTCAGAGGAATGTGTCTGCTTGTAAAGTTTCAAACAAAGAACAACAAGATAAATGCAAGCTAGCAATTATGGAAGCGAAAAACAAAAAGAAGCGAATTCGAATGAATGATTATCAGATCCGGAGCAAAGTGAATATTGAAGGAATGGAAAAGGAAGAAGAAGTAATTGAAGTAGATGGGATGGAAAACAAAATCCCTCACATGTTTGGTCCATTGGATAGATTTACTTCAAGCATCAATCATGAATCTCACCAAGCTCCAGTTTTGACACAACATCAACAACATATCAAGAATGATATTGCGAAAGAGAAGTTGCATATGGTCCATCAATATGTTGCTAGATGGGTGTATTCTCATGGAATTCCTTTTAATGCCATTGCGAATGATGACTTTAAGAGAATGCTTGAGGCTGCTGGAATATTTGGACCGGGTGTTACTCCGCCTAGTCAATATCAGTTAAGGGAGCCTTTGTTAAAAGAAGAGGTTGGTAGAGTGAGTGGTTTGATGAAAGCACAAGAAGATGAGTGGAAGCTGAGTGGATGTTCTGTCATGACAGATTCTTGGTCAGATAGAAAATGAAGGAGCATCATGAATTTGTGTATAAACTCAAAAGAAGGAACAATGTTTCTCTCTTCTAAAGATTGCTCTGGAGATTCCCATACAGGTCAATATATTTTTGAATATATCAATGAGGGCATTGAGAAAGTGGGTAGAGATGTAATTCAAGTGGTAACTGACAATGCGACTAACAACATGGCTGCTGCAAAGTTGTTAAAAGAGATGAAGCCAACTATATTTTGGACCTCGTGTGCTACTCATACGATAAATCTGATGGTGGAAGGCATTGCTAAACTTCCTTTGTTCAAGGAAACAATTGACAGGGCTAAGGCATTTACTATTTTTATTTATGCTCATCATAAGACTTTGTCTTTGATGAGGAAGTTTACAAAGAGAAGAGACATAGTGAGGCCTGGAGTAACTAGGTTTGCATCAGCTTTCCTTACTCTGCAAAGTTTGATTGAGAAGATGCATAATTTAAAGATGATGTTTATTAGCAAAGAATGGGATGAAAGTAAATGGGCAAATCATTCGAAAGGACTTGCAGCCTATCATACAATAACAAACAAGGAATTCTGGGAAGGTGTGGCAACGTGCATAAGAGTTTTTGCACCCTTGGTTAGAGTGCTTAGACTAGTTGATGGAGATCTGAAGCCACCAATGGGTATTGTACATGGAGAGTTTGAGGAAGCAAAAAAAAGATATGCAAAGCTTTAGACAATGTTGAGAAGAATTATAGACCAATACTTAGTATCATTGAGCTGAAAAGTAAAGGTCGGCTTGACAGTCCACTTCATTTGATGGGATTTCTTTTGAATCCTTATTATTTTTATAAGGATTCGAGTATCCAATTTGATCGTGATACCATTAATGCTGTGTTTACGTGTGTTGATGCATTTTATCCAAATGATCTTGAAACTCAAACATTTATCATCAACACTGAACTTTCAAAGTATACCAAGAAAGAGGGAAACTTTGGGCATCCGACAGCCTTTAAATCATGTTCTATAAATGATGAAAGTTATGATCCAGGTTTGTTCTCTAAGAAATTTTGTATTTTAGCTGTTTTCTATATATATATTACTAATAAAATATTTACATATATATTATAGTTCAATGGTGGAACATTTATGGAGTTGAAGCTCCTAAGCTATAAACAATAGCAAGAAAGATTTTATCTTTGACTACTAGCTCATTAGGATGTGAACGTAACTGGAGCACATTCGAAGGGGTATTAAATTCAAACTACAAGAACTATTGCTTTCATGATTTGGCAAACCTTTTAGAATTGTGTCTTATTTAATATATTTTACGCAGGTACACACCAAGAAACGAAATAGACTTGATACACAACGGTTAAACAATCTTCTTTATGTCCAATTTAACATGAGGTTGTTGGCCAAACGAAAGAAGCAAAAGGAGAAGAATGTGGATATACTACTTGGAGATTGTGCTGTTCATGCTCAAGATTGGATTGTTGAAGAAGCTGATGTGGAACCAGAAAATACTTGTGAAACTATAAAAGACACATCTACAGATGATGATTTGGTTAGAGAGCTTCATGAATCTGATTTTGAGTCTGATGATGGGGAAGAAATTGATGTTTAATTTGAGTCTGATGATGATCATCCTTTTAAAGGAATATGAAGCCGTGAAGATAGTGCAATTATAATCTCGTTAGTTAGAGTATTTATTTTTTATAAAATTCAGACTTTTGCTTCTTTATTTTTGTGAACTTATCTTTCGTTTCCTTTTTAATTTGGAATAATTTGGTTTATGACTTTTTCATATGTTAACAATTATAAACTATAAGGTAACTAATAAATCATAATATATACATATTAATAATTTAATACTATATATATATATATATATTTTATTTTATATTAAAACCGCCTAGACCGCTTAAAATCGCCTAGGCTCCGACTAAGCGTCATAGGCGCTAGGCGAAGGGTCACCGCCCGCTTAGCGCCTAGCGCTTTCTTGAACCTTGCTTATAAGTATAACTCGTCTCATATCAAAAAAACTAAAATGTAATCCTAACTATACTCAGACCCGCCCTTGGGCCCATACATTTGAAACATGGATTTAAGGGCTCAAATTTTGTGTTGCAAAATTAGGTCTTCTAAATATATTTTATTTCTGGAATGGGGTTCGAGTTTATGAAATTCTAAGATTTGGTCTCAAATGTTAACATTTATCTATAAACCCAAATATTTATATTGCAGAAATAGGTATTAGTTTTCTAAAATTGTAAAATTTGATCTCAGTTTTTAAAATTTATCTTTAAAACCCAACAACATTCTTTTTTTACTTAGGGTCTTTATATTTTTCAGAGCCGGTACTGACTATAGTACTTCTAAGTTGTGATCCATCACTTCTATTACATATCAACATGTAAAGATATGTAATAAAAATAACAATAATTTACGGTGAAATTGATGGAAGCATGAAGCATTAACTCTAAAACGCTACAATTACATCAATTTAAACTACTTTATTAGTCATTGAATGAAGATTCATATAAGTGTTTTTAGTTAATTAATCTTAAATAAAAATGCACACATAAAGTACAAATTAAAATGAATTTTATGTCTTTTTATCAAATCCAGTTTGTTTCGTTGGACTCTCTCTCCATATAATGTGTAACCATGGTCTTTTAAAACTCTTTTCAAAAGAATGCTCTAATCTACTTATCGATCATGATGAAGTGTCACTCTTCTATAATCTAAATATCAGTCTGATTGACGAAAATGGCTTTACCATGAAAATTCTAGTATACTACATTAATTTAGCTATATTGTAGGGGCTGGTGCGAACTACAATTTTTCAATTACCAATAATTTTGTTGTAGAGATGTAAACAATATTTTCTTTTGCATTTAGCCTTAAATATAAAGGTCTCAAATGCTATGTACACCACTGAGAGATCTTTAATGCAAATAACATTTGTACTAAAAACTGATTTAGAGGGAAAACAATATAAATTATCAGCTAATGATAACATAGTTAATACTCTACTTCAACACATCTAGTTTATTCTTATTCTTAATGTGCAAATGACAGAGATTAAGACCTTGCTTTATGTATAACCATTGCAGCGTAAATTAATGGATGTGAGGGTAGCTAAAAAAAGGATAAGATTAACATAAACAGAAAAATTGAAAACATGAAAAGGATTAGAATATTGGATTGGATGATAAGCAGAAGTGTGATATAATAGATTTACTTACATGCAAAAATTGTTACAGTTAAACCTCTATAAATTAATATTTGATAAATTAATACTTCATTAAATTAATAATTTTGTTTAATCCCAAATTGATATTTTAATTTAAATATTATCTTTATAAATTAATAAATACGATAAATTAATAAAACTTTATAAAATATATTAGTCTTAATATTATTAATTTATTGAGATTTTACTGTATGATAATATTTGGTTGATATAGATTATATAATTATCAGATTAAATAATATATTTAACTCAATGATGAAAATACATAGTCAGAACTCAGTTACCCCTATGAAATTTTAAAAATCTATATTTAGCATTTACTTGTATTTTGAGAAAACAAAACTGATAAAAAGGTTACAATTTTGCATTTTGACCCCTATACCAATCAAAACAATAAAATTTAACCTATAATTTATTTTATAATAATCTTTCGAATAATAATTGACCTCCCATAAAATTAATAGTTAGTTCCGCCACTGATCCAACCTATACTACTTCTAACTTCTAAGAATATTTGGATTACGCTTTGCTTGTATATGTTTTGAGTTGGCATTATTTTTTGTTTGTATGCAATGCATATATATATATATATATATTTTAATTATGGAAGTGATTAGAAGCTTTTATATATAATTATATATAAAAGAAACGAGCCAATAAATTAATTTTCTGGAAAGCGACCGACAGAAAGAGTGTGGGCTCACATGAAATTTCATAACGCGTCAAAAAGCAACCAAAAGACCCACAAACAAATCATATTAAAACATTGACACGCAACTTTCTTTCAAATCCAAAGAAAAACCAATCATCTCGATCCATTGAACCCACGACGACCCAGAAACCGAAATCGAAAACCAATTCAAACCCATAATTTAAAATCCCGAAATCCGAGTAAATATGGAGCCTGTGATGGAAGATGAAGAGTACAGTTTCAGGGAAGTTGTGTTGCCGTCGTTGATTCCGGTGGTGTCGGAGCCGGAATTAGAGAGAGAGACCGGAGAAAGACGTAGAGGAAGAGATGTAATCGTAGCCGTTGATCATGGTCCCAATAGCAAACACGCCTTTGATTGGGCTATTGTTCATTTCTGCCGTCTCGCCGATACTCTTCACCTTGTCCACGCCGTCTCAAGTTCGTTCGTTCTCTCTGAATTTTAATTTTAGGTCAATGTGAATCTTAAATAGTTCGATTTTGGTTATTGATCTAAGGACTGGATTGTGCTCATAGGTGTTAAGAACGATGTTGTGTATGAGACAAGCCAAGCGCTGATGGAGAAACTTGCTGTTGAGGCGTTTCAAGTTGCCATGGTTAGGGCTTACTTTACCTTTTGTTTGCCTGATTATGTTTGGAAATGAAAGTGTTTCTTGATTGCTAAGTTATGGTCTGAGAGTCCAATACAATCATGTGCCTTTAGAAACAATATGTAAAATTGGTAGCTCAGAATCGAAAGGCAAGAATCATATGTGGTTGTGCTCTTGAATCACTCGGTCTAGTCTATTCACTGGTCGCATTAGTGTATTACCTAGCTTGATACTGATTTGTTGTGTTTAGGTGAAGAGTGTGGCTCGTGTTGTTGAAGGTGAAGCTGGTAAAGTAATCTGCAAAGAAGCAGAGAGACTGAAGCCTGCGGCTGTAATTATGGGTACACGAGGACGGAGCTTAGTAAGAAGGTTGGTTAGTTATATAATCTAAGAACAAGATCTTTTTTTTTGGGGTTTCTTGGTTTGATGAGTCTCCTTTTGGATTCTTATGCAGCGTGCTACAAGGGAGCATAAGCGAGTATTGTTTCCACAATTGTAAATCATCTCCTGTCATAATCGTTCCTGGAACAGGTACGTTACTATATCAATCAATCATCGTATAACTCGAGTCATTTTCACAGATCGTTTGTTTAACTTAAAGCTTGTGTTGTTAAGCAGAAGCTGGAGACGAGTCCATTGTAGACTGGAAACGATCAGGAGATGCAAAACCCTGAAAACAAATTTCCACGAAGACTGTTTCATCTTTCTCTTTCAGTATGTTTGTAAAAACTTGAAAGGTGTTGACTGTTTCACATCTTCCTCTTCTCTGTGTGTGTGTTTTGATTTGGGTTCTGTAGTTTCAAGTTTGTGTATAAACATTTGCTCAGGAATGAAGCTATTGTATTTGTTATTTGTATGTCTTTGAGTAAACGAAGATTTTAATCCTTTTATAGCAGAAATGATTTAGTTTATATTTTCGATCTGGGATTTTGTTGGAAATCACGATTCTTCTTCTTGTAGGCATTGAGTCGAACACTTGGTGTGCGTTTTTGTGAACATCAATAACAGATTTTTGTTGACTTGAGAGATTGGAGAGTCAAAGTTCCAATCATGGCGGAATTTGGAGAGCTCGAAGCTCAAGATGGTGTTAGAATGCCATGGAACATCATGCCCGTTGCAACAATCAAAGAAGAATCAATCGACTCTGAAATTCCAGTTTCCGCCATTTACACACCTCTAAAACCTCTTCAATCTTCCACCGATCATTCTCTTCTCCTACCTTATTCTCCTCTCCGTTGCCGAACTTGTCGCTCAGTTCTAAACCCTTACTCCGTCGTCGATTTCTCCGCTTGTACTTGGGGTTGTCCTTTTTGCTTCAATCGAAATCCTTTCCCGCGTAATTACTCTTCAATCGCCGATAACAATCTCCCGCCGGAGCTGTTTCCTCAGTCAACAACCGTTGAGTATCTCTGTGATTCCTTCTCTTCTCCTTCTCCTCCTGTTTTCCTCTTCGTCGTTGACACTTGCTTGATCTCTGAAGAACTTGATTTCCTCAAATCGTCTCTCTTCCAAGCTCTAGATCTTCTTCCTGATACTTCCATTGTTGGACTCATTACTTTCGATTCATTAGTCCGTGTCTACGAGCTTGGATTCGCACACTGTACTAAGTCTTACTTCTTCCATGGAAACAAAGACTTTACTAAAGATCAGCTCTTGGATCAGCTCAGTTTCTTCGTTAAGAACCCTAAACCTTCTTCTGGTGTCATCGCCGGTGTTCGAGATGGTCTTTCCTCCGATGACATTGCACGGTTTCTGTTACCAGCCTCCGATTGCCAATTTACTCTTCACTCTGTTCGTAAATTCATTGCCTTTTCACTAATCTTCTTCTTCTTCTCTTATAACTTCAACTTTGTGTTCTAATTTTTGCTTCTTGCTTTTTAGGTTCTTGAGGAGCTTGGAAACAACCCCTGGCCTGTTGAAGTTAATCACCGACCTGGGAGGTGCACCGGTGTTGCTCTTCGAATCGCTGCTGGTCTCTTAGGAGCTTGCTTTCCTGGCTCTGCTGCTAGAATCATGGCTTTTATTGGAGGACCTTCCACTCAAGGCCCTGGAGCTGTAAGTCCTTTCTTCTTGTTAAATCATATCCGTTAGGTTAAGTTTAGCTGATGCTCTTCTGTTGCCTTTTGTTTAGATTGTTTCTCGGGAGCTTTCTGATCCAATTCGTTCTCATAAGGACATTGATAAAGATTCTGCTCCATGTTATCACAAAGCTGTTGAGTTCTATCAAGGGCTTGCGAAACAACTTGTGAATCAAGGCCATGTTCTTGATGTTTTTGCCAGTTCTGTCGATCAGGTGATTGAATGGAGTATTTTTTTTTAGTAATCTCTTTCTTGTTTCAGAGCTACCGTTTTATTTAATTTGTTCATCTCTAGGTAGGCATTGCTGAGCTCAAAGTTGCAGTTGAGCAGACTGGTGGATTTGTCGTGCTTGCTGAAAGTTTTGGCCACTCAGTATTTAGGGATTCTCTCAGGCGCGTGTTTCAGTTAGGTGATAAGGATCTTTGCTTGTCCTCATGGTAATGGCTAACCTGACTTTCATGTATGTTTTCTTTATCGAAAATAAACAATCTTTTGTCTGCTATGTTCAGCTTCAACGAGTTCTTTCATATAATTTGTTTTTATCTCTTACAGTGGTATATTTGAAATTAACTGCTCAAAGGATATCAAAGTTCAGGGAATTATTGGCCCTTGCTCATCTCTCGAAAAGGTACCATATAATAGTGTTAAAGTTCTCGATTTTTCCTTGAGCTTGTTGTGATCAATATGTTTACTTTCTGATGGTTGTTTGCAGAAAGGACCGTTGTGCTCTGATAGTGTCGTCGGTCAGGGACACACAAGTGCATGGAAGATGTGTGGCCTCGACAAAAACACTTCCATATGTTTAGTTTTTGAAATTGCTAAAAGGGATACAGCTAATGTTGTTTTGCAGTCGCAGAACAATCAGTTTTACTTTCAATTTTTAACATAGTAAGGGATTTTAAGTTTTCCACTTAAACTTATTATTGCTAGTTATGGATTTAATAACTACACACTTTCTGCTTACGACACTCATATTTTCTACAGTTATCAGCACTCAAATGGTCAGACAAGACTCCGGGTAACAACTCTTTCAAGAAGATGGGTAATGGGAACTGAAAGCTTAAAGGCAAGTTTTCGAGTAGTATGTTGACAATCTACAGTTTTAGTGGGGGAAGAGACTCTTTAATATGATTGGTGTGTGTGATATATATGAGAAACGAGTTGCCAGACACATTAAATTGTGGTACTTTATGGCATATTTCATCTTATGCTCTTGTCAAGAGAATTAGTTTATCCATTCTAGGTAGTGATTCGAAGCCAGATTTGAGAATTCTTCAGTGGTTTAGTACATGGCTAGACTGATCCAGTTTCTCTCTGCATATAACTATGGTCTCTAATTATTCCTTGGTGAAATATAGGAGTTGACTAATGGATTTGACCAAGAAGCAGCTGCTGTAGTCATGGCACGACTTGTTTCTTTCAAAATGGAGACTCAGGTACTCGATGATGAAAGTTATTTAGATTACTTAAGCTGAATATCTGCTAGATGATACCATGTATTAGTGTTTCTTATTTATTCAATTATTCGGTTACAGCCTGAGTTTAATCCCCAAAGATGGGTGGACAAAGCTTTGATAAATCTATGCACCCGGTTTGGAGATTACCAGAAAGGCAATCCTTCTTCCTTAAGCTTGGCTTCTCAGTTATCAATTTTCCCGCAGTTTGTGTTTCACTTACGCCGATCTCAGTTTGTCCAGGTACTCATTCTCACTCCCCATAATAATGCATGAGATAGACTGATATTCATTTTTAATTCAAATTCTATCGTTTAGGGCTTATTTGGCTTTCCCTCTTTTAGGTCTTTAACAACAGCCCAGACGAGACAGCATATTTTCGAATGATGTTGTACCGAGAGAACGTTTCTAATTCAATCGTGATGATTCAACCTTCACTGGTTTCTTTCTCATTCCAATCACCTCCAGAACCAATTCTTCTTGATGTGGCATCCATTTCAGCTGACACAATCCTACTGTTGGATTCATACTTCTCCCTTGTAATATTTCACGGTGCTACAATCGCTCAATGGCGAAAAGCCGGATACCATAATCAGCCTGAGCACCAGGTATTGTCATTCATTATGTTAAAAGAGAGATGGTAAAAATTGTCTTGTAGAGTCTGGTCTTCACAAAACTTTTCTTCTCTGTGTCAGGCATTTGAGCAACTGTTGCAATCACCTCGTGGCTATGCAGACACAATTATCAGTGAAAGGTTTCCCAGTCCTCGTCTTGTCATTTGCGATCAGTATGGTTCACAGGTACATCTCCCATGCTTCCATTTTCAACCAGAATTAGTAAAATTCGGAGCAAGAAGTTCCATTAGATGTAGTAACTGATTGTTGTTGTTTTGGTTCTCTCTTTGTTGCAGGCTCGTTTTCTTCTAGCAAAACTGAATCCTTCTAATGGCGATGCATCTTTTTCCGGCGGAAGTAATGTTTTCACAGATGATGTTAGCTTGTCTGTGTTTCTTGATCATCTTACACGGCTTATTGTTCACTAAGATATTCTTTCGTACAGATTGTTTTGTTTTTCATGTTTCTCACCGAAAAAACATTTGTATAGACAGAAAACAAAAGGTTCTTGGAAGCTAAAAGGGAGAAAAAACGAAATTAAGAATATACAAGGGGTACTTTGTACACTTTAAAAGTTTAAGGGGTCAAATTCAAAAGTTAATAATATTATGGACCTATTAATTTCAATTGTCAAAACGAAAAAAAAATATATATACAAGGGTTGTTGGACAAAAAAAAAAAGAATATTCAAGGGTTACTTTGTACACTTTAAAAGTTCAAGGGGTAAT
The DNA here is from genome assembly GCA_963555745.1 of Cardamine flexuosa. Taxonomy (NCBI): domain Eukaryota; kingdom Viridiplantae; phylum Streptophyta; class Magnoliopsida; order Brassicales; family Brassicaceae; genus Cardamine; species Cardamine flexuosa. The sequence goes on along the minus strand of OY743217.1, from coordinate 25,361,028 downwards.
AACAATATGGACCTATTAATTTTAACTGTCAAAACGCAGCGTTTATTGCCTTGCCTTCCAAGGACGTCTACGTGTTCTACACGCAGCAGATTATTACCGAAAACCTTATATAAATACACGTCGCCTCTCTGCTTGCAGAAAAAGAAAGTAGAAAGAAAAAAAACTTGGAGAGAAAGGAAATAGCAGGAAGAAGAGAAACAAAGAGATTCAGGTTAATTTATAGTTTCGAATCTCTCTTCATTAATTGTTTTTCTTATTAGTTACTTGCGATCAATAGAGTTCTGTTTACAAATTTTGAGAAATCGTGAGTTTTGATTTGTGTTGATACCTCTGTTAGGAAATTTCTCGAACACTTGGTGGGTTTCATGTTTATAGTAATCGTTTTGTGGATTTGTTTTTGGGATTGATCGAACACTATAATCTCTGTTAGGAATTTAGTCGAACACTTGGTGGGTATCAATACTTATAGTAATCCTTGTGAAATTGCTTCGTTTTGGATTTACTTTTGCTTCGATTGAGCTACGAATGAATATTGCTTTGTCGTTGATAATTCGAATGGGTTGTTGTTAGATGTTGAGATGAATTTGTGTATAAGTAATGTTTGTGAGAATTTTAGGGTTATCAGAAATTATATGGATCTTTGTTGTTGAGAATTGGGATTAACATAACTAAGTCTTGATGAAGCTATTGGATCATTCATATTAAAGAGATTTCTTTTTGTTTTTGGAACAGGAACAAATGGATTCCCAGACTAACCAAACCGTGGCTTCCCAGACAAACCAAACCCTTGATAACCAAACCGTGGCTTCCCAGACTAAACCGGAAGTGAATTCAACATGCAGGAAGAGGGTTAAGGATGATAATGCCACTTACTTTGCAAACCTCAAGGATCGCATGGATGAATTCATCCATGCCTCAATGGATGACCACAAGAATTGTTTCAAAACCACCATGGACAAGGTTCTTTCTCTATATATCTCCTTATCTTCAAGATGCTTATTTTGTATTTAGTGTTAATGATCTGTCTCTTAACTTTGTCTGCTTTGATTTGTTAGATCTTTAGGAAGTCGAATGTGGTTGCAGCAGAGAAGCAAGCTGAGGCTAAGCCAGTCGAGATTCACTCACCTCTCGATCAGGCCAAGTAGAGATTCCCTTGGCTCTAACTTGCAAGCTCAAGAAAGATATCTATCAAGTGCTTTTATTGACTTTTTACCTTGTCTAGTTCAAGTGAACAAGTTTTTTCAACTTTAATTTCTATGGTGTGCAAAAAAAATACTCTTTTAAGTATTTGGGTGTTAATATATAACCCGCTTTTGGTTTTCTTATGTTAATCATATGACTTCTATGTCCATGGCCTTAATGATCTTATTCTCGTTTCATTCAGTATGCAAGTTTTTATCATTGATTACATTACATCCAACAAGCTTTGGCTGGATAGATCCTAATCACATGCTTTTAAAATTTTGTTACTTTGTTTAAATTTAAATAGCCGTAATGTTAATTTGCCATATAACAATAAATTAACAATTTTATGAAACATGACCGCCTTACTAAATAACAGTTGGTTAGGTTTGAAATTATCTGTTATAGTTGCCTAAGTATTTATAATCTTGATAATTATTTGTATTAAATTTTCAAACTTAATAAATTATTGTTATTGTTATTAAACTTAAAATATTAGCTGTAATTTACAATAATTTATCCAAAAGCGGTTAAAAAAAATTAAAATATGCAACTGTATTCTTTAGGGGTGGACACAAGATAAGTACTTGCTAATTACAAAATACTTGCGATTCGATTCGCTTTGTACAAGTAATTAATTTTTTGACTTGTTATTTGGCTTGTTCAAAACGAGTACTTGCTCTAACAAGTAGCTTTGTCAAGCGGGTTAAACCCGCGACCCGCCCCACAGTGAGTTCTATCAATTTCTGACCTACATCGACCCGCAACCCACAATTTTTTAAACAAAAATAGTTGACCTGCATCCGCCCCGCTTAAATTTGCGGATAGGTAACCCGCAATAATTTAAATAATAATAAAATAAATAATTTTAATTAAAATAATAATTTTCATAATATTTTAGTATTAAAAAAATATAAATTCCATTTTAAAAAAAATTGGATAAATATATATAATTTTAATTATATTTTTAAAACTTAAGTACTAAAATATTAAAATTAATAAAAAAAATAATAATGTGGGTACCCGCAAACATGCTTTACAAAATATGCCGATCCGCATCCGCTCCGCCAAAAATTGTTTCAACCCACACCCGCACCCATAATTTGAAAAAACAAATGTTGACCCGCACCCACCCCGCGGCGGGTATAACGGGGCGAGATCCGTGGATTATGATTCAAATTGATAAGGCTACTAACAAGTACTTGCCTAAACTTTGACGACTTGCAAGTTACTTGACCTACCTTGTTACTTGTCAAGATTTGAAAAAAAAAAGTTATTTATTTAAAATTAATGAGTTTTATCGCAATGATAAGTTTTTCGGTTTTATCAAATACTAAGAAACTCATTAAAGTTGATTATAAATGTATCATTGTAAATAATAACTTTTTATAATCTTAAACCAATGGTATTTAACTATTTTTTTTGAAATTTTTATCACTAATAACTATTCAAACATGCATATAAAAACCTAAAAATATGATTTTTTGAAACAAATTATTTTTTAGAAATAGAATCAATTTGAAATAAACAAAGTATCAAATAACATCTAACAAGTAACAAGACAAACGAAATAACTAATATAATTTTTTTGTTAGTTGGATACTTGATTTAAACTTATAAGTAATTTAATTCGCTGATACTTGCTTTTTCAACTCAAAGTACAAAATAAATAGCCAGTAGAAGATGAGTACACATAATATTCTCAAAAAAAAAAAAAACCATACGGTGACAGATACGCATCTATCCGTATACGTGGGAAGTGGGAACAAACTATACGTACGGTATATTTTTTTTTTACGTACTTTTTTGGAACATCATATTTTCCGCCAATTTCTTCTCTACCATACCAAAAAAACAAAAAACTGTTGAATTGAATATGAAATTTTAAATATAAAATTCACAAATTTGGAACTCTCTATTTCGGTGGATTTTAATGGTTGCGATCAAAATTTGCAGATATTTAGTTTCGAGGTGAGATCTCTATCATGTCCCGTGACGTTATTAAACCATAACAGTGATGATCACCAATTATCAACATTCAAGTGAATAATAATTTGAATGTTTTATTTTGATCTCATTCGTAAAAGAAAAACCTCATAAAATAGAGATTGGTTAATTGATTCGTAGATTTCGAGACTTTCTTCTTGTCCGATTCTCATATCCTTTGCATTATTGGATTCTCCATTATAATTAATCAATATTTATTTTACTATGTCTTTGGATTTTTTCATAACGAATAACATACTCATTGGTTAATTGATTCGTTCATTTCGAGGTGTGTTCTTCTGATCCGTGACCGTAGTATTCAATCAAGCATAATAGTAAATGCAATTATTACTATATGATCTAGATTTTAACTGATTGAGAAATTGGATTTTTTCCATTACGAAAGAACCCTAAATACAGATTGATTAACTAATTCGAGGTTTTTTTTTTGTTTCTTCTTGTCCTCGATTTTAGCTTGTGTAAAACATGGGAAATAGCAATAAAAAGATTAAACTCGTCAGACGTTGGAAAAACACATCTTCTTCGTGATTCTCTTTTATTTGTGACGATCATACGATACTTAGGTTTTGTTGCTTGTTGTCTCACTGCAGCCTCATGTTTCTCATCCTACAATAAAAATATTTAACATATTCAGCTTTGTATAAATTTGCATGTCAAAATAATTTATAAAAGAAAAAATTCATTAAATATTTTAGAAGGCTCTTGTTTTAGTTTCGAGTGTGTTTAATTTTGTTCTGGAACCTTCTTGGACAAGATTTGAGAATCAAATTAATATTATAGATACTTGACAAGGAATGATTCTAAGCATATATTTTTTTTTTGTGGGAGCTTTTGTAATAAAGCTTGAGGAACACTAAGAAGAGAACACTTGGCAGATTTATAGCCTCCAATATAACTTAATATGAGAAGTCAAGAGAATCTCTGTAAAGTAACACAAGCTTTATGCTGAAACAGACATGACCTTTTTTATGATGATTTTGGCCTGTAAATGTCATGGCATAAGACATATAACTTATCTTATAATTAATTGACTATATATTATAGATAAACAAAATTGATTAGTTATAAATTTTTAATTAATATAAAAATCTGTCGTCTTATAATTACCTCTTTTCCTCATCACGAACCCTGCCTCTGTTGTTGTTGTTATCAACAGTAGTCTTGTAGTTAGGGAATGGAACATGACCATTCTCAATGCTTTCGATGTCACGCACTAGAAGATCATATTGTCGCTTAGCTTCTTCAGGTGTTTTACCACCAACGGCTCTAGCAACATTGTGCCAACGGTCAGGAGTGTCTTTGTCATAGATTGCTAAAGCACGCTCAAAGGCTTTGTTTTGCTTAACAGTCCATGAGCCAGAACCATAAGAAGACATAGAGTTTGATGCCATTGCTGAAACAAACAAACAAAAAGAAAAGAGTGTATAAAGTTTTTTTGTGTTGTAATGAGATATGTTGCACAGATGTCGCAGCTCTTTATAAAGAGATTTTAAGTGGGGTAAGGCCAGTTGTCAAAGATATATTATTTGGCTAAAAACAAAGAGAATTTTAAGTCTTTGTCTCCATAGCTTGAAAGAATATTAGCAAAATTTGTGGAGATCAGTATCAAAGATCCAAACTAATCACCTAAAGATTGTGTGCTTAAATGCTTTTTTACATCCCACATTTGGCATATGATTCTCCGTAGCTAGAGTCACTTTTCTATAAATGTTATAGCTAATATGTTTATTTTTCTTTCCCAATTAGTGTTATGACGTCATTCTCTAGATTAAGCTTATTGTCAAAAGAAACAGTTTAGGTATTAACTATTTTTGAAAATATATATCGATCTATGGGTTCATGGAACATGTTTGGTCTCTAATCACATCACAAACTCACGTGCTCGTAGAACAAAGAAAATTATGTCTCTAGGTTAAAGTAAGGGAGATGTCTCTGTGAATTTTCATTGACTATTCTTATCAAAAATCTGATTAGTCTTGAAACATTGTGAAGATTAATTTGTATCCACAAAACAAAAAAGTGAAGCTTTTTTCGTGTGTTCAACATAAGCCATATATACTTTTGTGGAAAAATTCGTGTGGGGGCAAAGCTTTACCACAAGATTCTCTGCCATGAACACCATATCAAGTTATCTAGCTGTATATATCTTTCCGTACAAATCATAAGACATTTTTGTGTTTTTGTTGTTGCTGTTGTTGTTATATATTGAAAAATAGGTCAACATTGTTTACCTACCTTTTTTCTTTCCTTAGCATGTTGGGTCCATATCTCCTTGAAGTTAGGCAGCTGTGTTTTTCTTGGTCATATGTTTTCTAATGTGGATTCTTGATTGTTAATTTGTTAAATAATCACTTTTCTTAATGGATATTCAATTTTTTTTTCTCTAGCTTCTTTGGTGTCTCCATTATTGTATATGGGCAGGAACCAAATATTTTACACATGTCTTAGTCTTGCTGTGATTTTATAATTTTCATTGTTGGTGGTGGTGAAATTATATATACCCCACTCATTAAGAGCCCATGATTAAAATATTCACATGTTATAAGGGTTTGTTGTCGTATATACACTTGTGTTTCAAATGATCAATTAATTACCTTCTTTAGTAAGAATCCAAGCTTGGGATGGGCAAATAGATTATTGTCATGTAACTAAATTAGGATGCTAACGTAGACCAAACTGTTTTATTGCTACAACATAAAAATCACACTAAATAATTCACAATTTGACTATACATATACTTGGCAAAAAGACAACACGCATAAATGCTCCACTTGTTGTTTGGTTTTAACTCAAAATGTGAGCATTTTTGTTTCATTCTTTTAAAGATTTGAAGATTTGCTTTTCTTGCAACGCAGGTTGTTCATAAATGATCCACTTGTTGTTTGAGTTTAAGTCAAAATATAGTTGATTCCATTGGTTTAAAGTCTCAAGATTTCCCTCTCTCGGAAACACAGGTGACTCAAGTAAAGCTGTATATTAAGAACCTGTATATTAAGAACCCTTGAATCAGGTGATTCAAGTAAAACATACTTCTTGAATCAGGTAAGTTAAGTTAATTTTTCTACACATTTTGTAAAGTAAAGCTATGTATTAAGAACCCTACTTCTTGGATCTTTCTTGTCTATAGATAGTGTCCAAAATCACACTAAATATGATTAGCTTTGCAAAGTAAGATGATATATATTCCTTCACGTGTACATGTCTTATGCCACTTTAATTAACTCTCTTTCTGGATATATGCCAATATAAGCACTTATAAGATATTTTCTTTTTTTTGTGATCCAAATTATCTCATGATCTAGATATTGATTCTACTACTTATGATGGGATGTTCTGTTTCTGAAATGGCATAGTTTTTGGTTTCAAGGTAGAGACGAAACTTCTTCTTGAGAAGGAAAACTTTAAACAGAGAAAGAATCTTAATAATAATTTGAGACTTTTGGCACAATATATTCCAGAGATAATAGATTGCAAGTTGCTAAAAAGTTCTGCTAGTCGACATTGCACTACTGATATATATATATATATATATATATATATATTCTCATCGTCACTATTCTTCAAACCGACCCTATTTGCCTAGGTATTATAATGGTAAAAAAATAAACTATTTCCCCACATTTATGTGACTCTTAGGTTTGTGTAAATTCTCTTTAGCTTTAAAAACGATCATCTTGAGTTCATAAGTTCAATAGGTTTGTTTTTGAGTAACTTTTTTTTTCTTTTTAACTTTCTCACTATGAATATATTTAGGTCTTGATTCTAGCCCCAGTGATCATTGCTGAGAATTTACCCTGGAGTAGCTTACACGGAATCTGCATGAAAAGAAAGGTAAAGATATTGGGAGATCGAGAGATCGACTTAAACCAAACTAAGATTGACCGATACTATGAACCGAGATTAAGAATGATCTAGAAAATTGTGTTAGGAGATCTCGGGATTACGAAATCAACTAGAATATATTCTTTGAATATTATTGTGTATATTATAGGATTAAATAAATTAATTTTCTATTATCATATATGTAAATAACTTGTTAAACAAGTTATGATCTTTATATAAATAAATCTATTGGCTAATGAATAAATCATGAGAATCTATTATAATTCTTTGTGATTGTGCTTCTTTCTTTGTCTTCATGTGGATCATCTTATATACAAAGAAGGTGGCCACAAAGATAATATTAAAGGTGATTACTCCGACGGATATGCTGATTTGGTGATGATAAATTCAAATCTGATCTCTACATAATTTTTCTTCATGAACAAGAAGTTCGAAGAAGGATTCAGATTTGTGATTTAATATTGATGGAGATACATAATTACGAAGATGCATTTTCTATGGGATTGATGACCTAACGGCTGGGTGTTATAACCGATTTGACCTTATGACCGGGTATAAATGTCGATGACCTAACGGCTAGGTGTTGTAACCGCTTTTAACCCTACGACCGGATATAAACGTCGATGAGGACCTGACGGCTAGGTATAAACCGATACTTTGAAGACATATCCAATCTCACACGTGTTACCACGTATGAGCTTGACAGGAGGTATTGGGAGATCGAGAGATCGACCTAAATGAAACCAAGATTGACCGATACTACGAACCGAGATCAAGAAGGATCTAGAAAATTGTGTTAGGAGATCTTGGGATTACAAGATCGACTAGAATATATTTTCTGAATATTATTATGTATATCTTAGGATTAAATAAGTTAATTTCCTATTATCATATATATATATATATATAACTTGTTAGACAAGTTATGATCTTTGTATAAATAAGCTTATCGGCTAATGAATAAATTATGAGAGTCTTTATAATTCTTCCTTTACACATTTGTGTTCTTGCTCTCATCAAACTTATCAAAAGAGTAAGCTTTTTAATTATTTTGTTACAAAATATAGAATCCTTGATCCTTATCCCCCAATCTAACAAAAAAACAAGAACTAAGTATTCTGATTCCTTTCCTAGTGGTTGCTCCTTTTTTGCAACTTGGAGAAGAACCCGAACCTGAAGTAACCACTAATAATATTGGAAGTTTCTGTAGCTAAGTTAAAGATATGTTTTGAAAGATCATTACACTAGTGAATAGTGATGAGATATTATTATCACCAAAAGAATGTTCCCTTTATAAATTTGATTCGGACAAACTTTACAGAAAAGAAGGAAATGGCATTTTATCACCAGGAATCTATAAGAGCCAGTCCCATTTGAGGGAAAAAGTATCCAAAAACAAGCCTGGTCCTAAACCAGCCATAGTAGCCTACAACAGTAGAGATACTTTTCTTTTTTTTCTTGTTTCTTGGAATCTTTGAATAGAAGAACTTAGGAAATGGAGAATCTTCATGCTCAGGGGGGTTTTTATTGGTTGATGAGAGAATATACAAACTTGGACAAAAAATGTTAAACTTTACTTTGAAGAATTTATGCTAATCTTCTTCTCATCTGAGAGACAGTGTAAGTGGAAGCATGCATTATTAATAGTACTGTTTTTTTCTGTTTGATGATTGCATATTATTCTTGTTGTTTTTTCTGTGTAAAATCTTGAGCAACTCAACTGTTGGTCTAAGTTTCAGTAATAACTTGTTTATGTTCTATTTATCCTTTGTTCTATGAGAAAAGAACCAAAAGGTTGTTTCTTTAATTAGCTCTGTTTATAATACTTCTGAGTTATGTCTGATATAGTAAGTAGGATCCTTAAACATCATTACTAAACGATCTGAGTTTTGCTTGAAAATGAAAATTAGTAAACCAAAGATATGAAGTACCTCTGTACCTAGCTATGTGTATACGTATGTTGTTAACTTTTTTAAATATATGTACATGTTGTTAACTATTTGGGAATATAACTATGTCGGTGTATAGTTACCTATTAGTACATAGATTGCTTTTGATAAGAAAAATTAGTACATAGATAGCTTACATGTGGACATATGGATTATGGATATATAACTAACTATTCAAGATGGGTTTATTTAATATTAGGTTCTGTTTTTAAAAGAATTTTGTTAAATTTGATTTCAAAACTTTCGGCTGTGAGTCTGAAATGATATTGTATATATACGTACTCTTTGCGGTAGAATATGAGTTTAAGTTGGGTTATTATGTGTCTAAACTCTAAAGGTAGGCGATATTATAAAGTTATTTTTACGTAATCGAGATACAGAACATTCATCATATTTCTTTCATTTTACTCATGTAAAAATGTTTAGTTGAATTGTATATTTAATATTTTAACAGAAATGTAATTTATTTATTTTATGTTTGTTTACTTTATATAGTGCTATGATATTATAAAAGAATAAAAAGTTACATAATATTTTATCAGATTATGATTAACATATATGTTTATTTTGTTTAGACTTAAGAGGAGATGAAGGTGAACAAAAATGCAATTATTTGAATGCGGTATTGTTTTATTAATCATGTAAATTTTGATAAAGAATCTGAAAATAATGGTTTCTCACATATCATTGTTTGATTAAACAGATAGGGGTAATTAGTTAGATTTTTTTGGTTATAGTAATAATACTTTTAACTTCTTTAACTGAAACAAAAAATTGTTCTCATTCCAATAAAAATTAATATAATATACATTTGTAAACTGGTTTTTTTTTTCTAAATGTATTTTCCAAATAATATTAGTAGAATGTAGTTAATTACATGTGAGTATATCGTTTTCAGTTTGATGGTTTTTGATTAAATATACTGAATGGTTTTTTTGTTTTGTTAAAATATACTGACTGGTAGTTGTCTTTTTTCAGTGTAAACTAAAAACCGCTAGAAAATATAAGTTATTAGAAAGGTATTCCTAGAAAAACATAAAGCCGGAACTTTCAGATTAAAAAAAAAAATCTTCTATTCTTTTGTTACGCAAAATTGTTTGATATCTTAATGGGATGTGTCTTTAATCTTTATCGTAACACATGGTAAATACAACAATATACTGTAGTTGAAAATTGAAATGAATCGTCTTATCTTTTCGTTTGGAGAGATGTTGATTCGATTCATATTATAGGCTTTCTAGTAATCTTGTGCTCTCTTTTGTTAATCACTAGTATTCTCAGCAATTTCTTTTCATTTTCTAAACTACCTCAAAATCTTCTTTATTTGATTCCCATAGCCCAGAGTAAACAGGCCACGAGTGGTGGTGTGTGGACCAACCAAGACGAGTAAAATCCAAAAAATGGACCAAAATATACTTGGTTTCACGATAAAGGTGAATACTGTATTAATCTGATGGAGTTCAGTTCATTGCTAACGTCATCCTACAGTAATCAAAGTATCAAACCTCAATTTTTTGTAAAATTAGACGATAATCTCATGGGCCTCGTTTTTAGGCATGTGGTTAGACCCAATAATATTTTTTTGAAGAAAAATACTACATCGAGACTTGTAAATGCAAAAACAAAAACTTTGTTACTGTCGGAAATCGGTAATACTTTTATTTTTCTATCGGACAAAGTATAATATAATAATGTGAATTCAAAGAAAACATTTTCTAGTAAAGATGCAGCACAATCTTCGATTTTGACCACATTCAACATAATCAGTAATTTCAGAACAATCTTTTTTGATAGCATATCATAAAATATCTCATAATGAAAATTTAAGATGACTAAGAAAAAGAGAATACTTCATTTTGTGTTTGTAGCCTTGTAGCTCTTCATCTATCTTTCTTCTGGCTCGTAGCCTCGTACATAGCTAAGCTAAGATCACATGTGGCTAAGACTGACAGTGACAAGATACTCCAGATTACGACAAAATTTCATTTGGTAATGCTCAAATTAATATGTCTATAAGATAAATGCAGGGCTATGTTCTCGAGGATTTTTGAAAAGACTTATTCAGAGGAAATTTGTAAATAGTTTGTTTCGTGATATGTTCAATTGATGGTTCATTTACGAATCACTCTTAAAACTTGAAAGACAATCGAATCATTCAGAAGAAAATTGTTATTAAGAGAACTAAAATCGATTTCACATAGCGCTTCCAGATATTAAAATACCTAATCACGATCAGTTACATCCAAACTAGCGAAGCAGAACCAAAGAAACCACACAGAGAACACAGAGAAACATAAAAATGACATAATTTATAATCCCTTTCTAATTATTAAAGGGATTACCATCCTCCACCACCGCTTCCTCCGTAACCACCTCCTTCACCACCACCACCGTATCCTCCTCCACCTTCACGTCTTCCACCACCGTAGCCTCCACCACTACCTCCTCTTGATGAGTAACCTCCACCACCACCACCACTGTAACCTCCCTCACGTCTACCTCCTCCACCTCCGTAACCACCACCGCCGCCTGAGTATCCACCGCCACCTCCACTACGGTAACCACCACCGCCACCACCACGGCCTCCTCCGCCGCCACCGCTTCCACGTGACTGAGCCTCGTTCACAGTGATGCTACGGCCATCAAGCTCTGATCCGTTCATCCCTTCGATGGCATCCTTCATCGATTTCTCATCCTTGAAAGTGACGAATCCGAAACCCCTTGATCTTCCAGTTTCACGATCGTTAATGATCTGTGATGAATAAACAAATCAAAATCAGCAAATCTAAAACCCTACTCAGTTGAAACACAGAACGAGATCTACAAAATCACAAAAAAAACAAACGATTCGATCTCCAGGCTCATATCAGCAGGAAGATGAACGTACCGATTGGGAAAAACAAGTAACAGTAACAAAGAACGAGAGAACATAGTAACAGAGTAATCGAATCAAGTAACAGAGAAACACAGATCGGAACAGATCCGTCGAGGATTTAGATCATCGGAATCCCGGAGTCCGATCTCTGCGTGTAACCGACCTTGGAATCAACAACGTCGCCGAATTGAGAGAAGGCATTCTCTAGAACTTTGTCATCAGTGGCCCAAGCTAGACCTCCAACGAAGCACCGGTACTCAACATCTGCGGACGCCATTGACAGAGAAACGAAAAGATCTAGGGTTTACTATGAGAAGAGAAAAGAGTGAGCTGTGAAGATTGAGGAAGACGAAGAATCCTTTTTATAAGGGGGCTGAGATACTAACCAAGGTTAGATGTTTTTTAGGGTTAGGGTCGGTTTTAGTGAAAATTGGTTTAACTATGGTTAAGGGTTGGTTGAATATCGTAGTGGTTGGGGACAGATCACGTGACTCTTTTTGGATAGACGCTGCGAGAAAGATATTTTTTTCTTGGGACAAAGAAAAATATCTCCGGAGATAAAATATCTGATATGTGAATGACATGTTTATCCCTCAGTTTCTAGTCAATGGTGATTCTCTAAAAACAACTGAAACTGGGCCGGAATAATTGGGCCAGTATATATAGACCACCCTAAAGTTTATACAAAAAACTATCCATCGGTGTTTAGTCAGTATTCGCTAAACAACTGCTACTGGGCCGGAATAATTGGGCCAGATATATAAAAAACGGCCAAAATATAAAAATTGTTGACAGTGGGATTTGAACCCACGCCCTTTCGGACAGGAACCTTAATCCTGCGCCTTAGACCAACTCGGCCATATCAACTCTGTTGACTACTCTGAGTTAGCATATTACTATCGAATTTCGAAATAATTCATTCGTTTTACAGATTTCAGTTTAAATGGAATTTCGAATTTTTTACTTTTGTTACCAGTCTGATCATAATAATGTTTATCCAATTTAACCAAAATAAAAGAAGATCAAACATGTTTTTTTATTTAAATAAAAAACAAAAAATCATCAGATTTTAATAGAAATGAAACTAAATGAGTTTTAGAGTGAAGCTAAGCGCCAGCTACGAAGGCAGCCAAAGAGACACTCAAATAACAAGAAGATTACCACTCAGGATTGATCTCAGCCGTTCAAAAATATTTCATTTTTCAAGATAGACAAGGAGCCGTTAGATCCATATTTGTTTTCCAAGATAAATAGAAGTGAGAAAGAACCCTAAACGTCACTCTAAAAACAAAATTTACAAGAGAATTGGCAAAGAAGAATTCGAAAATGGCACCAAAGAAGGCTGAAAAAACTGAGAATCCTCCAATGGCGGTCTCTTCATCTGAAGAAGAAGAAGAAGAAGCGCATGGTTCATCTGAAGAAGAATCTGGTTCATTGGGCGAAGAATCTAACGATTCCGGAGAAGAATCAGACTCACATGTTGAAGAATCCGAAAAAGAAGAAGAGTCTTCGAAGAAGTCTGAAAAGAAAGATGTGAGCAAATCAGAGCCAGAGAGATCCGTGTCGAAGACAACCACCAACGTGGCGGCTCTACCGGCGAAGCGCTCACTGGAAAAAGAAGAGGAAAAGAGTAAGAAGAAAATGAAGAAGACTTCAACGACTGAGGAGAAAGTGAAGAGATCTGCTTGGGTAGATGAAAAGCCAAAGCCGAGTAATATGTTTCAGAGGATATTTACTGATGAAGATGAAATTATCTTGCTTCAACGTATTCTTGACTTCACTAAAACCAATGCAAAGCTTGAGAATATGGATGCGTTTCGTGAGTTTGTGAATGGTTCTATCTCTTTCGATGCAAACACAAATCAGTTAACAACCAAAGTTAGGAAATTGAAAGACAAGTTTAACAAAGCTGTGGAAAAATCTCTGAAAAAAGAAATAACTGAAGAAGATCAGATTGTGTTTTCCAGAGTTCATGATCAGAGTTGTTTTGATTTGTCGAGACAGATTTGGGGAGTTAAAGGTGTTTTGCCTTCTAAAGCAAGTAAGAAGAAGAGTGAAGCAAGGCCCTCCAAATCAGAGAAGAAGATTGAAGGGAAGCTTAAAGAAGAAGCTGAAATAATCGGAAGCAGTTCTTTATCTTCTGGTAGAGAGATTGCATCTTTATTGACTTGTTTTGGTTTTGATGAATCCTCTTTGATTGAGCGTTGGGATATGGTTGAGGATGGACCAAAGAAGAAAGATGTTGAGGAAAAATTGAAGAAGATTAAGGCAATGCAAGCGGAGCTAGGTTTTAAGAGGATTGAACTTCTTGCCTACACAGCAAAGGTGATGTTTGGAGACAACAATGCTTCTACTTCTGGTAAGTAGTAGATTGGAAGAATCAGCTGACATTTTGGGTTTTTGTTTTTATTATGCGGCTTTTAGTTTTTGGTTACATTTTGAAACTATGTTGGTGGTTTTGTCTTTTTTTTTTGTATTTCATTTTGTGACTCTAGTTTATGGTGTCGTTTTGGCCTTTGAAACTATTTCTATCGGATATTTTGTGTTTGCTCTTTTTGTTTGATGCTTGATTCGGTTTAAGACCCCTTCCTTTATGTGCATTGATAATATATGTCATTGGTTTCTTAGCAAAATACCTAGAAAATAGAATGATAGTTTGTTTTCTTAACTATTGGGATAATTTATTAGGAAACATGTTTCTGTAGAAAATATTTCACAAAAATGTAAGTCGAAATTGAAATAAATCTTTAGGATTGTATCATATTCCAAAACGGGCACAAATGTCTTGTGTTTCTCAATGTGTTTATTAACTATTAAGTTTTTATGTGAGTATTCTTTTGAATGTCAATCTAAAATGTTGTTCCGTAGTTTTCCTTTATTAACTGCTATCATTTTATGTTGAATTTTTTCCCTGAGGGATTGCATAATTAAGTGGCAAAATTCATCACCGTCAAATGGTTTTGAAGTTTACATAATGATAAGAGACTAGAAATTATACCTGAAACAAGATTTCATTATAATCTGATGGAGCTATGACTAGGATGATACTATTACCTTCGTTATAACCTTCTTAACATGTCTCACTATTGCAAGTTGTTTCTTTTGTATTCCTGTTCCTCTGCAAGTGATCATATTCAGATATAACAAGACCTAGTGGCTAGTGTATTATATGAGTTATTTTATATTTGGCAGCAATACAAACAGATTTATGCTGAAATTTCTTACAACCTCACTTTCTACACTATCAAATTGACAAAATACAATGACTAATTTCCAACCTGAAACCATCTATATCTGTCTACCATATAGAAGAGTTAATAACAGAAGTGATTATCAAAGTGAGTGGATAAAGATTAACAAAGTGATTGGATAAAAGATGGACGATAGCAAACTATTATGATGGTTTTTGGTATATACCAAAAGTTCAAAACCCAAAGTGCCTCACTGCCTCTAGGCCCTCTACTCTGAAATCTTGGTTTAGAGAAGCAGCAAAACTAACCGGTCTAATTAATTGGTGGTTTTGACCTTATGGGTTACTACAAAATCTAATTGCCAAAATACTACAATGACTAGTTGATTCAAAGCTCAACGATCCAAAGACCTGAAGGCTGAAGCTATCTATAAAGAAAGAGAAGAAACATTTTGGGTGCCCATTCAACATTTGTTGACGCCATTTGCAAGAGAGTTGCATGAGAAATTAGGGCTTCTCTAAGTAGAGAACAGAGAGACGTGTGAGTCACATTGAGAAACGATTTACTCAATTTATAGATTTTTTTCAATTGCTGTAACTTTTTTAAAGAAAACAGATTTTAAAAAATAGAAACCAGTCTTAATAAAACAGATTTAAATAGAAGCTAGATTTAAAAGAAAAATAATCATTTGCAAATCACAAAAGTGAGAGAGGTTAAAATCATATGCATTTATGCATATACTAGATTCGGACCTGTACATATGTGCGGATTTATGTTTGTATATAAATTTATTTGATATAATATTTATAACTCGAATTCATATCAATTGGGTATTTAGTTTGATTTTCAGTTTGGTTTCAATCTGATTTACCAATATTTGAATATTTTAAATAATAATTATTTATTCAGTATTTTTAACTTCGAAATGACCCAGCAATCGTACCAGGATCAAACTGAACATAAGTAATTGTCGGTTAAATTTCTATTAAACTCGTGAACTATCAAAATAAATATAAAACTGTTAAAATAATTAAAACTCTTTTTGAAACAAATACAATTATTTAAAGATGGGTGTAATTCTCATTACTTTTCGTCATGTCTCATTATGCTCTATACTCTTCTAAATTCCCGCCGTCTAAGGGAATGAATTCCCGATATATGACAAATATTGTATTCCCGAATTCTTATTTGGGACAAACACAAATATAATTCATATTATATAATATAATATTACAAAATTAATTGGATTATGTTTCTTTATTTTCAAAATTTTAACTATTATAGTGTCAAAACGGTAATGCTTCTTTGTTAACAGGTGAGAATATGGCATAGAAAGTTTATTTTATAAATCTAATCAAAAAGACAAAACATAAGGTTTTTAGAACATAATGACACATTTATAAAGAAACTACGTATAAAAATAAGATATAACATCCAATGTGAGAGATTTTTTTACCGTATAATATCAACTATCTCCAAGAGTTTCTAATCAGGGAAGGTTTTAAAACACCACTTTAGTCAATGTAAATTTCTTTTTAACTTGTATAGCTTCTTCATATATTCTTTGGAAAAAAATATTTTGGAAAAGAGATCCCTTTTAACTGATATCTCTATTAATATGAGTAGATGCAGTTTGATAGATTTTCAAGGCCACATATGTCCTGCAAACAATTCAGGAACATGTTAGAATGCATTGTAAGTTATCACAGTTTTATTATATAAATTTAGAAGAATAAAACAAAACATTTAGAAATAGAGTTTGGGAATAGAAAATTAGTCATGAGTACTGAAGATGAAAGTTGCAGTTATGTGTATACCTATAGGATGAAGAAAGTCGGCTAAGTTTGAAGAAAATATTGTTGGCATATGCTCAAGTATTTTCAAAGATATTATTTCGTAAATTGATTTTAACTTATCTACTAACTCTTAATTAAATGATATTTAATATTTAAAATTTGAAGCCAAGATTCGTGATATAGTTCAGATTTCTTACTATTAGAATATATTTAGGTAAGATTATATTTGGAAAGCATCGTAATATAGTTAAGATTATAATTGGCAAACAGATTTAATTTGATTATTTTATTTCGTATATTGAGTTTTTTGTATAGCTGTTTAACAACGTAATTATTTTATTAATCAAACACTATAATAAGTCAGATGCCTCTCCTGCTGTTGACACATCAGATTTTACTTTGATTGTAAGAGTGACATGTCAATTAATGAAAAAATTGAAAAACCAATAAGAACATTTCTTTTCTACACATAAGTAAAACACATCAGATTTTTTATAACTCATTAATCAAAAAAACTGTGTAAACTAATCAAATCATTTTAAGTACACACTTAGGCCCTGATTGGTATAGTTTATAGTAGAGCAGTAGCTGTAAGGAGCAGAAACAGTTTAAAGAAGAAACAGTATGTTATTAAAGTTGTATGCTCTAATTAATATATTAAGTGATTGTTAGAGTTGTGAGTAAAGTACATATAAAATTATATAAAATATTTAACAGAAATATTTATATGTTGTGTCTACACCGATTATTCTTAATAAATATAATTCTAATAAATATAATTTTAATTATATAATTTATAATATATTTATATTTTACATTTTAAAATATTTAGTTCAAATAATATTCTAATAAAATTATAATTTAGGAAAATATTGTTATATATTGTTTTTGATATACCATAATTTTGAATAAGAATAATTTTGGTATAATATTTTAATAAGGGCAATTCTCAAAAATAGCATTAAATGAAGTTTTGTTCCACAAATAGCACTCCATTTTTATTTTGAACAAAAATAGCATTTTTACTAAAGATTATTTTACTTATATAGCATAAAATCTCCTAATCTCATATTTTTAGGGTTTAGAATTTAGAGATTAGGGTTTAAAAACCCGAAATTGTAAGCCCTAAATCATAAATCATACATTTCACCCTAAATAAACTATACCTTAAATTGTACAATATTTAACCCAAATAAAATATTTAAAATTTTGTTTTTTTATAAAAATGCTATTTTTGTCCAAAATAAAAATTGAGTGCTATTGATGAAACAAAAACTTCATATAGTGCTATTTGAGGAATTCTCTTTTAATAAATACACTTTATCTAAAATTATAATTGATCAAATTATGTATATAAGTAAATATAAATATATTATTTTACATTTCAATATATATATATATATATATCTTATCTAACTAAAAAAATTAATTATATAAAATTAATTTTAAATTTTTAAACCTCTATGCTTAGGAAAAGCTCTATCTTGGAGGAAAAAGCATTAGCAGGAGCATTTAGATTTTCTAAATACTGCTTTGTTAACATAAGTTGATTGGCTAACAAAAAGCTTAATGCTCTTTTATAAGCCCTACCAATCAAGGCCTTATAATAATCATGATATTTTTTTTTTACCATGAATAAATTAATAAACAAATTTTATGAACCAACCATTTCATTTTAGTTATACACATCCTATAATATTTATCTTTTACCATGAATAATGAAATATTTTATGAAAAAATCAAATCAACACTATAATAAGGCAGATGCCTCTCCTGGTGTTGACACATCAGCTTTTACTTTGATTGTGAGAGTGACATGTCAATTAATGAAAAATTTGAAAAACCAATAAGAACATTTATTTTCTACACATAAGTAAAACACATCAGATTTTTTATAACTCATTAATTAATCAAAAAAACTGTGTAAACCAATCAAATCATTTTAACTATACACTTATAATAATCATGATATTTTTTTTACCATGAATAAATTAATAAAAAAATTTTATGAACCAACCATTTCATTTTAGTTATTCACATCCTATAATGTTTATCTTTTTACCATGAATAATGAAATTTTTTAAAAAAAAATCAAATTATTTTAATTATACATACCATATAATATTTATCTTTTACTATGAATAAAAATACAATGTTGATTACCCCATTTTAACCAATCTAATAGCGTTAATTAGCATTAGTTTTAAGTTTTCTTAAACTAATTTATTTTTGTTGGATTGAAAGTATAGAGTTTGAATTTCCTTCAATCTGAGTTTAAAAAAAAAAGAAAATTGTGAAATTTTTAGACAGAGATTTGAGACTTAGATTGGATTATGGAATCCTCAAATTGTTTTGAAAATCTAGAGTTTGTTCAATATTGCACATCCATGAATATCAATTCTAAGAATATTTCCTCATAAATGAAACTTTTAGGAATTGTTAATGAATATTTTCCAATGAATAAAAATTAAAAAAAAAACATGGCAAAAAATTGTTTGATATGTTAGATACAAATAAAGAAACATGAGTAATGAAGATTGTTGAGACAACAATGGGTAAAGAAGAAGAAGAAAAGAAAAGGGTTATCGGATAAGAGTTAGTGAAATGTAAATAAAAACTTTGACTATAAAACTTATTTTGTAGTTCAAAATTTTCTGATATATTTCATTTTTCTATCACTGATACAAAGTAAGAGATGAATTTTGTCCACAAAGCATCTACTATGGTTTGTTTGTTATTTAGTCAAATGTTTTTATACTTCTTATAGAGAGTAAACTATATTTGTACACATAATAGTTAAACTTTTTGATAAAATTAAGTGTTTTTAGTGGAATGTAAATTATTAAATATTTCTAATGGTTTTATAGGATAAACCATAAGTATTTTTCTAAAATAGTTTTATTTTGCTACATTAAAAAAGATCACATGATATCCAATATACTAATGTGTCACTAAAATAAAATAAAAATAAAAAAGCTCGGGGAAGTACTGATATTATGAAAAAGACTATAGGAAGCCTTACTTCCTTTATTATGTCTTTTTTTATCACCACATATGGCGGAGAATATTAAACTATAAAATTCAAATCAAATACAATTTTAACAAATCAATCAATAATCTAAACAAATATTAAAATAGTTTATAATAGTTAAATACAAGTCGGTTTATTAAAAAAATACAAGTCGGCTTATTAAAAAAATACTCAATTATTTATTAAAACATTTTACTAAAACTAAATATAATCAATTTTTTTTTTTAAAAAGCCGTAGTGTAGCGCGGATATTTATCTAGTTAAATCAAATATCCAAAATATTCATAACAATTCCAAGTATCACAACTCCGATTAAATAGATGTAAAATGTTCCTCTTTTTTATATTAACTAATTTGAAGGATAATTGGTTAGTGATTTATTGTTGATTGCATGTTAGGTAATATTGAAATATAGATTTTATTATGATTTCCTTATGATGTGTTATATTAATTGGTTTGTATATTTCCACAAATTTCGGCTAAAAAGTTTTGGATTATGTCTTTCATCAACCAAAAAATAAAATAAAAAGTTTTGGAGTATGTCCATTAATGCAAGTGAAGACATAAAGTCCACGTATTATTTTTTAAGATCCGACCCAAACATATACATCTTGGATCAAATATTAAGATCCGCATCTTTTTTTAATTGTATTTTTCCCAAATTGCCCAGCAATTCTTTTTTGTTTTACTCTTTGATTAGAGTTAATACAGTGATATTACATGTAAATTTCTACAAATCAATATCCATTTTTTTATTTGTGCTTTCCAATTAATAGTATAGATGATTTGTAAAAACATGTATCTTTTGTGATAACAACAAAAAAGGTGATATAAGTATACATAAAAAAATGATTTAATTCAAATCTCTTTTGGATCTTTTTATACAACAAAAAATAATTTTTAAAACCGAAGTCCTTGAATCTGTGTAATGAGAAAATGTACTAAGTAAAATGAAATTATGGTTGCCTATAAATACACAACACCTTCATTTGTAAAAGGAAAATTTTCATCAAAATTCATCAACTATTTTCTCTTTTTTCACAAAAATATACAAAATTTTAAAATATCCACAAAAATACATGAATTATTTTTTTATCTTATTATAATATAAAAACTCGTAAAATGTATCTATTGCAAATCCATGAGTTGATGGGAAATAATATGTATTACATTTGTTAATTAAAATATTTTATAAAAATGCAAAAAATATAAAATTCTAAAGAAATTCAAAATAATTCAAAATATAAAAGTTTGCAAAAAGTAGATTCTTCAATAATTCAGAAAAATCATTAAATTGTAAAATTTTATATTAATAAATAAAAAGTCGGAGAAATTCATAATATATTTTAAATTGATCTAAAACTTTTAAAATTAAAATAATTATATGTATATATATATATATATATTATATTTTCACATCAAAATTTACATGTTACATAACTATTCATAAATTATTGTGTTATAATATTTACAAACCACACTCTCATCTAATAACATGGTAAACAATATAACAATTGTATAGTTAAAAATTAATATTGTTTTTATGATGGTAATTATATTATTGGAATTTATGATGAATCTAAAACTTTATATTTTAGCTTTTGCTCCCTCCTTTTAGAAAACCCAAACAATGGAAATGAAATTAAATGAGTTTCACTCAGGATCCCAGCCGTTCAAAAAATTATATATCATTTTCGAAGTTAGACAAGAGACGTTAGATACATATTTGTTTCCCAAGACAAAATGAACAATTAATACGGTAAATAAAAGATACAGAACCTAAAACGTCACTCTAAAAGCAAATTTTACAAAACATCTTTTAAGCAAGCAAATTCGACAAACTAAAGGCAAAGAAAAATCTTACAGACCTAACAAATCGAGAATCCTCCAATGGAGATCAATTAATCTGAAGAAGAATCTGGTTCATTGGGCGAAAAGTCATACGCTTCCGAAGATGAATCAGATTCACGCGTTGAATAATCGAGAAATGAAGAGTCTTTGAAGAACCCTAATAACGGAGTTGTGACCAAGCCAAAGCCAGAGAGCTCTATGTCGAGTGACGTTGCGGGGAAGCGGTCATTGGAGATAGCAGAGGAAGAAAAGAGTAAGAAGAAAAAGAAGAAGACATCAACTACTGAGGAGAAACTGAAAAGCTCTGTTTCTGGAGATGAAACGCCAAAACATGATTTGTTTAAGAGGATATTTAGTGAAGAAGATGAAATTGCTTTGCTTCGACGCATTCTTGAGTTAACTGCTACAAATGCAAAGCCTTTTGAGAATATTGTTGCGTTTCATCAGTTAAAAACCAAAGTTCGGAATTTGAGGAAAATGTTTTTCAAAACTGTGGAAAAGTCTCTTAAAAAAGGGAATAACTGAAAAAGTCCAGATTTTGCTTTCAAGAGTTCATGATCAGAGTTGTTTCGATTTGGGGAGTTAATGGTGTTTTGCCTTAAGAAGAGTGTGAAGTAAAGACATTGTTTGGGAGACAATGCATCTACTTCTGGTAAGAAGATTGGAAGAATCTGCTGAAAAAATATATGTCTTCTTCTTTTTTTACATTTTGAACTATGTTGATTGTTTGGCTTTTGCCCTTTTGTTTTCATTTTGTGACTTTAGTTTATTGTGTCATTATGGCCTTTGAAACTATCTATCGGATATTTTGTGTTTGCTCCTTTTTGTTGAATGCTTGATAATATATGGTTTCTTAGCAAAATAGCTAGAAAATGGAAACTATGGAATGGTCTTTAACACATAAGTTAGTAGAGTAGTTTATGTTTTAAACTCATTGTGATACAAATTTTATTTGCTGCCACATGTTTCATATGTTGGAAGTCTTTCACAAATGGAAATTAATCAAAAGTTTTATCCTTTTTAACATCCTTTGTAAAATGGGCACAAATGTTTTATGTTTCTCAATGTGTGTGTATTAACTTGTATACTTGTTATGTGAGTAAGCTATGGATTGCAAATCTAAGATGTTGTTCTGCAGTTTTCTTTATATGCTTTCATTCTGTGGTGAATATTTTCCGTGAGGACTGCATCATTAAGAGGCAGAATCACCTCATGGTTTTGAAGTTTACATAATGATAAGTGACTTGATCTATAACTTGGACGACTTTGATACTCTTTCGGATCAGCCTTCAATAGACTTGTTAAGCTGCAGATCATTTTTTAGTCTTTTTAAGATAGTCTTACTTACAAAAGATATAACTGTAGTTAGCAGAGTTTGTATTCATATTACGCTGCTAATGATCATATTCAGATATAACAAGATCCAATTTGCTTCTATTATATGAATGATTTCATATTTGGCCGCAATACAAAAACATTTATGCAGAACTTTTCCCACAACCTCACTTTCTACACTATCAAATTGATCAAATACAATGACTAATTTGCATAAACGTTTGTTTTAGAGATTGGTTTGGAAAGACGTCATGGTGGTCAGATTACAGAACAAGAAAGGCTCAAGAACTAACCTAATTCTTCAAGAACCATAGCCACAACTCACAAGCAAAACCAGCAATGATCATGTAACTTGCTCTACAAGTTTTTTGTAATGTACATTGCAAAGAAGCGTCTCGTGTCCCATCTCAGGAAAGCTAAAGTTCAATGAAACTAAAGTCCTAAAGTTCAATGAAACTAAAGTCTGAGAACATACGATTCGTTTCCGATGATAAAGGTTTTTCAAGCCCTCTTGGAAAAATCAAAATTATTTCAAACAGAATTTCGTAAATATTTGTGTTACTCTATTTCACAAGAGTGTTAAATCCAACTAGATTATGTGGGATTTTAATTTAAAACTTTTATGATTTTATCAATGCGAATTCTTAATATTAATATTAACATTCGAATTAAAAAAAAAACTTTTACTAGTCATATAATCATATATATGCATTATGTTTTCAAAGGTTAATAAACAAAATTCACATGTTTCATTACAGTTTCTTTCGTCATCTTCTATTGGCTCACATATATATAACTTTCAGTACTCAATTTTGTTTCTTTCGTCATCTTCTATTGGCTCACATGCATGCAAAAATGTTTTCTAAAGACAAAATCTCATATTTGAACTCCTTTTATCAACAAATGTCGGATTTTAATGTTAAGTTTTACATTTTATCTTGACCATTTGTAAAATGCAAAATTCTCTCTTCACATATATATTTTGAGCTATATTATGATTTTAGATAGTATCCTTTATTTTAGTTTTCCTAAAATGTGTAACTTTCGAGCTCATAAAAATTAAATTAAATTTATATATGTGTTTTCCAAAAAGAATTCTTCTTATTTCCACTTAAAATCTCTTCAATACCATTCTTCTTTCCAAATAGCATTTTCAAATATTATTATGAGACAGTTTTCATTATTCATTTATATAGTTTTATATTTCTGATATTTAGAATAAGTATTTTTGTTTTATTTCAAATCACCGTAATTTTCTTTAAAATTCTAGAAAACAATAATAGTATAAAAAATTATTGATTGAATTATTTAGTTTATATTAATTATTAATAATAATATTCACTGAATCCTTCTACTTTTTTAACCGGTTGACACTTTAACATTAACATTAACAAATATATTCCCAAAATACTAATGTGCATTTTTGTTCAGAAATGAATTACATTTTATTTTTGAGTAAAACCCGTTTAAATTTGGTATTTATTATTTTAAAAACTCTTACTTTCTTTATCCTACTAAATAATTTTAACTATTAAAAATAATCATTGTATCAATAAATATGATATGTTTCTTTTATTTTTTCCTATTTTCAGTTATTTAAAATTATTTACACATTAATTATATGTAAAAAATATATTAATCTAATTTTATATTTATCCAATCTCTGCTCACATTTTTCATATTTTAGTTGTGTTTTATTTTTATCATTGTTTTTTGTTTATACCTATTTAGTTTTTTTTTGTCATTTACAGTTCTCTTTAATGAAACTAATAATATAAAGTGTGTGATTTAATTTTATTTTAACAAATAACATATGTGGATCCTGTATAAAGAGGTAGAATATGATGACATGCATACAGATTTAGGTGGACACTCTAAGAGGAGAAAAATAAAAGAAGATAAAATATGAATTTTGATTTTAGATTTTAACGAAAATGAAGAGAAGCTACTAAGGAAGCCAAGAGACACTCGTTCACGCGCAAATAACAAGAAGATTACTACTCAGGATTTATCTTAGCCGTTCAAAACAATATTTCATTTTCCAAGTTACAAGAGCCATTTACACATTTGTTTTCCAAGATGGGATTTATTATAAAAAACAAACAATTATTACGGTAAATAAAAGTGATAGGGAACCCTAAACGTCACTCTCCTTTAAAGTAAGCAATAATGAAGAATCTTGCAGAACTCACAGATCGAAAATGGCACCGAAGCAATTGGAAAAAATCAAGAATCCTCCAATGGCGGTATCTTCATCCGAAGAAGAAGAAATGTTTAGTTCATCTGAAGAAGAATATAATTCATTGGGTGAAGAATCAGACGCTTCGGGAGAAGAAAATGTCGGAAGCACTTCTTTATATTCTGGTAGAGAGGTTGTTTCTGTCTTGAAGGCAGAGAATCTGACTTGTTTGGGTTTAGATGACTGTACTTTGATTGCGTGTTTGGATATGGTTGAGGATGGACCAAAGAAGAGAGAGTTGGAGGAAAGGTTGAGGAAGATTAAGGCAAAGGAAGCGGAGACATCTTTGAAGATGACCAAACTTTTGACCAACATAGCAAAGGTGTTGTTCGGAGACAATGCATCTACTTCTGGTAAGTAGATTGGAAGAATCTGCTGTCATTTTGGGTTATAATGATGTGTTTTGGATGAACCTTTTTATTATGCATTTTGCGGCTTTAGTTTTTGTTTGGCTTTGGCGCTTTTGTTTTCATTTTGTGACTCTAGTTTATGTTGGCGTTTTGGCCTTTGAATCTTTTTTCTATCGGATATATATATTTTGTGTTTGCTCCTTTTGTTTGATGTTTGATTGGGTATAAGACCCCTTTCTCTATGTGTACTGGTAATATATCTTAGCAAAATAGCCAGAAAATGATATGGTCCTTAATTGCTAAAACACACGATTCAATAGAGTATATATAGTCTGTTCTTAACTCATTGGGATATAACTTTTATTTGCTGCCATATTTTCCATATGTATAAAGTTTTTCACAAATGTAAATGAACTAAACGATTACATTCTATGTAATAACCATCAGAACTGATGCATTCCAAAATAAGCAAAGCAAAGGCTCATCTGGTTTAGAATCCTATGTGTGTATTAACTTGTAAACTTGTTATGTAAGTAAGCTATTAGACGCAAACCTGAGATGCTCTAGCTTGTCTATTTTCTTCACATGTTTTTATTAATCTATGGTCAAGCTTTCTTGTGGACTGCTCAATTGAAGTTGTAATATTTCATATAACTTGGACAAAGTAGTATTTAAAAATGAGGTTACTCAGTACTCTTTCGGATCAGTCTTTCATAAGAAAGACTGATCAACTATAGTGAGCAATGTTTTAGTTCAGTTAAACATGATCTCACTATTGTAATTAAGTTCTTTAATTCTTTTGTACTCATATTCTTTTGCAAGTGATCATATTCATATATAAACAAGACCCAATGTGCTTCTATTATTGTTGAACTTTACCTACACTATCAAATGCAATCATTTGGGAGCAATACAAATCGATTTATATACTCACTTTTCTAGATTATCAAATTAACTTTTCTTACATACTCACTTTCTACATTATCAAATTGACAAAATAGTGAATACAAAGACTAGTGTGCAATATGAAGCTATATTTCTATATACCAAAGATAAGGGAATATTTTTGTACATAACACTTTGATCTACCGAAACCTTCGTGGTCTGAGTGTGCGATTTCATCACCACTGAGCATGTTTCACAATGTAGGAGATCTTTTAGTAATCAAGGAGATCAAATCAAGAAACAGAGAAACGAAAGATGCATCGATTCCAAGACCTATGCATTGTAAATTAACAGATCTGAACATGACTAAATTGAGAAAAGGTTCTTGCATTGGAACTAACTCTGCGATCATCAAGCTCTGCGATTTCTTGTCTTGCGATCGTAAACTATCGTAGTTGAATCATCAAAGTAGCATTGAGAGATAAAGTAGCATTGAGAGATAAATTAGAATTGATAATGTTGTCACTTGTTAGATTGGGAAAATGTTCAACATTTGTTGATGCCATTTTTAGGGTTTCTAAGTAGAGAACAGGGAGACTTGTGAGCCACGTTTGAGCCATGTTAAACATTTTTTCGATTGCTGTGAATTTAGTAAAGATTATTTAAAATATAAATTGGAAGCCAGTGTTAAAATTAAAAAATAATAAAATTTTGCTGATTAAAAGATTCACACGCAAATTAATTTCTCGTAAAGTGAAATTAAGGAGGTTATAAATACACAACGGCTTCTTTTAAAAAGTTTGTTTTCGTCAATTCTCTTCTAAACTTCACATCTCACTCGAGTCTCGGCGATGGTTGTAATCACTGAAATTCCCGACGGATCCGACGACGGCGATGATGCAAACAAGAAAGCAAAAGAAATCGAGGAGAAACCTAAACAAGTCCAAAAGAAGCTTAAAGAAAAGGTTTTGTATTCTCTTCGGATTCCAGACGAACTCATCGTAAATTGCTTCGCACGCGTTAGTAGATATCATTACCCGACGCTCTCTCTCGTCTCCAGCCCCTTCTATCTTCACATCGCTTCGCCGGAGATCTACACCGAGCGCTCTAACATCGGCCATAGCGAATCCGTTCTCTATGCTTACGTCAGATTCCCACCTCCTGAAAACCCTAGCTGGTACATTCTCCATCGTAAACCCTATAGAAACTTGCGGAACACGCTTTCTTTAAAATTGGGAAAAATCGATTCACTTCCTCCGATACCTCGAGGATCTGCTGTTGTCACAATCGGATCGAACATTTACGTAATCGGTGGATGCACCAATGGCCTATCAAGCACGTCAAATATTGTGACTCTCATCGACTGCAAGTCTCACACGTATCAACCAGCTCCAAGAATGCGAATATCTCGTAGCCATGCAGCCGCCGGAGTCATTGACGGAAAGATTTACGTGATCGGAGGTTGCGAGAAACGAGCTTTTGATTGGGTAGAAGTGTTCAATGTAAAGGATCAAACTTGGAGTAGACCAAGCGGGTGGCCGATTCAACCTAAGTGGTTTAACCAGATTTTGGCATATGCAGTGATGGAAAAGAAGATTTACATAATGGAAGACAAAGCTTGTTATGCTTATGATCCTAAAGAAAATAAATGGATTACATCGGGACTTAATAACTGGCTGCTTCCTATGTGGGATGAGGGTTCGTCTTGTGTGATAGATGATATGTTGTTTTGCATTGATCCATTATGGCCTGTGTCTTATGAATATCCAATAATCATATATGATCCGAAGAAGCAGGATTGGAGATCCTTGAAGGGTTTACAAGGTTTTCCGGCGCCTAATATGCTCAAGGACCCTAGAATGACGAGTTTTTGTGGGAATTTGGTGATTTTGAGCGGTGATCAGGTTCGGTTTACAAGAAAATGTACGTATGGTAAAAAAGAGATTTGTTACGTAGAGATTTCTTTGGAAAGACGAGAAGATGGTGAGATTTGGGGGAAGGTTGAATCAGTTGCTGTTGTGCTTACACCTTTAAAGCCGCCTAATGTTGAGCTTTGTCGAACTGTTATGGTTTGAATTTGATGATACTTTATGATACAGGTATGGTTATGTGATGACTATGGACTTGAATGTTTAAACATTTTCTTTTACGTTTCAAGGCTTTAATTACGCTTTCATCAACTTGTAGGTGAATGAGCTAAGACGAGCAAGTATGAAGCAAAGTAGCTAAGAAGCTGTTATAGTACTACTCTTCAGTAAAGAATTACTCTTAATATGTAAAAACAAGACGTTGAAATATTCATCTTTTTGTTAGCTATTTCTTGAACTTTTTTTGTTAGCTATATATTGCAAGTTTGCTTTAGGATTTTTAGGTTCCTCAGCAAGTGATCACAGATTCCACAAACAAACATAACACAAGGCAATTTGCTGTTATTGTTTGTTGATAGTTGGCATGTATGGTTCTGTGATGAGTATGGACTTTTGAATGATGAGTCTGTGAATGTTTAAACATTTTCTTGATCCCAAATGAATCATAAAACCATAAAGATTTAACAAAGGAGATCAAATCAAGAAAACAGAGAACCGAAAGATGCGTCGATTCCAAGATCTATGCATTGTAAATTAACAGACCTGAACATGACTAAATTGAGAAAAAGGTTCTTGCAAGATTCTGTTCATCAGTATGTTACTGACACTTGAGACCACGTAAAAAGCATTGGAACAAATGTTATCTCAAGATCCTTTTCATCAGAGTCCACCAACAAAGCACTTGAAATTCAACAGTTGACTTGTGAGTCACGTTTGATTCATTTTTTAGAACATTTGACTCAGTTTAAACATTTTTTTCGATTGCTGTGAATTTAGTAAGATGAAATATTTAAATATAAATTAGAAACCAGTGTTAAAATTAAAAAATAAATACTTGCTGATAAAAAAGATTCACATGCAAATTAAATTTCTCGTAAAGTGAACTTTAAGGTTATAAATAACACAGCGGCTTCTTTTAAAAAGTTTGTTTTCGTCAATTCGCTTCTAAAACTTCAGATCTCACTAACGACGATGGCTGTAATCTCTGAAATTCCCGACGGCTCTGACTCTAACGACGGCGATGATGCAAACAAGAAACCAAAGGAAATCGAGGAGAAACCTAAACAAGTCCAAAAGAAGCTTAAAGAAAAGGTTTTGTATTCTCTTCGGATTCCAAACGTACTCATCATAAATTGCTTCGCACGCGTTAGTAGATATCATTACCCAACGCTCTCTATCGTCTCCAGTCCCATTTATCAACTCATCTCTTCGCCGGAGATCTACACCGAGCGCTCCAACATCGGCCATAGCGAATGCGTTCTCTATGCTTACATCGATTTCCCTCCTTCAGAAAACCCTAGCTGGTACATTCTCCATCGTAAACCCTATAGAAACTTGCGAAACACGGTTTCTTTAAAACTGGGAAAAATCGATTCTCTTCCTCCTATACCTCCCGGATCGGCTGTCGTCACACTTGGATCAGACATGTACGTCCTCGGTGGATGCATCGGTGACCTAACAAGAACGTCAAATGTGACTCTCATCGATTGCAAATCTCACACGTCGTTTCGGTTGGTTCCAAGAATGCGAATGGCTCGTCGCGATGCAGCCGCCGGAGTCATCGACGGAATGATTTACGTGGTCGGAGGATGCGAGATAAAATCTTTGGACTGGGTCGAAGTGTTCGATGTAAAAGAACAAACTTGGAGTAGGCCAAGGCTGCCGATACAACCTAATAACTGGTTTAACCAGGTTATGGCCTATGCAGTGATGGAAGAGAAGATTTACATAATGGAGGATCAGTTTTGTTATGCTTACGATCCCAATGAAACGGATTGGTTTACAGATGATCATGAACTCGATAACTGGCTGCTTCCTCTGTGGAATAAGTCTTCGTTTTGTGTGATAGATGATATGATGTTTTGCATCGATCGATTATGGCCTACGTGTGGAGGTCCAGTAGTCATTTATAATCCGGTAACGCAAGAATGGAGACACATGTTGGGTTTACAAGGTTTTCCGGCGCCTAGTTTCCTCAAGTACCCTAAAATGACGAGTTTTGGTGGGAATTTGGTGATTTTGAGTGGTGATCAGAGTGAGTTTGCAAGTAATTGTGAGTACGTTGGGAAAAAAGAGATTTGTTACGTTGAGATCTCTTGGGAAAGAGTAGAAGATGATGAGATTTGGGGGACGGTTGAATCAGTTGCTGTTGTGCTCACAAGTTTAAAGTCGCCTAGTGTTGAGCTTTGTCGAACTGTTAAGGTTTGATATGATAAATTAATTACAGGTATGGTTATGTGATTGAGTATTGTACTTTTGAATATTTATACATTTTCTTTTACCTTTCAAGAGGTTTTAATTACACTTTCATGAACTTGTAGGTGAAGGATCTTTATTACAAATACATTTTCAACAGCTTGTTGATCCGAGAGCAAGTATGAAGTAAAGAGGCTACGAAGCTGTTATCTGATGACTCGTCTTTCTCAACTAGGAAAATGAAATTTAACTTCTTGAAATGCATATTTCGTTAGTTATTTCTTGGGGACGTTTTTCGTTAGTTACTATGTTAGTAATAGAATTCAAGATCTTTTTTCATCCGTGTTAACGTCAAGACTGCGAACAAAGCACTAGAATTCAACATTTGTTGACGCCATTTTAAAATAGAGAGACACGTATTCTAAGTAGAGAATAGAGAGACTTGTGAGTCACGTTTTGCCAGAATTTTGACTCCAAATGGAACGTTTGACTCAATTTATTAATCTTTTGTTTGTTGTAAATTTCTTGAACATAAATATTTTAAAAATTCATTAGAAACTAATTAAAAAAAAACATTTTACTAAAATAAGTTCCGCAAAATCAAAATTTAATATACTAACTCGTATAGTTACTTATTTTTGATAAAAGTTCTTTGAATGGTATGTTTTGGGCAAATGCAATAACATGGTCATTCTAGAAAACAAGCAAATGAAACTTGGGGTCAGAGATAAGAAGATAGTGTATGGCAAAACAAATTAATTGGTTCAATTTAACCGGTTTTATAATCTTGAAAAATTCGAAAGAGCAACAAGATTTATAATTCAACATAAACATTTTTATTTTTATTATCTTATTAAATACTTATAATCAGGCCATTTTTTTCTTTTCTTTTAGAAGTCTGACAAACTCCGATGCAAATTTAATTGAAGCACTGAGTCTATGTGGGCGAGCCTTTTCAACAGTGATGGATCCAACAAATTTTCTACGAGACTCTTCCACGAGCACCATTGATCTCATCCCCATCCATAAGGCTAATGGCAGTCCTCATGGATTTCTCATCCTTGAAAGTAACAAAACCAGATCCTCCAGAATTTCCTGTCTCCAGATCATAAAAGATCTGTCCATTCAATAATAAACCACACAAAAAAAAAAATTAAACAAAAAATGCTTAACATAAAGATGCAACAGTAACAAAAATAAACCATACAAAAATATAAAAACATGCAACCGAATCACCCCTTAACATTACGTAGCAGATAGATAAATATAACTATACAAAACCTGAGACTCTATAACTTGGCCAAAGATTGAAAATTCACTGGCAAGAGTCTCAGAACTAGTATCGCAGTCCAGACCCTGAACAAAACACTGGAACCCGATCTTTTTCCTACTAGGACTGTTCATTTTCTTAATGGCATCTGTCATGGATTTTTCATCCTCGAAAGTAACAAATCCAAATTTTCTTGATTTTCCAGTCACATGATCGTAAATGACCTGTGACAAAAATGAGAAAAAAAATCCAACAAGTATTTAGTTCATGCTTCATACCAAAACGTGAAATGAAAAAAAAAAATATTTTTCTGAGCAAATTTTAATTAAGTAATTTGAAATTTTAATGATAAACAATGTAATTTATCTTTCATATGACATGAGTATCAAAATTAAAATATTTTCATATTTAAGTCTAAAAGTAATGTTATATAATTTTTTTTAAAAAGAAGTAATATTTTCTGAGCAAGTTTTAATGATAAACAATGTAAGTAAGTGAAATTGCTAAGTCATTAGTCTTAGACGAATTCACCGGCCATGGAAGTAATTTTTTCATTTTTGATTTCGTCAAAAACTGGAAATGAAAGTTTAGTCTTTGACAATTCACTACGTTGTGAAACAAGGCCCATCCGAAAAAAAGAAACAAAAAATAGGTTCTACCGAGAATTGAACTCGGGTTACTGGATTCAGAGTCCAATGTCCTAACCGCTAGACCATAGAACCATTTGCTCTACTGCTCTAACTATAATTATTTAGCCAGTTCTATTAAACCTGAGCCGTTATTTTATCATTTCTCCGGTCACTGCTATTATCTCTTTCTCAATTCTCCGAGCGACTCTGAATCATCTCCACCATCACTCTCTTCCTCCGATGCTTCTCCACTGCAACATAACCTACACATCATCGTTTTCCCTCGTATCCTCCTCTCTCCGCCGTCAAGACCATCCCGAAGAATCACAAGAGACAATAATCCGTCGCCGGCACAATGCGAAATCCCTATCTCTGTATATCCGCCATAATCGAGACCTTAAGCTTAACAAAAACCCTAACGAATCGCCAGGAACCTTCGTTCCTCCTCCACAGCGAGATGTAGACAGTGATGACCGATCGAAGCTGCTGGAGCTCTCCCTCGTCACCAGAAGAACTCCGCAATTTCCTGGATCAATCTATGCACAATCTGCTTCCGATGCTGATGTTGCATCTTCTCTTCCTTCGCTTCGTAATTTTATCGGCTCTGATGGTGATGATGATGACGGAGAGAGCGAGAGAGAGATGATAGTTAAGGCGCTTGAGATTAGAAGGAAAGTGACGAAAGAGATTATCAAAGAGTCTTTGGTTAGGAAAGGTAGATTTGGGATTACTTATGCTACTAATGTGACTGATCGTTTGGGTGATTTCGTTGATCATGTGATGATTGAAGCTGCGGCGTTGAAACGGCTGCCGGAATATTCGGAGTCGAGATTCAATCTTCGCGCCAGGACTGTTATAGAGGATTCGAATTTCGTGCCTCTTGTAAGGTCAAGCCCCTTCTTTGTGTAATTTTGGCGGTGTTTATTAGTGCCTATAAGGTGTTCGATGGTTGGTCTCTGAGAAATTATTTTTATGTAGTAGTTTTACATTATGATTCTGAACCGTGCAGATGGTTGAAGCATCATGAGTTTTCATATAATAGAATTTCGAAGATCATATGCATGTCGAAGGGAAATCTTGACTCCATAAGAGTAATGATCGAGTGGCTCAAAACCATTCATGTGAAAGGTGAATTCATCGCAGTTGCGTTTTTGAGATCTGGGGACAACATTTTGCAACGTAGCCGTGAAGAACTAAACGAGATTGTTGAGTATCTAGAGAGTAATGGTGTGAGGAAAGATTGGATGGGTTATGTGGTTGGCCGATGTCCTGAGTTGCTTTCTTTCACCATGGAAGAAGTGAAAAGCCGTGTTGATTTCTTCTTGAAAATGGGTATGAATCAGAATGACTTTGGCACTATGGTTTTTGATTATCCGAAGATATTAGGGTACTTTTCATTCGAAGAGATGGAGAGAAAGGTACTAAAAGCTATGTGTATTTGTTGATCCACCATTGTTAGAGTTTTTCGTTTGAGTTCATAACTGTGTTGCTTGCTTTTCCCTTAAACCAGATCAGTTACCTGAAAGAGTTTGGCCTTAGCACAGAAGATGTTGGGAGACTATTAGCCTTTAAGCCACACCTCATGGGATGCAGTATCGAAGAAAGATGGAAGCCTCTAGTCAAATATTTCTACTACCTTGGAATCTCCAAAGAAGGGATGAAAAGAATCCTATTCGTGAAACCAATTCTTTACTGCACTGATTTGGAGAAAACAATCGCACCAAAGGTAGTTGAACCTTGTTATATATTGTGAACTCCCTATACACAGCAGATTATATTGACTCAGCTTTTCTTGTATGTGTTTAAAGGTTAGATTTCTCCAGGACATGGGGATCCCTAATGAATCCATTGGAAACATGTTAGTAAAGTTTCCTTCGTTACTTACAAACAGCCTCTACAAGAAAATCCGACCCGTGGTTAGTATTACTTCTACTATGAACCAAAGATGATACATAGAATGTTATGTTAGTGTTATGTTGATTCAGGAAACTGCATCTGATATTGTATAAGTTGGTCGTACAGGTGATTTTTCTCTTGACCAGAGCCGGAGTGAGCCAAAAAGATATTGGTAAAGTTATTGCACTGGATCCAGCGCTCCTTGGATGCAGCATAGGGACGAAGCTAGAACCCAACATGAGATACTATGTATCATTGGGAATCCGAGTACATCAACTAGGCGAAATGATAGCTGATTTCCCGATGTTACTTCGATATAACGTTGATAATCTGCGTCCAAAATACCGTTACTTGAGAAGAACAATGATCCGTCCTCTTCAAGATCTCATTGAGTTTCCCAGGTAACATAAAGAGGCTTTACATGAGATTTTCGAAATGTAGTTTTTAAGTAGCCATGAAGTTACATGTTACTTTGAACAGATTCTTTAGCTACTCACTGGAGCGTCGGATAATCCCGAGGCACACCATTATGGTTGAGAACAGAGTTAACTTCAAGCTCAGATTCATGTTGGCTTGTACGGACGAAGAATTTGAGAGGAGAGTAAAAGATAAAGTGGAGAGAAGAGAGAGATTTGAAGCTGGTCTCCACTTTGAGGATTCACAGACGTCGGGTGAGAACATCTCCGACAAGGAGATTGCTTTCTCAGACTCTTCCGAAGAAGAAGAGAACATCTCCGACAAGGAGATTGCTTTCTCAGACTCTCCGGAAGAAGAAGAGAACATCTCTGACAAAGAGATTGATTTCTCAGACCCTCCGGAAGAAGCAGAGGCTTTAGCATAATGAATAGTTTGTAACATGAGAGCTGTATATATAGAACCATGTACATTTAACACAATTATTAACCAGAGTATTTGTGAATCAGTCTTAATTTTATTCATTCTTCAGTGTCTTATAATAAACAATTAAAAATGGTCTCCAGTAAGAGTCTGAAATTGGAGGTTCATAAATTGTGTATATCACTACTGACTGTTCTACAGAGTAAGTTTGACCATAGCAGCAAAACTTAATGAAGGAAACTGTCACGAACTCATAATCCAAATCCATCTACTCGATTCCAGTGCGACATATCGGATTCCGTTTAATGAGACCAAGATCCACCTGTGTGTAAAAGTGTAACGAATAAGAATAAACCCAATGAGACTATTACTTCTTAAAGATGGGATGTACTAGCATCAGCATCAGCATCAGCATGAAGATAGATATTGTGCCTTGTGTCCAAAGAGATCGCGGATGTTGTCAATGCCGTATAAACTCATTGTTGGTCTGTTTATAAAACAAAATCAGAAAGAATCACCAATTTGGTTTGCAATCAAAATATGGCTCCTCAACTCAAGTCTATTTTCATCTATTATTGTTACCTTTCAAGACAGAGACCCCATGCAATGACTCAAACATCCTCTGGGAGACCCATCGGTAGCAACATTTCTGGTCTGAACATTCCGGAGTTTCCAATCTCTACCCACTGCCCTAGTCCTTCATGGTAGCTGGTAGAAGCAGTAGATACATTATCTTTAGTGTGTGTGTGTGTGTTTCTTTTGCATTTTAGAAGATATGAAGAATTGATCTTTTTTTTACCTGAAAATCTCCATGCTTGGTTCAGTGTAAGGGTTGTAGGCTGGCTAGAAACGCAGCTTGGGCATCCCTGTAAAAACATAATCAAATGAGCTTTTTTTTAATCTTACGCGACTCTGAAGCATCAAAACAAGGGCAAGCAGTGAAGAAGCAGCTATTGATGTAGTTCATGGAGTAAGACAAAGAACTACATAAAGTAATTCAGAAGATCAGAAAAAATTTGGTTTAGGTTTACGGATTAAACATGATTGGTTCAATAAAGGTGAGCATCATCTACAAGAAGATTAGAGAAGATCTTAGAAGCATGAAGATTTTCCTTTTACAAAGAAAAGGAAACACAAGGCAAAAAGAAAAAGGTCTATTATTGATAGAATAAGAAATTGACATGTTGTATGGCCGCCAACTATTTAGTATAAATAAGGGTGCTAAGGCTTATGAAAAGCTTAGCACAAACAAGAGAGAATTCCTAGCAATTAAGTTTTAGCTTCAAAGAAATAGTAAGCTAAAGACTTATAGAGGGCTAAGGGTTTTATAGAGAGAGTTCTTGATCTAGATTGAGTAGTAATCTGAGATCAAGAGTTTGAGAGAATAGAAAATAGATTAAGGAGAAATCTTGTAATCGTATTTTCTATTAATCGAAAAAGAGTTTTTGAGAAACCCTGTTTTACATCGTGATCTAGTTTCTGTACTAATAGCTCTTGTGTTTTCAATTGGTATCAGAGCGGTCACTTGTGAGGATTGCATACAGGTGAGAACTTGCAGAAGAGATAGAAAGCTACCAGGAGCTAGTTAACAACTCGAAAGTTGTTCTAGACGATGGAAATTACGGATTTTGGAAATCTCGAATTAAATCTATAGTAAGGGGAATTGATGTTTTCGCTTGGAAGGCTGTGTTAGAAAAATGGGAAGAACCAAAGATCAAAAATGAAGATGGTACGTCAAAACTTAAGGAAGAAACAGATTGGACCGAAGATGAGTTGAAGAAATCAAAGTTTTAATGCTAGAGCATTAACAGCCATACATTGCAGTGTTGGGAGAAAGCAATTCGAACTAATTCAAGGATGTGAAACTGCAAAGGAAGCTTAGGATATCTTACAAACTCACTATGAAGGGACAACCAAAGTACAAACATCTAGAAAAGACATGATTGCCTCAAGATTTGAAAATCTAAAGATGGAAGAACATGAGTCAATCTCTGACTTCAGCTCAAAATTAAGCTCACTAGCTCAGGAAGATTTAACTCTTGGAAAGAAATACAAAGACAAGAAGCTAGTCAAAACATTTCTGAGGTACCTACCATCTAAGTTTATGGCTTACAAAACAGCCTTAAATGTTTCAAATAATACAGAGGAACTCAGTTTTGGAGAAGTAGTAGGAATGCTTCAAGCACATGAGATAGAACTCGGAGGAAATAAAAAACCAAAAGGATTGACATTAACTTCATGTGAAAGCAAAACTGAAACAGAACAAGAGGATCCTATAAGTCTTCTAGTAAGACGTTTTGATCGAGCACTAAGAAGAATTGAGCAAGGACAAGGAAACAAGCGTTTCAGCTCCTTCAAGAAAAAATCAGAAGAAAACAAATCTTCAAAGAAGGCAGATATGCAGTGTCATGAATGCAAAGGATATGGACATTTTGTTCAGGAATGTCCAACAGTTAAAAAGCGTGAAGGAAACTGCTCAACATGTAAGGGAATTGGACATTCACAGAATGAATGTATCAGTGAATAAAAAACTCAAAAAGAAAGGTCTATGCTTGGTATTGAAGATGAGACAACAGATGATAGTGAAGATGAAGAAGAAATGCTGAATTGTGTTGCCTTTGTAGGAATCACAGAATTTGTTGATGAAGAAGAAATCACAGACTCAGAAGAAGAAGAAGAAATTGTGATCTTGCTGAAAGCTATAAAGAAATAAGAGAGACGTTGATTAACACTGGTAAAGAAAATCAAGAATTAATCAAAGAAAAGATACGTCTTGAAGCACTTGTTGATTCACTGAAAAATCAGTTAGAGAGTGAGAAACAGATCAGTAAAGAAAGCTTAAGTCTGATGAAAGAAAAACTAATTCTAACTTCCAAGCAGATGGGTTAGAGGAAGAACTAAAAACTGAAAAGAAGAAATCTGCTGAATTACAAGCTGAACTAGATCAACAATATCGAAAGATTCACATGTTCGCTGGAACCAAGCAACTTGACCAGATTCTGAGTTATGGAAGAACAGAGAAGACTAACAGAGGATTAGGATACAATGAACAAAAAGGATGTATCTCAGGAGAGACCAAGTTTGTGCCTGGAGGAATATCTAACTATGTTCAAGATAATACATCAAGTATCAGATCTAGAAGTAACGGATGTTATTTCTGTGAGAAAACTTGACATATAAAAGCTCATTGCTACAAGTTGCGTGAAAAGATAAGGAAGCTTATGTATCAAAGGAAGTTCTTTTGGAATGGATATAAAAATCAGATATGGGTGGAAAAATCAGATTTATATCATACGAAGTCCAGAAGTATGTCAGGAAATAAAGTAGGTCTTGGGTTTAGATGCAACATGGCAATGATTACTGAAAAATCTGAAGATACAGGACCATGGTACTTTGATAGTGGATGTTCATGTCATATGACAGGAACAAAAACATACTTGCAAGATATCAAGAAAATAAAAGGAGGAGAAGTCACGTTTGGTGATGGTGGACAAAGAGCTATAAAAGGAAAAGGAAAGACAAATCATTCTGAACTACCTAAGCTGCTGAATGTCTACTTGGTTCAAGGATTAAAAGCAAATCTGATAAGTGTGAGTCAGTTATGTGATGAAGGACTAGAGGTTATATTCACTAAAATAGACTGCAGGGCTATCAATGATGTTGGAGATATTGTCCTAAGAGGAAAAAGATCTGGAAATAATTGCTATTTATGGGTAAACAGCTCAAACAATTGCTTCTCTGCTAAAGACAACCTCAATCTATGGCACCAGCGTTTAGGGCATATGAACACACATAATCTTGCCACCTTGGTTAATAAGGAGATAGTTTGAGGAGTACCACAGCTTAAAGAAGAAGACAAAATGATTTGTGGTCCTTGTAAAAAAGGGAAGCAGGTTAAAGTTCAACATAAGAAGGTTCCAGATGTTCATACAAAATCTGTGTTAGATCTAGTTCACATGGACTTAATGGGTCCTATGCAAGTTGAAAGTTTGGCTGGAAAGAAGTATGTATTTGTCTTGGTGGATGATTTTTCACGGTATACATGGGTAAGATTTATTCGAGAAAAATCTGATACAGCTGATAGCTTCCGAATCTGGGCTCTTCAATTATTAAATGAAAAAGGAAGCATAAAAAAGATTAGGAGTGATCATAGAGGAGAGTTTCAGAATGAAGCCATGAAAGTATTTTGTGAAAATCATGAAATTGCTCATCAGTTTTCAGCTCCAAGAACTCCTCAACAGAATGAAGTAGTTAAAAGGAAAAGTAGGACACTTTAGGAGATGGCTCGAGCTATGATACATGGAAATCAAGTTCCACTCAAGTTTTGGGCAGAAGCTTTAAATACATCATGCTATATCATCAATAGGGTGTATGTAAGAAGAAATACATCAAAAACTCCATATGAGTTATGGAAGGGAAAAAATCCGAATCTGAGTTATTTCCGTGTGTTTGGGTGCAAGTGTTATATACTCAATGACAAAGATTATCTTGGAAAATTTAATTCAAGGAATGATGAAGGTATGTTTTTGGGCTATTCAGAGAGTAGTACAACATTCAGAATTTACAACAAGCGATCAAACCTAGTTATGGAATCAGTCAATGTTGTATTTGATGATCATTCGTTTCCAGTCACAAGTGAAGATATTTCAGAAAGTGATACAGAACAAAAAGAGTCAAAAGACAAGAATGAAGAAAGCGATTCAAAGAAAGGTGATTCAGAACAAGTTAGTTCAGAAAGTGAGACAATTCAGAAGATGGTTCAAAAGGTTCATAAAAATCATTCAGTGTCAGATGTTATCGGAGACATCAATGATAAGATGAAGACCAGAGGAGTGGTTCTTGATTTCAAAAAGATGGCAAATAATTTTACAAGCTTAGAGATACTCCATTTTGAATGTTTTGTTTCAGCTATTGAACCAAAGAATCACATTGAGGCTCTCAGTGATGATTACTGGATCATTGCTATGGAAGAAGAACTAGAGCAGTTCGAAAGAAATGATGTTTGGGAGTTGGTTTCTCGTCCTACAGATACAAACATCATAGGAACAAAGTGGATTTTCAAAAATAAGATTGATGAAAAAGGTATAATTGTTCGGAATAAGGCAAGACTGGTTGCACAAGGATATACACAAATTGAAGGGATTGATTTTGAAGAAACGTTTGCACAAATGGATGTAAAAAGTGCATTTTTGAATGGAATCCTACATGAAGAGGTATATGTTGAACAACCTAAAGGATTTGAAGATCCACTGAAATCAGAGGATGTTTTGAGGTTGAAGAAAGCTTTATATGGATTTAAACAAGCTCCAAGAGCTTGGTATGAAAGACTGACTAATTTTCTGTTTGAGAAAAGATACATTAGAGGAAGTGTTGACAAAACTTTATTTATCTTGGAAGATAATAAAGAAATCATGGTTGTTCAAATTTATGTGGATGATATCATCTTTGGAAGTACTTCAAAAGATTTGGTAAATCAGTTCGTGAAGAACATGACTCAAGAATTTGAGATGAGCTTAGTCGGAGAGTTAAAAGTATTTTTTGGGATTACAAATTACACAATCTGATGATGGAATTTTTATTTCTCAGAGTACGTATGCTAAGCAACTATTGAAGAAGTTTCAGATGGACAAATGCAAGAAAGCAAAAACTCCAATGAGTACTATAATCAAGTTAACAAAGGATGAAAGTGGCAAGGATGTTGACATTAAATTATACAGAAGCATGATTGGTAGTCTTCTTTATCTCACAGCTTGTAGGCCAGATTTATGTTTCAGTGTTGGTGTGTGTGCAAGGTATCAAGCAAATCCTAAACAATCACATCTTGAAGTAGTTAAAAGAATCATCAAATATGTTAAAAGGAACGGTTAATCTCGGTGTTTGGTATTCAAGAGGATCAAACAAGAAACTGGTAGGATTTTGTGATGCAGATTACACTGGAAGTGTATGTGATAGGAGAATTACGAGTGGTGGGTGTTTCTTTCTTGGAAATAATCTGATTTCATGGTTAAGCAAGAAGCATAATTCTGTATCACTATCTACAGCAGAATCAGAATATATTGCTATGGGAAGCTGCTGCACATAATTGCTATGGATGAAACAGATGTTAGCTGACTATTGTCTGGATTCTGGAAGTTTGCAAATATACTGTGACAACAAAAGTGCTATAGACATCTCAAAAAATCCAGTTCAACATTCAAAGACAAAACATATTGATGTAAGACATCATTTCATTCGAGAACTGGTTGAAGCTAAGCGAATTGAGATAGAACATGTTGCTACAGAAGCATAGCTAGCTGATTTATTCACAAAAGCATTGGATTTCAATAGGTTTGTAACTTTGAGAAATTTAATTGGGGTTTGTGAACTATGACTATTTTAGTCATAATCTGATACAGGAACTGGTGCATGAAAAGTCAAGATTCAGAATTACAAAGCGTCGGTTCAGCGGGTCTGTATTGGTTCAGTTATTGGTTCAGCGGTTATTACTAATTCAAGCGGTTTTTAGATCAAGCGGTTTGGTAAGGCAGTTTTTTAAATAAAAAAAAAGGAAGTTGCTTTAAACGGTTGGATTTCTTCAATATTCACTCGAGATTCGAGTAAGAAAATCTCTTGAGAGAGATTTGAAAGCACAAAAGAAGGAAAGGCGAATCATTACTTCACAAAAAGAAAAAGGGAGAAAGAAAAAGAAAAAAAAAAGAAAAACACAGAGAAGAAAAAAAAAAGGGGGTTTTCAATGGTGAATGCAACTCGCAGAGGTGTGATTCGAGAAAGAAGGGTTCCTCAGAATCCTCGAGATAATGGTGATAGAGATCGACCACATCTTATTGATGAAGCAGTTCAAGAAGCAGGACCACAATTGATTCCACTGGTTCCGTATGGATCAGATGATGAAGACTCATTCAAATCGGCTTTTGAAGAAGAGAGAGGAAGTAGATCAGCGGCTGATTCTGTTGAAAAACCAAACAAAAATGAGAAAGAAGATGAAGTTCAGTCGAAAGAAACTGAAGCAAGTTCAGACAAAGAAGGGAGGAACCCTAATACAGAAGCAGAGATGGAGTTTGAGGGAACAGAAGAAGGAAAAGATAAAGAGGCTGATAATCAAGAATTTGAGAAAACAGATCTTGAATCACCGGCGGTTTCACTTCAAGGAACGATGAATCAGATTGCTCGGAAACAAAAGAGATCCAAGAAAACTGTGCATGTGTCGCCCAAGATCTCTGATTCTGAAGAAGAGATTGAACCAACAGAGATCTCTGTTCAAGAACAGATGGATAGAGCTGCCTGAAAACAAAAGAATCTAAAGAAAAAGGCTCATGTATCTGCCAAGAAACGTACACGAGTTGGTGAATCTAGTTCACGACAAGTTAGAGCAAACTCAAGTTTCAATTCTGATGTATTTGTCTCCAAGGATGCTGAAAAATGTATACTATCTTTTCATCTCATAGTATCATAGAGGAAAGGAATGTAGATCTAAGAAAGGAGGATACTTGCTGATATCTTGATTTAATTAAAAAGCTAGGACTAGATTCAACTGTGGATGGCCTATCTTTGTATGTCAAGGAAGTAATTTGTGAGTTTTATGCGAATTTATCGGAAAGTGTATCTGCTAATGGTGCTAAAGTTCTGGTAAGGGGTCATATGTATGATTTCTCATTGGTTGAGATCAACAAAGCTCTGGTGTTAGCCCCTTTGTCAAAAGATGAACTCAAAGCTGATTCAAAGGCTAATAATGTTAGCTTAAAAGAGGTTGCAGAAACACTTAGTATGGCAGATAAATCAAGCTGGAAAAATCTGAGTGCTAAGGAATTACCTGCAATATTTGGATCCGTCTTCGCACAAAAGTCATATTTCAGAAAAGAGAACTCGTTTGGTTTACAAAATAGCTCAAGGAATTAGGTTTGATGTGGGAAAGCTGGTTTATGAACAAGTTTTGGAGCTGAGTACCATCCAAAAGAAGGATACTCGATGGTTGGTATTTCCGAGAATTATCTATGAAGTTCTCAGATGTCAAAAGGAGCCTGCACTTACAGATGATGAAGAGTTCATTATCTCAACTGAATACAGAAAAGATGATAGAACTGG
The DNA here is from genome assembly GCA_963555745.1 of Cardamine flexuosa. Lineage (NCBI taxonomy): Eukaryota > Viridiplantae > Streptophyta > Magnoliopsida > Brassicales > Brassicaceae > Cardamine > Cardamine flexuosa. The sequence goes on along the minus strand of OY743217.1, from coordinate 25,317,497 downwards.
AAGATCATATGCGAAGAGGCATTCTCAGAATTCTTCAGCAAGTCAGAATCCGTTTGCAAATCAAAAGTCATCAACTCAAGGAAAAATTCTGCAGGGTCTTCATCTGAATTTGATGTTATTGAGCTTGGAAGTATTCGTGTACCTCGAATAGGTCAAAACAGCTCAGAGTTATCCTATGAAGCACTGGTTGATACAACTCAGGCACTTCGAACGATTACTAGTGTTGTTTATAGGCTGCTTAATAATCATCCAATGTCCAAAATAGTTTAAAAAGGTTTTTAATCTGTGTGTCGCAAGCAGGGGGAGAAGAAGAGGTGTTTTGGTGTTCTGAAATTCTGGGGGACTATTGTTGTTTCGATGTTTAGGTGTTCTTGAATTCTGGGGGAGTGTTGTTGTTTTATTTAAAGACTTATCTCGGTACTTCAAATGTTGTTGGTTTTTCGGGTTTGTACGAATGAATTTTGGGGGAGTTCAGACTTGGTTATTTCACATCTTTTATTTTCATTCGAATGTGTTTCTTTAAAACATTCTTATGTTATGATTAATTAAAAACCAGTGCTTGCAAGACAGAAGATTAAAAAAAGGGAGATTGAAGAAGCAGCTATTGATGTAGTTCATGGAGTAAGACAAAGAACTACATAAAGTAATTCAGAAGATCAGAGAAACTTTGGTTCAGGTTTATGGATTAAACATGATCGGTTCAATAAAGGTGAGCATCATCTACAAGAAGATTAAAGAAGATCCTAGAAGCATGAAGGAAACACAAAGGCAAAAAGGAAAAAGTCTATTATTGATAGTATAAGAAATTGGCCTGTTGTATGGCCACCAATTATTTAGTATAAATAAGGGTGCTAAGGCTTATGAAAAGCTTAGCACAAACAAGAGAGAATTCCTAGCAATTAAGTTTTAGCTTCAAAGAAATAGTAAGCTAAAGACTTATAGAGGGCTAAGGGTTTTATAGAGAGAGTTCTTGATCTAGATTGAGTTGTAATCTGAGATCAAGAGTTTGAGAGAATAAAGAGGCTTTACATGAGATTTTCGAAATGTAGTTTTTAAGTAGCCATGAAGTTACATGTTACTTTGAACAGATTCTTTAGCTACTCACTGGAGCGTCGGATAATCCCGAGGCACACCATTATGGTTGAGAACAGAGTTAACTTCAAGCTCAGATTCATGTTGGCTTGTACGGACGAAGAATTTGAGAGGAGAGTAAAAGATAAAGTGGAGAGAAGAGAGAGATTTAAAGCTGGTCTCCACTTTGAGGATTCACAGACATCGGGTGAGAACATCTCCGACAAGGAGATTGCTTTCTCAGACTCTCCGGAAGAAGAAGAGAACATCTCTGACAAATAGATTGATTTCTCAGGCTTTCCGGAAGAAGCAGAGGCTTTAGCATAATGAATAGTTTGTAACATGAGAGCTGCATATATAGAACCATGTACATTTAACACAATTATCAACCAGAGAGTATTTGTGAATCAGTCTTAATTTTATTCATTCTTCAATGTCTTATAATAAACAATTAAAAATGGTCTCCAGTAAGAGTCTGAAATTGGAGGTTCATAAATTGTGTATATCACTACTGACTGTTCTACAAAGTAAGTTTGATCCTAGCAGCAAAACTGAATGAAGGAAACTGTCACGAACTCATATTCCAAATCCATCTACTCGATTCCAATGTGACATATCGGATTCCATTTAATGAGACCAAGATCCACCTGTGTGTAAAAGTGTAACGAATAAGAATAAACCCAATGAGACTATTACTTCTTAAAGATGGGATATACTAGCATCAGCATCAGCATCAGCATGAAGATATATATTGTACCTTGTGTCCAAAGAGATCGCGGATGTTGTCAATGCCGTATAAAATCATTGTTGGTCTGTTTATTAAACAAAATCAGAAAGAATCACTAATTTGGTTTGCAATCAAAATATGACTCCTCAACTCAAGTCTATTTTCATCTATTATTGTTACCTTTCAAGAGAGAGACCCCATGCAATGACTCAAACATCGTCTGGGAGACCCATCGGTAGCAACATTTCTGGTCTGAACATTCCGGAGTTTCCAATCTCTACCCACTTCCCTAGTCCTTCATGGTAGCTGGTAGAAGCAGTAGATACATTATCTTTAATGTGTGTGTGTGTGTTTCTTTTGCATTTTAGAAGATATGAAGAATTGATTAAACTTACCTGAAAATCTCCATGCTTGGTTCAGTGTAAGGGTTATAGGCTGGCTTGAAACACAGCTTGGGCATCCCTGTAAAAAAACATAATCAAATGAGCCTTTCTTTAATCTTAAGCGACTTTGAAGCATCAAACAAGGGAAGTAATAAAACATTTACCTAAGCGTGAGAAGAATTCATGTAATACACCAATGAGATCACCCAATGTAAGGCCACAGTCACAGATCAAACCTGAGCAAAAGAGAATAATCAAACCTTGATAGGACTTTTCGGTGCATTTTCCAACATTCTAATGTTGAATTTGCCAAATGTGGGTTTAGGGTTTAGGGTTTAGGGTTTAGGGTTTAGGGTTTAGGGTTTAGGGTTTAGGGTTTAGGGTTTAGGGTTTAGGGTTTAGGGTTTAGACAAACTAGTTAGCTAGTGCAATTAATGAATTACCTTCAGTCTGATGGAACTCTGCCAAATGGGTTCTTTCAACAGCTTCGTTTCTGAAGACACGGTCTATAGAAAAGTACTTCTTCGGAGTGAAAGGTTTCTGTGCCAAAAATTAAATTAAATTGTAAATGCCTCTCTAACTGTTACTCAGAAAGCACAAAATTCCAAGATGTCTATATGCTTCAGGATTCATATAGTATATGTATAAACACATCTTTAGACATGAAATGATGCTGTAACCATGTTTTTCTGATGCAGTGGCAACTCCCAAAGGCCAAGTTAGGTATTCACCAGTCAAAATGAACCAAGAGTAATAATCACTTAGACACATGAATGGATTGAGAATTGGAAGGCCAAAGTAAAATCTAGGCATACCTTTGCGAGTGCATAAAGCATCCTAGATGAGACCGCTGTGGTGTGGGTACGGAGAAGATTTTTGTTTGCTTCCTCTCTTTTCCAATCATAATCATACATGTACAATGACGAGAGATATCAAATTACTTAACTATTATCAGAGAGGTACCATTAGCAAGCATCAAGAACAAGTTGTTGATGGAGACAAAGGCGATATGGCTAGAGCTCTTCTATTTCAATCGATACCGGAAGCCCTAATCTTACAAGTCGGAAATCTTGACACCGCAAAAGCAGTTTGGGATGCAATAAAAGCAAGACATCTAGGAGCAGACATGGTGAAGGAAGCTAGACTACAAACTTTGGCATCTGAATTTGATAGAATGAAGATGAAGGAAACTGAAACAATTGATGATTTTGTTGGGAAACTTTTAGAATTATCAACAAAATCAGCAGCCTTGAGTGAAAACATTGAAGAACCAAAGCTTGTTAAGAAGTTTATTAAGAGTCTACCGCGAAGAAGATACATACATATCATTGCTGCTCTTGAACAAGTGCTTGATCTTAACACAACAAGCTTTGAAGACATCGTAGGAAGATTAAAAGCTTATGAGGAGAGGATTTGTGATGAAGAAGATCAATAAGATGATCAAGGGAAACTTATGTATGTTAATATGGATTCACAAGGCTCGTTTTGACATTTTTATTAGTTTTTAGTCTGAGACAAACAGAGCCACGTTGACGATATAGAAAATGGCTGTTTAGCGGATGATTTTTGAATTCATACGATTGACCTGCACAACTTTGGGATGAGGATTGATCTTGCAAAAAAAATAAAGTTTGATGGTTTTTTTTTTGCACAAAACCTTTTTCAAAACCATAAAGAGCAAGAAGGCAATTCACAGCATAAACAAAACATGAACAATGATACATTTGTATTACCTTCCTAGAGACTTGCTTTCCCATTTGAACCCACTTGTTATTTCCAGCGTGAGCCCATCCAATATTGAAGGCCGAAGGAGCAAGCATTTTCTGAAACAGACACCCATAATGTTAACACGCAACCGCTTGATTTAACCAGGCAATGATCACGAACAGAGAAAAACTAAAAATAATCACCTGGAGTTCATCTTTGGATATGCTACCTTCAGCGGGAACAGCCAAGAAAAGTTGTACTTCCGACGATCCTTCAGCAACATATTGCTTCCCTTCATCAGTCAACACCCATGATTTTCGTTTATTGTCCTGCAGTATCAATGGAACAACACATCACATTACAATGCTTATATGTATTCACTAATCCCTGAATACCTTAAAAAAGTGAACTTTCATAGCTATTCATGATGACATCATAAGCTAATTACTATCTAGCTTTTAATAAAAAATTCATATCACATATAAAATAAACCAAATTTCAAAAAAAAAAAAAGGTGTATTTTTCAAAATTTATAACATAAGTAGGTTTTTTTTCCAGAAAATCCATACTTACAAGAAAATTTAAAAGTTAAAAAATTTAAATAATACTAAATTCAAAATTTAATACTTTATTTGTACTGTAGTGTGGGTAAAATTTAGTCATATATTATTTCTAAATATTTTATAATAGTATCTTTCAAGTTTTAATTATATATTGCAACCAGTTGTCCAACCGATGGTTGACAACTGGATTCTATGCTTAGAATATTAAAGAAATATATCTTAGTCAATATATATATATATATATATATATATTTAACATGACTTACTTGATGTGATATTTTATGCATCAAAATTTACCCAAACATCTAAACTCTGCAAGTGCACGGTTGTGTGCGGCAATATAGTGGTGAGATCGATCCACAGAGAGTAAGAGCACTATAGATATTATAGATCTAAACAGAGTTAGGATAAAAATATGGAAGGCTGTCACTAAAAATCAAATTCGAATAAAATCCGAAAATAATTAAATAAGGAAAGAAAATAAATTTTAAATAAATGTTGGGATTTGGAAAATCGCAGGAATTTAAATAAATAAAAATGATATCTAACCGGATTAGCAACTAAATGATCTAGATCTAGAACACAAACACTGTACCAAAATAGATATTTTTATTAAAAGCAAATATTATTCTACCATTAATCCGCTACAACCCTATGATAGCATATTTTGAGCAAGTTTGATATAGTTCACTTGTAGATCCAGCTTTAACTCTTGAAAATCTGGAAATCAAGCCTACAAACTATAGACTCCGGGTAGAATAGCCAACGCTAGCTGTACTATAAAACTCTATGAATCATTTGATAGATTCATCAACCTAACAAAATCATTTGTTTCATAGAAGTATAGATCTATTAACCATAATTCTAATGTATAACAAGAACCTAATTAAACATTAAATCTCTTTGAATAAATCTTATCTCCCAACATGCAGATCTACTCAACCATGGTAATGGGTTGATAGATCATGATGTTGTATGGTTGAAATGCAAAGAAAGAGATGAAGATAGAATGTAGATCTTGAAAATGCAATGAAAAATACTTTAGATCTGAGAAAAATCAATGTAAGAGTTTACAGATCTGAAATGAAAATAAAAATAGCAGAGTAACAGTAAAAATCGTGTCTAGGTCTCTCTGGCCGCTCAGGAAATGATCCCTATTTATAGAGTGTCTTCTAGGTTTAAAATCGAAGTTAATGTACGAATTGGAGAATATTCATGATCGGGTCGATCGATCCGATTTGGATCGACTGATCTTCTTCCTCTGATCCGTGCCACCTCATAGATTCCTTTGACTGGCCGATCTGCTTCGGGATCAGTCAATCCTCTTCAGGCGATCGATCCAGGATGTCTCTGAAATCCAATGATGTGTAAAAACGTCCAAAGTTGCTCCATTTTGCCTATTTTAGCTCCAAGAAAGTGAAAACCTGAAAAGACACTAAAACCGGCCAGAAGAACACAAAACCTAACTTCTAGACTCAATAAAACAAGTAAAAACAATAGTAAAAATGGGTCAAAATAGACACTCATCACACCCTCAGACTTGAATCCTTGCTTGTCCTCAAGTAAGCAACAAGAAAATTAAACAAATTACAAACATGGAAGTTTGAAAAACAGGAACTTACGCTTAGCTTTAGAAATTCATCATGTTGATCATGTAAACCAAAAAGAAACCTTGTGAAAGGTTAATCGAACTTTTGCAGTACAACATGTACTTTACCATAAGCATAGCAAACATTACCGTACTCTAGCATCCGAGATCCAAGTAAACTTCTGAAATCTCCATTGTTGGCCCTTTAACATTCATTAAGTGTTGCGTGCAGTCTCACAAAGGGAGTCAAAATTGCTAAGGGCTAGTAACGGGGGGCCATTTCAAGGGTGATTGTTAGGCATGATAGATGAACTTTGGTGCAAGCCAATGCGCAAAATCACAGTGAGATGGAAACCAAAGATGGTGCACAACCTCCTGAACCTTGGATCCCAAGTAAGCTTCTATATAATGATCTTAATAGAGTTGCTATTGGTGCTAAAATAAATAACAGAAGCAAATAACTAACTAAATAAAGAAAATGTTTTATTTTGGTTTGCAAAATAGAGTCTTGGGATGAGACGAGATCTTTTTTTTCGTTTTATTTATTATTATTTTTATTTTTGAAAAAGAGTCTTGGGATGAGACGAGATCGATCGATCAAGATAGGATCGGTCGATCCCATAGCATTGTTTCTGAGAAGGGGAAGTTGGAACCAGTTCTAACCATGTACATCAACCCTACTAAAAATTGCACCAATAGTCAACTCAAACTAATATAGATGAAGTACTGATACTAGAAAGCTTACTCGGAAATCTTTAGAACATTTGGTTGTACCATCTCCCATACTCTGTAGTTTTTGCACTTGGTTGCACATGCTCCTAATGTTGCGAAAGAGGACTGGGGTCTGAATGAAAAAGAGTGTAAGGGTGTGGAACCAAAATAAAAAAGAGCTTGGCCATCTGGGACATAATTCATATTAAAATCTTACTCTAACCTCATGTATACTCCACATAAATTAATAGAAATCAAAACTTTTATATCAAACTAATATGCATTATATCAAACAAATATCTATATATATTTAACATTAGAAAATAACTAAAAATAAATAAAACACTATTAGTAATTTAGTAAAAAAATATGAAACTTGGAAAACTAACATTGCAAATAAACTAAATTAAGGTTAAAGCAAATAAATTGTTATTGGATTCTAAATAATATGATAATCTAAATATCTAAATTTGGAAAAGGTTTAATTGAAATAATAAGATAGAATATATATTTTAAAAAAGAAGTTTAATCATCTTATTTATTATTATTGTTTTGTCTACTTTGGGGTTATTTTCTAATTTAAAAATAATTGAGATAAATAGTTAATTAAATATACATATTTGTTTTAAAATATATATTATCTAAACCTCACAAATTGCATAATCTCTAATGAAACAACATATATATATATATATATATATATATATATATATATATATATCCCTGATTCAACTTGAATTATGGAATTGAATTCAAATGGAGAAGTGGTGGGGGTACCTTAGCATCGATGTAACAAAATTATATTATTCGCATTTTTTTAGTAAATTGTTTTGGGAGTAGTAGGGAAAATTCACGATATAATTTGTTTAAGTTAATATAATTATAATTTGCTGAAAAATATAATTTTGTTAAAACATTTGGCTGTAAATATTGTTACTACTAATTCGAATCCGCTGATTATTTTTTTTAATAAAATTTTGCAATGCTATTTTTTTAGTTTCTTTACTGTTTATAATTATTTTTATTTTTATTGTTTAATATATACTAGATTAGAACCCGCCCGATGGACGGGTTTGTAAAATATAAATTTAGTTTAGTTAATTAAATATATGATGTTAGTGGTATATTTTAAATATTTGAAATATAATTATATATCCAAAAATATTAATGATAATTCGATTTAAGATAACACAATTATAAACCCAAAAAAAAAAAAATCTGATACTTAGTTAAATTTATGAAATTTTGACCAAATATAACCAAATTTTTTATATGTATTTGTTCTGATATTTCATGTACCTGAACCTGATTCGAATCCAGATAGAATCAAACTCAACAAACCAAAAATAGTAGTAAATGGGTCATATGCCTCTAAACCCGAAAAGCCAAAACATATGAAACAAACCGGAACATCTAGTGTAAGAATTGGAAAAACGAATCTTGTAACCGGTGGATATGCTCTCACACATATATAAACGAGATATTCTTCTAGCAAGATCTTCGTTTCCCGCTGAAATTCTCTGGTTCAGATCTTTTCTTTCTTGCACCTTCACGATTTCTAATCTCTTAGTGTTTTAAATAAACATTCTCTATCTCAGTATTTTCATCTCCATCTCTCAAATTTATTCACATCTTGGGATCACATGTTTTTCGTCGGATTCTCATCCACCATCATCTTCAAACATCATCAAAAGTCTGAACACCTCGCCCCTCGTCTAGATCCACATTAGTAGATGTGAAGCATGAACTAACTCTAATATTAAATTTAATGGTTTTATTGACATGTGCCACGATCTGGCGAGTTACTGATCAACCGACACATGTCATCATCCTATTATTTATATTTTTCTTTTTTTTGCTGGCCAGATATTTCTTTTTTAATAGGATATCTTTGATTATTGAATTTCATTTTGCTAATAATTAAAAGAACTTTAACTTTATTTTTATAAAATTATATTGATTATTTTCTTTTAGGATTGTATTCCTTTTTTGGTTTACTTTCCTGATAATTAATGATTTTATTTAATTAAACACATGTCAAAATCTGATCGTTTTAATTGACACGTGTCATGATCAGGTGAATTACTAAATATGAACCATTCGTCTTTCTATAATCCGATTCTCGGATATTGTAAATTTTTTTCCTTTTTAAAATTTCTGTTTAAAAAAAAAATAATATATGGTTTTATTTCTCTTTTTATTTTGTTTACAATTTAAGATTATGTACTAATTAAATTTTATTTTTCAAATCGAAATTTACCAAAATATAATTTTAATTTAACTAAAGACGTTTTTTTTTGCTTAATAACTATAGAGATGGAAAATTAGAATTCGTTTTTCCTTTTAAGATTGTATTCCTTTTTTAATTTCTTCTTTTCTCTTAGTAATTTATGAGTTTATTTAATTAAATATGTGTCAAAATCTGATCGTTTTAGTTGACACGTGTCACGATCTAGTGAATTACTAACTTTGAATCATTTATCTTTATATAATAAGATTTGTAGTTTAATGTTCTTTATGTAATAGAATTAACATGGTTTCAACATTGAATTGTAGTATTTTCCATGTAGAAATAATAAATTTATATTGTTTGATTCAAATATACGCCGAATCAGTAATGTTTATTCCTCTCTCTTTGAAATAATTTAGAGAAAATCCTACCAAATTAGATATTAAATTACAAGTTGGAATTAAAAAATTTCCTATCTAATTGGAAACCCAAACATATGTCGACATTATCCATCAATAGCAAAACAACATAACATACAAAATCCATTAGAAATGAAAACTCATGAGGTTTTTATCTGATAACTACATACACTAAGATATATAATTTCTTCATCTGTTCTTTAAAACTAAGTCAGAACATAAATAGTCATTAGATTTATGGAATGTATTGGATTGAGTATTTGTGAAGATTTGAGTTTAAGTGACAAATCATGTATTACTGAAACATGAATTTTGAACTATCTTTTAAAATCAAGTGTTATTAGATAACACTTGATTTTAAATTATACACTCAAATAAACTATTATTGAAAATATGATTATAATTTGATTTAAAAAGTTTCATGTGAGATTTGAGGAGGATTTCTTAATTAAAATTTTAAAGACCAAAATCCCATAGTTTTAGGTGAGATTTCATATAATTTAATAAAAAAATTCCTAATTCACCAAAATTTAATCAAATCATGTCAAAACTCATTAAAAACTCAAATCTCTCCAAATATTCATTCCAATACATCCCACTTAGTTATTAAAAAAAAAACAAAGTATGTAAGAATGTTTAAAAATATTTTAGGCTCTCTTACCTCTAATCTTTATTTCTCCAATTATGAACTCTTTTTGAAAACCACATTCATTGTCTTATATGTCTAGGATCGGATTCGCATGTACGTACATAGTTATGTTTTCAAACAAATATATATTTTGGTAAACAAATTTAAGTATATCCATTTTAGGACATGAAATATGTTTCATCCCGTATCCATTGAGGATTTTCTATCTCATAAGCAGTTTTAAAAATAATTATCCATTTGAGAATTTTTATTTTAGTTCATCAAATAAAGATTGTATAAGAGATTATAATGGAATACTCATATGTCTCATTTATGATTTTAATTTTTAGATGTAAAAAAAGTTTTAAATTTTTATAAAACTATTGGAAATTAAATCACTATTTTTCAAAAATACTCGAAATACATGTCCCGAAATTGACCCTTCATAAATTAGTGAAAGTTTGAGAAGTGAAAGTCAACCTTCCTTCTCATCTGGTTTTGGAATTATTAATTTTTCTAATATGATTCTGAATCATTGATAAAACAAATTACTCGATGTGAGGCATTAAACACTGCTATGCAAAAAGTTTAAACATTTAAATAAATACTGCAACTGCATAGTATATCACAATAGTATTTATTATTTAATGTATCGATCTCACAGAGAACAATAGGTTATATAATAAATTATAATGATCTAAATTAAGCTGAGATGAAAGGGAGTTTACGGTGAAACTCGGTTTAGCTAACATCCTAACAAAGCAATAAATAAATATATAAGACAAAAAAAAATCATCTAGAGCTTAGATTATAAATTTAAAGTTACCCCAGTCTCGTGATGTCTAACATGTTCTATGCAACTTATTCTCAATGATAAACAGCTATCGCCTTTCGAGTAAGAATCATATATGCAATACCAATCTAATATAATATGCTCACAAGTGTAAATAGCAACTCTCGTTGTATTTAATATAAATACTTGCTCATCACAAAATAGTTCCACCCACACAACAACACTCACATGCCCGATGATTGGATTAATGACAATAATCTAAGCTCTCGCTTCAGACAGAGTTTTAAGTGAAATCTATGATGAAGATCAAGAATGGTAATCTTATAAGAATTCTAACATAAATAAATATGAACAATCCCTTTAAAACTGTGCATAAATAAATAACTGAACTAAAAACATAAATAAAGCTTAAGTATTTACAAAGTTTGAGGCCTTCTAATCTCTAAAGAAGAGTTATTTTTGGGTCTGATGATTTCTGAAGATGAAACCCCTCTTATTTATACAGAAGAAGGAAGCTTTAGAAACAGAAAAATGGAAAGTCCAAAGTCCGCGCACCGATGGGCTGCACATGTTGCACCGATCGGTTGTTGAAGCATTCTCCACTGATTGGTAACAAATGTGTACAAACCTATATTTACATAAAAGCAAAGAGAACTAATTAATTCTAAACCAAAATACTAAAGAATGGTTAGCTAAATAGCTATAGAAATAGGTAATAATTAGTACTATCAAATACACATTTTTACCGATTGAGTAATATATGTATGTTTTAAAAAAATTGAATATGTAAAAATATTCTAGATTTTTATTAGTTATATGTATTATATGAAAAAAACAAATCAAATTAAAATTAAGATCAAACAATGATAGGAGAATCATAATTTAAATATTAACCAAATCTTCCATTTATAATAACGAAAATAAATTATTATGCTATAGATATCAAATCTTTATTTTGCGATTGGTTAAAATTTTTAAAGAATGAATTTTTAATTTTTTTCATAATTAAATTAACTAGAGAGAGAAAATGAGTTTAAAATTTGGAAACTAATAGTTGTTTAAAATATTTAGTTAATATTGTTGTTTTACTCTTTTTGGATACAATGTTAAAATTATTTCATTTATATTCTCTTGAAACAGTGGTTGGCTTTAGGTAATGTAATTTTTTTAATAGTATATATATTTTAAATTTAAAATTTTTAATAGTATATAAGTATAGAGATAAGAAACATATTATTGGTTTAGACTATAGAGACTGAAACAGTTATTTTATTTTATTTTATTTTTACCAATAATTTTGTTCATTCACAAAAATTAATTACTACTAAAACAATCATTTCTACTATAAACAAAGTTCATTTTAAATATTTAGAAGACTTATTTTAGCAGAGTTAATGACTAATTGTTTTAGTAATAAAAGATATCAAAAATAAACTAAAACATGTAACTAGTTTTGTGAACATTTATATTCTGAAACGCATCGGTGCGTCCTACGGTTTATCAATTTATAGTCACCATATGTTCTTTTCTCCTGTTTGGATATTTTGGGCTTTAATGGGCTTTGTGTTTTATCGTGTAGATTTGTAATTGCTTTTGTTTCACTTGTACTTTAAGTCCATTGGAGTTTAAATAATCAAAAGTTTGGCTGACAAAAAAAAAGAAAAAAAAAGGAGTCACCAAAATTAAAAGCTCATTCTCACTCTTTGGCGATTAGGGTTTTATTGGTCTCTTTCAAACCGCTGCCGATATAGTCTCAATTTTCTTCTTTCTCCATGTCTTCCTTTCTTCCATGGCTTTGTCACTATTTGCATTGGTGTCATTGTTTCCTTTTGTTTGATCATTTGTTTCCTCTCTAGATATGGTCGAGGTGATTACTCCATAAGATCCTCCCAAACTTCCAGATCCATCCGACCCACCAGTTCTAGCCGTCTCAGACCTTGTCCTCCACTTGCTCCATGTGGCTTCCTCTATCTTTTCTCCATTGGTGTTTCCTCTGTGTCTAGATCTGGGCTTTCATCTTTTAATCCAAGTTTTTGATTCCGGGTATTTGGTAATGTTGTTTATGTCTTCTCGTGACCAGAGCTGTCTTAGATAGGGGGCGAGAGGGGCGACGGTCCTGGGCCCCAGTCTCCTGTCTTAATAAATAAGAGGTCCAATATTTTTTATATACAAAATTTGAAACATTTTAAAAATTAGAAAGGAAGGGGCCCAAAATATTTTTATATGTATATAATTTTTTTACTATAAATTTTACAAAAATATCATTCATTTAAAATTATCTAGTGGTTCAAAAAGAAATTTTAGTGAAAAACCTAAAAAGAAATTTAAGGGTCCAATTGTTTTTTTTGCCATATGACCATGAATATATTGAGTCGACCCTGCTCTTCTTGACAAGTTTTTCGCCTCACTGCTACCTTTGCCTATAATATGCAATTAATCGTTTTATTGAATCCTGTTTGGTTGGAATTATGAGGTATGATTTATTTTCTTTGTGGAAGATTAAATGAAAGTAGTTTGATAAGTAAAATGTTCCACTGAAATTTGTTTTATTGAGTTCCCATACTATTTTCTTTGTGGAGTTCATGCTTAGTCCGAAATATTTACTTGTGTTGAGTGGTTTCGATGTTCAAACCTTATCGGCATTGCAAGGATCTTCCTCTCAGTTGTTTGTTTCCTATGCCCTTGCTCCAGATCTTCCAGTCGTTATGGCTGCACTGGTTACGGCTATTCAAGCGACTATTGAGTTTGTCTACAAGTTAAGTTATCTAGAGCACTTTCTTCTTCTTGTTTTGGACGGAATTTTGAATGGAGTTCATGAGATTTTTGACATTTGATTTCTTTTAGTCTTTTATTCAATTTTATTCTCATTTTATCTTTCCTTTAACAATTTAATTTATATGGTGGTTTCTTTCATATTTTATGCATTACTATTTTACATTTGCAAATTTTATTGTTGTTTTAGACCTATTTATGTATAATTTTGAACTATCTTTTACCTTTTTCAGGAAGAAAGAAGAACAAAAACATACTAGGGTTTTGGTGCTTACATGTAGAAAAAATGAATTCTCTTTGGTTTATGAATTTCTGAAAGTTGATGGCTCTAAAAAATACTTTTACAAGAAAAAGTTAAACCAATACGTGCAATGTTCTAAAATATTTTTCATAGCTAGAACATAAATATGTATTGGTTTAGCTTTCTTCTGGTTAACTTTTTAAATTCAAGATAAAACAACATGCACCAGCATTTGCGATTGCAATCTCCTCTGCATTGGAACAAACCCATACAGTCTTCAACACAATCTCTTATTGGGTTGTACCATACTTATAATTCAAGATAGTCCCATTAACTGAATCACCAGTGCATATTCATTTCTTTCAATATAACTCTTTAAATATCAAATAAAAACCTGTTCAATAACTTAATCGGACATGGCATGTGTTCCTTCTTGGTCACGCATGATCCAACAAGAACCCTTCTCTTTTTTCGACACTGTAAACACAAGACCATTGATTAAAACAATAACTCTAATAATCATAACATTAACACAATACCATAACAATTAAAGACAGCCATGAATAGACCAAACCATATCAATACAATTAACAGTTTTGTCAAAATTCATGAGGATCAATAATTTATTGAATACAGAAGTGTCAGTTATTCACCTTAATTTCAAAACCCACACATAAATTCAAATTTAAAAACCAAAATTCTCACTGGGTGACTCAATATTATAATGTTATCAATAAATTTAGAATCAAAAACAGCATATTCTTTATATATTTGTTTACAATTATCAAAACAATTTATAACTATCATTTTATGTAATATAACACATGAAAATTAGTTATCTTTTTGGGGGGGGATTGTCTAATATTATATGCACCAAAATCCCAGTAGGCTTTTGACCTCGCTTCGACCTGAAAAGTAAAAGACAGTTCAAAGATTAACATTAATAGCTCTAAACAACATATAATATTTGCAAATTAAATGTAAATGATGAGTTTGACTTGCATGAAGCCGCTGCAGTTGCCTTCTCCTTTGCATTTTGGATAAACCCAATCAGTCTTCAATGCAACCTCTTCTGGGTTCTCCTCATACATATAATTCACGTCAGTTTCATTAACGCAATCATCAGAGCATATACATTTCTTCAAACATAATTCTGAAAATATCAAACATGTTCTATAAGCACTTGGTATCTCTATACTATTATTGAGCAATATTGAAAAGAAAATAGGAAAAACTACTTGGAATGGTCCCCTTTGAAAATTTATTTTAACTAAATTTATTTAATACTTATAAAAGTTCAAAAAATATCATTTCCACACATCCCACTCACATAATACTCATGCACTAATTCATTTTTTTATGTTAACTCATTAGTATTACAAAATAATTAAACGTTTTAAAAATATAAATATTATCTCAAATTTCCAAACATTCTCAGCGCTCTACAATGACAAATAAATCTTATTAAAATCTAAGAAACTATAAATAACATATTTTATTTAATATAGCATATTCAGCTAAAATTTAACCACTTCAACCAGTAATATTTGATCAAAGATCAATGTGGATTTGTTGATTTATTTTTTCTCTTGATTTTTAGTAAATTTATATTAATGAATTTGAATAGTGAACATAATATACTCATACATACTAGTGCAAGGCCGTCGGATTTAGTATACCAACAATGGATTTAGATAAGAGTATGACACAAAAGAAATTAATTATTTAAATTATAAAATATATAAAGAAATTAAATAAAAATAATTAATGTTATTCTATTATTTTATAAATTAACGACCAAAATTTACACAAATATTTTGCCATGCTGCACACAACGTAGATTACTATCTAGTAATACTTAATAGGGCATGAAATGTGTTGCTTCTTGGTTACGCACGATCCAACAAGAACTTTTTTCTTTTGCTGACACTGCAAACAAAGACCACAACAATTAAAGACGACCATGCATACAGCAAATCAGATATAAATGATTAAAATTTCATCAAAATTAAAAAGAATCAAGGATTTCATGAATCCCCACCTTAATTTCAAAACCCACACAAAATTTTAGTTTCAAAAACTGAAATTTTCACTTGGTAACTCTATATAGTAAGTGTTAAACCAAATCCATAAAAACAAATTAATTTCGATAATATATCTTTATCTATAGGCAACGATGATACACACAATCGAATCCATAGCTAGAGCTTTAATATCAGAAGGTTCTTATGTAAACATTTTACATCCTGACTGGGAAATCAATCAAAGAGTGGATTTCTAATAAATGTGTGGTTGGAAAAAAAAATCCATATAAATAAGAACCTATGTTTCAGTTTCATCTTAATTTCAAATTCCAATTATAAAAACTTGATAAATTTGAAAATTAATTATCAAATTGCCATCAAAATAACTATTCTACAAATTTTCGACATAAAAATCCTTACAATATCAGTTTCAACTTTTTATACATTTTAAATAATTTAACAGAATAACCAATTATATAATTTGTTTAAGGCTATTTGCATTAAATCATAAATAAGCTTTTTTCTTCTTCTTTTTTTAATCATAAAATACGCTTTCTTTGCAGGGAAAATATATTCTACCAAATTCATTTCTGTCTTTCAGAAAATGAGTTATGAGTTTTCATTTACAAAGTTGCTAAGAAAAATGTTACTTTTATTTCATTTTTGGGAGTCCAAATTAAATTAAATCCCTACTCAAGACTATTAACCACACGATCAACACTATTGACTATACACACTTTGTGCGACCATAATTTATTTTCTCTGTTTCCTGCCCAACAACAGTTTGAGCCATCTCTTCTGCTTTTTGATGTCGCCACTCTCCTAGTCTTTGGAAGCAAATTCATCTGCTTCACATAACCAATAATTTTATTCATTCATAGAAAAATAATTACTACTAAAACAATCATTTGTACTATAAATATAGTTCATTTTTAATATTTAGAATACTTATTTTAGCAGAGTTAATGACTCTTTTTTTAATAATAAAACATATCATAAATAAACTAAAACATATAACTAGTTTTGTGAAAATTTATATTTTGAAACACATCGGTGCGTCCTACGGTTTACCAATCTATCGTCACCACATGTTCTTTTCTCCTGTCTGGATATTTTGGGCTTTGCTGGGCTTTGTGTTTTATTGTATAGACATGTAATTGTTTCTGTTTCACTTGTACTTTAATTCCATTGGACTTTAAATAATCAAAAGTTTGGCCGACAAAAAAAAAAGAAAAAAAAAAGGAGTCACCAAAATTAAAAGCTCATTCTTTCTCTTTGGCGATTAGGGTTTTATTGGTCTCTTTCAAACCACTGCCGATAGTCTCAATTTTCTTCTTTCTCCATGTCTTCCCTCTTCCTTTCTTACATGGCTTTGTCACTGTTTGCATTGGTATCATTGTTTCCTTTAGTTTGATCATTTGTTTCCTCTCTAGATATGATCGAGGCGATTTCTCCATAAGATCCTCCCAAACCTCCAGACCCATCCGACCCACCAGATCTAGCCTTCTCCGACTTTGTCCTCTACTCGCTCCTTGTGGCTTCCTCTATCTCTTCTCCACTGGCGTTTCCTCTGTATCTAGATCTGGGCTTTCATTTTTTAATCCAAGTTTTTGATTCCGGGTATTTGGTAATGTTGTTTATGTCTTCTCGCGACCAGAGCCAGCTAAGATAGGGGGCGAGAGGGGCGACGGTCCTGGGGCCCATTTTCATGCCTTAATAAATAAGAGGTCCGATTTTTTATAATTTTTTATATATACAAAATTTGAAATATTTTATAAATTAGATAAGAGGGGGCCCAAAATATTTTTTATATGTATATAATTTTTTTTTACTATAAATTTTTTAAAATATCATTCATTTAAAAATATTTAGTGGTTTAAAAAGAAATTTCAGTGAAAAACCTAAAAAGATATTTAAGGGTCCAAATTTATTTTTTTTGCCATAGGGCCATGAATATATCAAGCCAGCCCAGCTCTTGACAAGTTTTTCGCCTCACTGCTACCTTTTACTGTAATATGCAATTAATCCTTTTATTGAATCCTGTTTGGTTGGAATTATGAGGTATGATTTATTTTCTTTGTGGAAGATTAAATGAAAGTTGTTTGATAAGTAAAAATTTCCACTGAAATTTGTTTTATTGAGTTCCCATACTATGTTCTTTGTGGAGTTCATGCTTAGTCCGAAATTTTCACTTGTGTTGAGTGGTTTTGATGTTCAAAACTTATCTGTATTGCAAGGATCTTCCTCTCAGTTGTTTGTTTCCTCTGCCCTTTCTGCAGATCTTCCAGTCGTTATGGCTGCACTGGTTGCGGCTATTCAAGCGACTATTGAGTTTGTCTACAAGTTAAGTTATCTAGAGCTCTTTGATCTTCTTCTTGTTTTGGACGGAATTTTGAATGGAGTTCATGAGATTTTATTTGACATTTGATTTCTTTTAGTCCTTTATTCAATTTTATTCTCATTTTATCTTTCCTTTAACAATTTAATTTATATGGTGGTTTCTTTCATATTTTGTGCATTACTATTTTATAACCTCTCCTTCTTTGATGAAGTTTGAGACTATTATCAAATAGATATGTTTGACAAAACAAATAGTTATAATATAGAGTCACCCAGTGAGAATTTTGGTTTTTAAATTTGAATTTACGTGTGGGTTTTGAAATTAAGGTGAATAACTGAAACTTCTGTATTCAATAAATTATTGATCCTCATGAATTTTGACAAAATTGTTAATTGTATTGATATGGTTTGGTCTATCCATGGCTGTCTTTAATTGTTATGATATTTTGTTAATGTTGTGATTATTAGATTTATTTGTTTTAGTCAATGGTCTTGTGTTTACAGTGTCGAAAAAAGAGAGAAGGGTTCTTGTTGGATCATGCGTGACCAAGAAGGAACACATGCCATGTCCGATTAAGTTATTGAACAGGTTTGATTTGATATTTAAAGAGTTATATTGAAAGAAATGAATATGCACTGGTGATTTAGTTAATGGGACTATCTTGAATTATAAGTATGGGACAACCCAATAAGAGATTGTGTTGAAGACTGTATGGGTTTGTTCCAAATGCAGAGGCGATTGCAATCGCAACTGCTGGTGCATGTAATTCAAACTCAATATTAACATTAAATTTGCAAATTTTATTGTTGTTTTAGACCTATTAATGTAAAATTTTGAACTATCTTTTACCTTTTTCAGGAAGAAACAAGACCAAAAACATACTCGGGGTTTGGTGTTTACATGTAAAAAAAATGAATTCTCTTTGGTATATGAATTTCTGAAAGTTGATGGCTCTAAAAAATACTTTTACAAGAAAACTTAAACCAATACGTGCAATGTTCTAAAATATTTTCCATAGCTAGAACATAAATATGTATTGGTTTAGCTTTCTCTGGTAAAAGTATCTTTCAGAACCATCAGTTTTCAGAAGTTCATCGACCGAAGATAATCCACTTTTCTCACTTGTATGCACCAAATCCCAGTAGGCTTTTGGCCTCGCTTTGACCTGAAAAGTAAAGACAGTTCAAAGATTAACATTAATAGGTCTAAACAACATAAAATATTTGCAAATTAAATGTAAATGATGAGTTTGACTTGCATGAAGCCGCTGCAGTTGCCTTCTCCTTTGCATTTGGGATAAACCCAATCAGTCTTCAATGCAACCTCTTTTGGGCTCTCCTCATACATAGAATTCATGTCAGTTTCATTAACGCAATCATCAGAGCATATACATTTCTTCAAACATAATTCTGAAAATATCAAACATGTTCTATAAGCACTTGGTATCTCTATACTATTATTTGAGCAATATTGAAAAGAAAATAGGAAAAACTACTTGGAATTGATCCTTTTGAAAATTTATTTCCAAACGTTACCCCTACTGCTTTAAAAATCTTTTCCAAGGGACCTGTTTGGAAATAAATTTCTGAAAGGGTCCATTTTAGACAATCCCTCCATAAAAATAACTAATTTTCATGTGTTATATTACATAAAATGTCATTAGAATATTTTTTCCTTTTCAACCAAATTTTTAGTTATTATTTTAATGTTATCAATAAATTTAGAATCAAAAACAGCATATTCTTTATATAATTATTTACAATTATAAAAACCATTTATAACTATCATGTTAAACTAATTATACCAAAATTGTTGTAAATAGAATAAAACTTGCTAGATATTTTAGTAGTTATTTTAATTTAACTTATTTAATACTTATAAAAGTTCAAAAATTATCATTTCCACACATCCCACTCACATAATTCTCATCCACTAATTCATTTTTTTATGTTAACTCATTAGTATTACAAAATAATTAAACATTTTAAAAATATAAATATTATCTCAAATTTCCCAAACATTCACAGCGCTCGACAATGACAAAGAAATCTTATTAAAATCTAAGAAATCATAAATAATATGTTTTATTTAATAAAGCATATTCAACTAAAGTTTAACCACTTCAACCAGTAATATTTGATCACAGATCAATGTGGATTTTGTTGATTTGGTTTTTCTCTTGATTTTTAGTAAATTTATAATTAACAAATTTTAATAGTGAACATAATATACTCATACATATTAGTGCAAGGTTGTGGGATTTAGTATACCAACTATGGATTTAGATAAGAGTATGACACAAAAGAAATTAATTATTTTAAATTATAAAATATATAAAGAAATTAAATAAAAATATTAGTGTTATTCTATTATTTTGTAAATTAACAACCAAAATTTACACAAATATTTTGTCATGCTACACACAACGTAGATTACTATCTAGTAATACTTAATAGGGCATGACATATGTTTCTTCTTGGTCACGCACAATCCAACAAGAACTTTTCTCTTCTGTTGGCACCGCAAACAAAGACCATAACAATTAAAGACAACCATGCATACACCAAATCAGATATATACTATTAACAATTTCGTCAAAATTAAGAAGAATCAAGGATTTCTTGAATCCCCACCTTAATTTCAAAACCCACACAAAATTTTAGTTTCAAAAACTGAAATTCTCACTTAGTAACTCTATATAGTAAGTGTTAAACCAAAACCATTAAAAAAATTAATTTCCCTAATAGATCTCTATTTATAGGCAACCATTAATACAACAGTCGAATCTATAGCTAAAGTTTTAATATCAGAAGGTTCTTATATAAACATTTAACCTCCTGACTGGGAAATCAATCAAAGAGTAGATTTCTAATAAATGTGTAGTTGGAAAAAAATCCATATATATGAGAACCTATGTTTCAGTTTCATCTTAATTTCAAATTCCAATTATAAAAACTCGATAAATTAGTTATCATATTGCCACCAAAATAACTATTCTAGAAAATTTCGAAATAAAAATCCTTACAATATCAGTTTGAATTTTTTATAGATTTTGAATAATTTAACGGAATAGCCAATTATATAATTTGTTTAAGGCTATTTGCATTAAATCATAAATAAGCTTTTTTTCTTTTTTCTTAGTCATAAAATAAGCTTTCTTTGCAGGCAAAATATATTCTACCAAATTCATTTCTGTCTTTCAGAAAATAAGTCATGAGTTTTCATTTACAAAGTTGCTAAGCAAAATGTTTACTTTTATTTCATTTTTGGGAGTCCAAATTAAATTAAATGCCTACTCAAGAATGTTAACCACACGATCAACATTATTGACTATACACACTTTGTGCGAGCACAATTTGTTTTCTCTGTTTCCTGCCCAACAACAGGTTGAGCCATCTCTTCTGCTTTTTGATGTCGCCACTCTCCTAGTCTTTTGAAGAAAATTCCTCTGCTAAACATAGAATGGTTAAACTCATTACAAAATATTGATTATCAATGTTCTATTCATCAGCATCAAATACAATGACATAGAATGATCAAAGCAAATGCAGAATAAACTAATATCTCAATCTAGAATCTCCCATAAACAGATCTAACATCTCGTGAATTCGGTTCTCTTTAAACTGATTCTACGCCTGAAAATAAGAGTTTAAGAGATCTCCAAAGTTAATTCGTATGACTTGACATAACCTTAGCTCGAGTCATGTTTCAAAGCACGTACATGTTGGTGATAATTGAGTTTATGTCTAGATTAACTTAATTATATTAAGAGTTGTGACTTTTAGATTAGGTTGTGGAAGAGACTCAACTCTTCACTTATGTCTTCTTTGATTGTGTCTCTTGGATACTATTTAAAGTAGTATTCTCTTGATGTAAAATCAACAAGTTTCAGTTTCAATTAAATTTTATTTTCTTTATTGTCTTCTTTAAAAGGAGAAGAGATAAAAGTTACCACTTACTCTGTTTCTCCATTTTCTCAATTGATTGTGAAATCAATATTCCAACATGGTATCAGAGCTTATTGGTCTTGGAGCCTGTCCAAGCAAAACAAAAATAAGAAGAAGTCCGCTGCAAGAAAAAGAGAGATAGAGACAACAAATCTATAGTGAGAAGAAGAGGAAGAAGAAGAAGACATAGAAAAAGAAGAAAAATAAGAGGTGATGACAAGAGAGAGCATCGTCAACCTTCACAAACATTCACAAACAGAACCTTCAAGAAGAAGGCTCCAAAGGGATGATGGAGATAGGAAATCTTCTCAAAAGGAAATGGAGAAAACAGATGTGGAGTTAGGGTTGTGGAAGGAGAATTCTGAAACTTGTTCGAAGAAGACGTGAAGATTCACGCACAGCACAAATTGGAAGGTTACAAGAGATAACCGAAGAAGAGACATCACAGAGACGTAATGGTGATCAAAGAGAGACACCAAGCAAAAGGAGGATGCTTACCTCATAGAAAAAATGGAGCATAAGAGGATGCTTACCTCGGAGAAAAATGAAGCACAAGAGGATGCTTACCTCGGAGAAAAATAGAGCACAAGAGAAAACTCACCTAAGAGAAAGGGAGTGAAAAAGGTTGTAAGAACAGCCAAAGAAGATGTGACGGGATATCACGGAGGAGACGTGACGAAGATCACGTGGAGAAAAGTTTGTTTCAAAAGGAGAAAACAAACATGGCGAAAAAAGTCAAAATAAGGTCGAGAAATGGTGTGACTTTTGTACGTGTGACAATCACAATGCGAGTGATTGTTGGAGAAAGCAACACATGGATGTTAGCTTGCCTGCGGTGTAAGGTGTTTTGCGTGTAACAAACCAGAGCACCTGGGTGAAGAAATGCAAGGTTAGGAAGGCCGAGAGAGCAAACCTAAGCCTAGAAAAAAAAACAGACGAATAGAGTGACAATGAAAATCACATGCTATTCAGTGCATCTGAAGAACCATCATCATCAAACGTGAATGATGAGACATAGTGTGAAGACTAAAAAAAAAAAAAAAAAAAATCAAAGACAAGGATGTCTTGACGGTGGATAGTGGATGCACAAACCACATAGTAAAGCAAGTAAAAAACTTCACAAGGATTAGTAAAGCACTAAAATGTTGGAAATGGAGCAGGCGTAATGACAGCCACAAAAGAAGATATGCCTATCATGACTAATAAAGGAAGAAGAGTGATGAAGGAAGACAATGAGTTGGATTTTAAAATGATAATGTTGGTTTCAACAACACAAGATATGGAGATTGAGAAGCAAACTTGGAGTGTGACCGAAACTCAATTAAGGAGGAGTGTTGGTGATAGTTGAGTTTATGTCTAGATTAACTTAATTATATTAAGAGTTGTGATTTTTAGATTAGGTTGTGGAAGAGACACAACTCTTCACTTATGTCTTCTTTGATTGTGTCTTTTGGATACTATTTAAAGTAGTATTCTCTTGATGTAAAATCAACAAGTTTCAGTTTCAATTAAATTTTATTTTCTTTATTGTCTTCTTTGAAAGGAGAAGAGATAAAAGTTATCTCTTACTCTGTTTCTCCATTTTCTCAATTGATTGTGAAATCAATATTCCAACAGTACAAAGGCTAATTCTCAGTCTAGACTAGCTCATATGCTGTGTTTGCATGAGAGTTGTGATTCTATGTACAAGTGGTGCTTATGGTCCGAAGCTCAAGATTCAAACAATAACATTACGAGAAAAAACAGTTTTGTGAAAACGAAATGTAAGATAAAACATTATTTTTCTCGCAACTCCCATGTAACGTGTAACACAATTAAGACATGGTAACAAGAAAGAACAAAGTTCAAAGCCAACATGGTGATAAAAGCTCACACGAAACTATTGAATGAGAAGTCACACTCACATCCAAAACAGCTAGATACTTTTCTTATACACGAAATTTGAGCACGCTTCCAAGATCAGATTAGCCAACAAGAATTCGACTACATGTCCTCACTCTAGGGCTAACGATTCGTACTTATTCTTTAGGAGGCAGGTTTTTGGCTGCCTGTCCTTCAAAGATAGAGCAGCGATGCAGAGACCACGACTTCTTGATGGCCTTTTCCTAAGGATATTTAGGCCTCCTTTAAAAACACTTATTGACTTGTGTTCCTTAACATCGTTAAGGTTAAGATCCTCTACATGATCCACAAAAGCGTAAACTTCACTATCATTCTCCAAGCCTTGGATTTTAACACTTTGGAGAGTATTCCTTTCGGGATTGAAGTAGAACACACAAAACGGTTTAGATGTAACTTTCAACGACAAAACAATTTCACCGGTGCTAGTGACTCCAACGATAAAATGAGTTGTAGGATCAACGAGTCCATTCTCCCAAGAAGTGTAGACATGTTTCGAAAATTTCTTCTTCTCAACATCCTCTAGAAGCCACATAGACAACGCAAGGATATTGTCCTTGTATCCCCAATTAATCCCACCTAATTTACCCTTATAGTTTATCAATTCACCATCAAAGCATTCTATGTCAATAAACTTGAATTTCTCAGACCCAACATCAAAGCAAACTATCACATAATTTCTAGTAGCTCCAAAAGCTTCTACCGCTACGTAATACAAAACTCCATTGATGCATATCCCTTTGGCTCGAGGAAAATGGGCTAAACTACATTCGATCTTCCTCCACCGCATTTTCCCAGTTTCTAAGGTCAGAATATAAAAATCGTCATGATAATAACTGGCCATGGACAATACCTTGAATTTCTTGCCAATAGGATCAAACCCAAAACAGCTATGCCACTCTCTGCCACTTAGATTAGGAGGTAAGATGGCATATTGTCCCGTGCTAGGGTTACATATAACAGGCTCTGTATTGTCGTACTTGTTTATCCGCAGACTAGGGAAATAGATCAAGCCAGAGGTAAGAGTCATCGAACCATCAAAGTGTGTATCAGGGTCTTGAGGGAGATACTTCATATGAAAATCAGCTATTACAAAAGAAGACTTCTCATATGGATTCTGTGGCTGAGGCGTTGAGAAGAAGGTCAACTCACTGTTTCGTTTGAGGACTAATAAGAGACGTGGACGAGTCCATGACCTTGTCAAGAACAACTCGGTGAAATATGGACTGTGAAGCAAGGAACTCCATAGCTTTGAGACGCTGCGAAACCTGGCTACTGACTTCGCTGGTAATCTTGAGTGTATCTCGATAATGAGATCAATAGGGATGGATTCTAAACTTTTTTCTCTATTCATATATCGCTGCATTTAGTTTTCGGAACGAAGCACAAAATTGTCGCAAAGAGATATAAAAGAAACCTAGAGGGAGGGGTAGGGAGCCCTAGGGCATTTATTCCAATACCTAACCGGATCCAGGTTTAAGTAATTCAGTTTGATTTGGATTTAACGTCAACCGGTCGTTGGCTTTTGTTATTTTCTTCACCTTCAGTGGAAACGACATCGTTTAGTATTGATTAATGATTCTCAGTTTCGACTATTTTGCATGGATTTGACACGTGGCATGGGCAGAAGTTGCCAGTGAACGAGTTTTTTTCTCAACGCCTTAAACGTCCACCGAAACCGAATGCGAAAAGAAAAAACATAAAACGAAAAAAAGAAAGGGTAAAAAAAAAAAAAGACAAGAGGGTTCTCATCAGAACACGAGAGGAAGAAGAAGATGAAGCACTTGTCCTCCATTGCTAACGATGTCGTCCTTAGATGCTCACAGTATTTTCTTCTCTCCCTGTCTCTACACATATGATATATTTTAGATCTCTGTTTTTAATTAATAGAAAGAGTGATTAAGGTCGTTAACACTGACTTTAAAGTGATTTTTACGTGATTTTTATATTCAGAAATTTAAGTGTAGATCATATAACCAAAATCGTGCAAGTGAGCATTTTTATTATGTTGCCTTGGTGGTTAAGCCAAAAGGATAGCAACCCGGTATTTGAAACTGATTCCGCCCGGTTTACCAACATTTTAATTGAGATTTGTTATATTTGATGTTTACAGGGAACTAGATTCGACTATTGATAAAATGGTGAAAGAGTTTGAATGTAACCAATGGAAGCCTGGAACGGAAGGTACTTACTCGAAGAAGTTTGTGGAATTTTGCAGCTCAAAGGCGATGACTCGGGTTTGTGAAAACATACTTGAAAGAATCAAAGATGGTTCCTTTACTCGTCTCACCTTCGATATGATGCTTGCGTGGCAAAAACCTGACGCAGATTACAATGAGTCTTATTCGGTACACAATCAATCTTTAAACATAGTTTCTTGATGATCATCATTTACTTTCTTGGATCTCAAGTTGTTAATGCATATGTTTACTTGTTGTTACTTGCGTTCAAAGGAAGCAGTAGCTAAAGAGAGTCAAGACAAGAGGATTCAAGCAACCCTATCCCCAGAGCAAGATGATATCTCTCTTTTTTATTCAGACATCATGCCACTTCTCGTAAGCAAGTTGTTTTTGTTCGAATTGTGACAGTTATGATCAACTTTTCTGTAAATTGATTTAGAATACCTCAACTTATATGTAAATCATGTGGATGATATTTATAGGCTGATCATGAACCAAGTGTGGGTGAAGATGCATTTGTATATTTGGGCTCGATGGTTCCTCTCCCTGTGGATGTCATCAATGGAAGATACACATTTGAGACTCTAACCGCTCCTACCGGTCACCAACTTCACTTCCCAGCTTACGATATGTTTGTCAAAGAAATACACAAGTAATTGTTCTTATATATTTGTTTTTAGGTTGTATCTAAAAATTATTTTCTAATGCTTTAACTTAATTTTTGTTTGTTGTATAATTAATTCGCGTAGGTGTATGAAACATTTGCAAAAGCAAGCAAAGCCTAAAGGGGTCGAACTAGCGGATGATGAAATGATATTACATGTTGAAGGAACAATGGCTTCACAAAGAGTGGTTCGCCACATTAAAGAAACAAGCTGGCCTGGTTTGGTTTCACTATTTATTAATTATTTTCTTATGTAAAGTTAAGTTCATGGATGCTAGTTTCTTATATGAAAAAATGTCTTGAATTTTGTAGGTAGGCTTACATTGACAAACTATGCACTATACTTCGAAGCCGCAGGAATTATAAACTATGAAGATGCTCTTAAGATAGATCTTTCCAAGGGTAGAGAATGCTCTGCAAATCCTATTTCCACTGGTCCATGGGGTGCTCCTCTTTTCGACAAAGCCATTGTCTGCGAGTCTCCTGACTTGTAAGAACTTGTTTTGCATAAATTTGTTGCCTCATTTGTGAATATGACTTTCAACATTTTGTTTTTCAGTGAGGATGGGATTGTCATAGAGTTTCCGGAGATGACAAGCTCAACGAGACGAGATCATTGGCTAATGCTTGTAAAGGAAATAACATTAATGCACCAGTTCTTGAGGAAATACAATGTTGAAGCTCCGTTACAAGCATGGGAAACCCATTCGAGAACAATCTTGGGAATCATACGGTTACATGCAGCCCGGGAAATGCTGAGAATTTCTCCCCCTGATCCGAAAAAGTTTTTAATATTTAGTTTATTCGAGGAAGTTCCTAAGGGAGACTTGGTACTACAAGAGCTCGCAGAGATTAGTTTGAAGGTGTGCAGTGTCAGAAACCCGTGTAGTGCTAGCTCTATATTGAGAAATATGAACAATATGGATCAGCTTGATAACATATTAAAAGAAGAAGGAGAAGATAATTGTAAGGAGAAGGGGCAAGTGACTGATAAACAAGAAATGCTTGCGTCTCTTGAAAGTGTTGTGAATCAATCCAGAGAGGAAGCCAGAGAGATTGATAAAGCTAAAGCTACGACAACGGAGCTCGAAGAAGAAGGGATTAGTGAAAGTGTAGTTGTTCTAATGGTAAGAAGATTTTAGTGATGTAGTGGCATGACTGTGTATTGAACTGACAGTAATGATGTATCTTGTAGGAATTGATGAAGCCATTGCAAGACTCATTACCGTGGTTCCAACAAGTACTTAATTGGGAAAAGCCGTCTCGTACGCTTTTTGTTCTGGCCATTACTATTTTAATCGTCTACAAGTAAGTTTATTAGTAAACATGTGATCAAGTCATCAAGAAGAGTACGTTCATAGTATTTTTGTTTACTTTAACAAAGAAACTAAATTTATGTTACAGGGAATGGATTGGTAAGGCTATAGCTGCTTGCTTGATATTGGTGGTAGTGAAAATGGCTCAAGCTAGACGTAAGATGGCCGAAACAAAAAAGGAGGAAGATGTCATAACAGTGAGCACCGAATCTGACCAAACGATGACTGAAAGCATTGTCTCGGCTCAATATGGCTTAATAAGACTTCACACGTTGATGCAACATGTCAACGTCACCATCATGAAGTTGCGGTCTATATATACCTCCAAGGCTAGCAAGGTAACTATTGTTTATATTTTTTCGTTATTTTGAAACTGTGTTTTACCTCTTAATCTTGGTTGTAGCATGCAAGCATGGTGATGGCGGCGATGATAGTGATGGCAAGCTTCTTTGCAGTGGTGCCGTTGAAGATGTTCATCATATTTGGTATAATATATTGCTTTGTGATGACATCAAGTGTTGGTAAATGTATGAGCAACGATCAGAGTAACCGGAGAATGAAAGAGTGGTGGGATTCCATACCCATTGCTCCTGTTCGTGTGCTTGACTCTTCTTCTAAGTAGTTCACTTGATGTGAGATGCTGAAGGGACTATTCGTTTGTTTGGCTTTTATCAGAAGCTAATATATACGTCATATAGAAAAAGAATGTTTCAAAACAAAGTTGTTTTGTAAAATATTTTACAAACATATGTCACTACAATAAATAGACCATTGTATTAATATATTTTACTTTTTCATGGAAACTAATTACAGAATTTATCGAATTATTCACTAAGAGCTAGTTTTATTTTTTTCAATCGATAATATTGTAATACAAGCTCCAAAACAGAGCATTGAAAAGTAATAAAGACTAAGGTCAAACCTTAAATAATTAAGTAAATTAAATACACTACACTTTTGTATCCGCGGATGACGAATCACCTAGTGTAATGTAATACTAAATATTTATGTATTTATGTATAACTTCTATAATTTACTTGGACCAAAAGCTAAACTTTCCTTTTCCAGGTCTTTATTTTCCATTTAAATGTTTGACCCAAAAATAAATAAGAGGGAAAAAAAAGAAGGAAATCTGCACAAAGTCAAAATCGTGTCGTCGAATAATAAACAAAATTACTTGCTCTCCAAGGGAAAGACCAAAAGCATAGAACCTATTTAATCAACATACAGTGATTAAAAAGACAACAAATCTCCCAATTTGCTAGCTATAACGTTTCCTTTTTATTAATCTCCCAATTTGCTAGCTATAAACGTTTCCTTTTTATTTAATAGAAACAACTTTCCAAAACCTAAAAGGAATCACTGAATCAGATAGATTTGGCTTCTCTATATAAGCACGTTAACACATCTACGTTATTGTCACAACTCATACGTAGTTCTAACTCCTAATTAATTAGTGTTTTGTGTGGAATCACGATGGAAAAAGCAACGACCGGTGAAGAAGAAAGGATGTGGTGCGGTCACTGCGGCGTCAAAACTCCTATCCGCCGTGAAGGAAACAATGGTTCAGTCAAGTATGTGTTCACCATATTCTTTAATTTTTCCATCTTTCTAATTTGAATTTTTTATATTTATAATTTGGTTATTGTAAACAATTTTTAGGTCATGTGACTGGTGTGGAAAAGTGTTAGCAGATGAGACTGGAACTGCTGAGGGATATAATCAACTCTTCCTTCGACTTCAAGCTTTGCAAGAACAAGACTACGCCGTTCCCAACAAGAGAACTCGACGTAAAAAGAAACAATAATAATTGATTTTTTCAATAAACAACAACAAATTGATTTTATCATGTTTTTCTTTATTTTTGTTATTACGACTTCTTGGAATTCAAATATATATATCTATTATTTTGGTCGCTAGATAGATACTTATAACTGATAAGCAAGCCCCTTTCAGCATGTGCAACACAATATTCTTTTTGTATATATTTCTTCTTTTATCTAGTTTTTTTTTTTTTTCGTTTGTTTGTTTGTTGTGTAGATCATGTCTAAATTGAACCTTTAGAGATGATGGTTCTTCTAGTTTATTATCTCTCTATTTTGAGGCATGGATTGGCAAGACCAAATTTAGGTTGGGTCATAGTGGATCGGATTGGACAATGCGATAGATTCATGAACTAATTGTAATAGTAGATTCATGAATAATTGCAATAACTTGATTGACCACTTAAGGATATTTTCTAGTTGTTGATGTGAGATATTAGTCCCAATATTTAAAAACTATAAGCTTAAATACTATGACCTTTTAGGGTAAGAAACATTTTATCACTACTATTCAAAATAAACTTTTCGGAAAAGAAATTTGTGTCTTTGACATTTTTATTTTTATGAATTGTTGACAATACATTTGACGCATCATAAGACTTATATACAAGGTGTGCGCAAGAACTTCAACAAATATATATATACGGAAAATGGAAAGCAAGAGATATTAGCTAATATCAACCATTTTCTTGCTTTTCATCTCACATAAGTTATTTTGTTTATCAAATTTAAATACAAAAAAAAAACTGATTTTGGTGCTAAGCTAGTGAGTGATTATGCACGGTTATGTTTTCTTATCAATTCCAAACCCTAGTTAAGTTCGTACATTGTAAAGAATATATCGTTGTTTATAATAAGTTATGACTAGATAACTATAAATATACTGGATGATGATGTACTATTATTGTTTAAATTCTTGATAATAATACAATCAATTTAAACCAATATTTATAAATCATAAAATGGTGAAATAGCTCCAATCTCAGTACATGTGTTCCATATTTCCTTAGCTTTGAAAATTCCTGTGGGACTAAAACGTTTGAGTTGATACATTTGCAATAATTGTTCCATCAAAAATCCATGTAACATTGTTTACCACCTTTCATTATTATCCCACAACAATACCTTGAAATACTTTTGTTCCGGAGAATTTGTGCCAACACTTCTTCGAAACATTTATCTGATGGGTCGACGAATCCCATTATTTTAACGCACTTCTTAATATATTCAAGATGTTTTTTTAAATATTTTCTAAAAACATTGTCATAATAATCACGTAAGCTCGGTGAAATTGAAAAAATTCTATTAAACTCGTCATCTGACTTGAGTATCGGCTCATCATGATCGTTGTTTGTGGCAAAAGTTGGATAAGAAAGCAATAGAAAAACAATAACTTAAGAGAATACTATGAACATGATTTTACTCTCCATTTTTAAATTATTTTTATCTCTTTTTAATTGTTTTTGTTTTTATTTTTTGTCTCTTTTTAATTAGATTTCTTTGTTTTATGTCATTGATGAAGACTTGTATGTAATTTATAGTATCTAATACTGTTCATCAATGTTTTTATTAGTAGTAGTAACATTCTATTAATAGTAAATAGTAACATTTTGGTTTACTTATTTCTCGTCAACAAGAATTAATATCTTTTGACGTTTTGAGTTATTCATAAATAGTTTTCGTTTAATACATTTCAGTTTATAAAAGTTTGGATTAAAAAATCGTAAATGTGCTTTAGATAGAAAATTGGGCTTTAAGCCTTTAAGTTCCTAAATATGTGCATTTTAGCTCCATTAGTAAATGTACTACTATTAGAATTCGAATGAAATTTGCAAGAAGTTAAAGAGGAAAAAATACAACAGTAAATAAGAACCTACCAAATCTATTCCTTGAAATCCCTTGCTATCAGTCGCATCATATAGTCTATTTACAAAAATGAAAATATATGGGTTGATGTCTAGGTTGATTTCGTTAATACAGTTGATGTCTAGACTATTTTTGTTAAGATGGTGGTAGGCGTGTGATGGCCCTGAATCACGCGCGATTAATCTGTTATATGGATGCAGCAT
The DNA here is from genome assembly GCA_963555745.1 of Cardamine flexuosa. NCBI lineage: Eukaryota > Viridiplantae > Streptophyta > Magnoliopsida > Brassicales > Brassicaceae > Cardamine > Cardamine flexuosa. The sequence continues at coordinate 25,285,401 of OY743217.1, read as the reverse complement.
GGAAGGAGACCACACAACAAGCAGGGTTTGTGTGGAACTTGATGGAAGTTTCTGCATGTATGGTCTTCATTGAATAGGTATCAGCCAACGCAGTCGCATCGCCCCTTCAAGCAAAAGCCTTCATTTGGATTGTACTCATTCCAATTACCAAGTCATGATCACATGCGGATACCTTGAGGTTCACGTAAAGTCAGACTCCTAAGAATTAATCCAAGCAATCAAAACAGGAGCTGACCGGACTCTACGGTATCCTACAAGACATCATTAAACTTGCATCAATTTTTAACAGGAAAAGGGCTTTTTCGACCTGTACTTATTTTGAAGGAAAATGAACCATTTTTTAAAAAGGTTGGAGTTTCAAGGATTCGATCACACAGAGGTATGTTAAGGTATTCTAAAGCCACTGGACTACAACAACAATATATGTACTATCCAAACATTTAAATATATTAACTAACCCCAATTGTTTCCAATTTTAATGTTTTTTATATATTTGGCGAACATATATATGTAATATATTATCAATAATTAATTAATGTATATAAAAACATTATTTATATCAAACTTCAATTATTTTTGCAATCATTTTTTTTTTCGCAAACTTTAATTATTTAATTTTGTTTAATATCAATTATTTATATCAAACAAAATTATTCATTTATTTTTTATAAATAATTAATTAAACATTATTTTGCAGACTTCAATTTTTTTTTCGAAAACTTCAATTATTTATATAAAATATATATTTTTTGACGCCAGAACGAAGTATTTTTTTTTAGTTTATAAAATATACATTAATTAATTATTGATAATATATATATATATGTTGGCCAAATATATAAAAATAATAAAATTGGAAAAATCTAAGGTTAGGTTAATTTACTTAAATGTTTGAGCTATACATATATTGTTGTTGCAGTCTAATGGCTTTAACATATCTTCATGTCTCTGCGAGGTTGTGAGTTCTAATCCGTGTAACTCCAACTTTTTAATTTTTTTAATCCATTTTCCTTCAAAACGACGTAGTTTAATACCGTGAGTCAGCAACCCTAACGGTTGACTAACTTCTGTAAACGTTGACTGCAAATTCGACACTTAATTACGAGTTTGGGTATAAATTTGAATTTTTTGAATGTTTATGTCTAAATTAGCACTACTTGATTGTACAGATAGGAAAATGCAGTTTGAAAAAACTACAGGTCGAAAAAGGCCATTTTCCCAACTTTTAACTCGATAGCATTTAGTTTTATTCAGAGAAGTGTCAATCATGTGGCCGAATCTCTCGCAAAATAATTTAAAATTATATAATTATAAATAAAAAATACCATAAAAAACCTTCAACTTAATACATTTTTCTAACTTAAATATCCAATTTATTGTGTTCCACCTAAAACCTCCAACTAAATTATTTTTCCAAAACAAACTTCAAATAATTTAAAATGTGCATAACTGAACATCTAACACTGTTAAATAAAATCAATTTATTTTGTTAAATAATTATTGTTTTTCAATTTAACTAGAAAACACAAAAAGTCATAAAAACCTAAATAAAAAATAAAAATCAAACATAAAATAATATAAAATAATAATTTTAAAATGGCATAACAAAAATTATCAATATTTTTTTATTAAAAACAACAAATTGTCTTCTCTAAATAAAAATATATTAGACAAAAAATAAATATAACATTATAAATTTTATATTTATAATAATGTTGCTAATAATAAAAATTATTCTTAATATTACTGATATATTAAAAACAAATATGTAGTGAATATTGTTTAGGGAGAATTACAATAATACCACTATATGTGTGTCTATTTTCAAAAATACCACTTTGGGTATGTATTTGACAAAATTACCCTTAATAAAGATCATGATTATTTATTTGAATAGGAAATTATAGAATAAATTTTTACGGGAAAATTATGGATCCATTTTTGACGAGAAAATTACGGAATTTTTTTTTGCGGAAAAATTACAAAAACAAATTGGCGGGAAAAATTGGCAAAACAAATTAAGGATTTGTATTTTCAAAAACTACAAAATCGAGTTTTGACGGGAAAATTACCTAATAAAAACCTTATAAATGGTTTGTAAAAGTCTTATATTCCCTTATAAAAATGATTATATTACACTATAAATTCCTTATATTATCTTATAAATCTTATGAAAGTTTATACACCTATTACAAAAACCTTATCAAACCCTTATAAAACTCTTATATTATCATATAAAACCCTTTATAAATATTTTTATAAGGTTTTCATAAACTTTCTAAGGTTTATAAACCCTTATAAATGTTTCTAAAGTTTATAAATACGGGGTTTATAAGGACTTTTATTTTTTTTATAAGACCAATATAAGCTCTTATAAAACCATATAAGATTATAATGTCTTATAATTTATAAAAATTTATAAACCTTATAAAAGCTTATAAATATCTTATTAAACCTTATAAAATGCTTATATTACGTTATAAAAACCTTATAATTTTTTTTTATAAGTGTTTTATAAGGTCTTTATAACCTTTTTATAACACCAATATAAGCTCTTATAAAATCATATGAGATTATTGTTAGATGGGTTTAACGGTGTTAGATGGATTTAACGTTGACCGTTAGTCAACTTAACCTCATACACATTTTAGATTATTTTAAGGTTGTTTTGGTAAAATAATTTAGTTGGAGGTTTTATGTGGAAACACAAAAAGTTAGATGTTTTAGTTGGAAAAAGTATTAAGTTGGAGGTTTTTTATGGTATTTTTCCTTATAAATATACTGAATGTTGATGTAATATTATTCCTCAAGTTCTTGGTATAAATACAATCAGTTTAAATCAGTATATAATAATCATAAAAATTAGTTACATTTATAGCTATAAAATGGTGAAATAGCTCCAATCTCAGTACGTAGAACATGTGTTCCATATTTCCTTAGCTTTGAAAAATCCTTTGAGACTAAAATGTTTGAATTGATACAATTGAAATAAGTATTCCATCAAACCCATGTAACATTTTTTACCACCTTTCATTATCATCCCACAACAATACCTTGAAATCCTTTTGTTCCGGAGAATTTTGACCAACAGTTCTTCCATACATTTATCTAATAGGTCAATGAATCCCATTATTTTAATGCACTTCTTAATATAACCATGATGTTCTTTTGAATATTTTCTAGAAACATTGTCACTATAATCACGTGAGCTCGGTGAAATTGTTAACGTCGCATTAAACTCATTGTCTGACCTGAGTATAGGCTCATCATCATCATTGTTTGTAGCAAACGTTGGATGAGAAAGCAATAGCAAAACCATGATTAAAGAAAATACCATGAAAATGGTTTTACTCTCCATTTTTAAATTATTTTATCTCTTTTTAATTGAATTTCTTTGTTTTATGTCATTGATGAAGACTTGTATGTAATTTATACTGTTGAATACTATTAATCAATGTTTTATTAGTAGTAGTAACATTCTATTAATAATAAAATAACATTTTTGTTTATTTATTTCTCATCAATAAGATATCATTAATTAAATATCAACAGAATTTATATCTTTTGAAGTTTTGAGTTGTTCATAAATATTTTTCGTTTAATACATTTCAGTTTATAAAAGTATGAAATAAGAGGAATAAAAAATAGTAAACGTATTATAGATAGAAAATCGGGTCGTAACTTCTTAAATATCTGCAGTTTAGCTCCATTAGAGCATCTCCAACCATACTCTTCAAACTCTATTATAGAGTAAAACCTTTTCCAATCCCACTTTATATCCTACTTTAAAATAGAGTAATATTTCATTACTCTACTATTTGGAGTAATTGATCTTTTTGTGGACGGATGCTCATATTATATTCGTAGTCTCCGAAGGATGAGAACGTATTACACTATTATAAAGTAACACTCTTAAAATTTATAAAGTAATCCTTAATTTTTATATGTTTCTAGTTATACTTAAACAATGTAACTGCATAGTTTTTTTTATTATGTAGTTAACTAAATTTATATAATGTATTTTTTATTAGCTCATAAAAAATATTAGTAAACAATATTAGCATATTTCACACATTGAAATGCATTAATTGATAATTTGTAAGAGAAACTCTAATGATTATGATTAAAATCTATTATCTTTTGTTGTATTTGTTACTGTTTTTATGTTGTATAAGTAATTTTTCACTGCATTATATCATAATTTTATTAGATTTTGATTTAAAATAAAATAAAGGAGTCAAATTTTCAATTTTGAAAAAGAATGGGAGGCCTTTGAAAAAAATAATTAAGTAAAGAATAAATATACTTTAAATACTTTTAGAGTAAAAAATAGAAGGATAGGTTGGAGCAAAATCCAACTCTATTAAGTAAAGAATGAATCTAATTTATTTTTGTTGATTTGAGAGTGGTTTCTAGAAATAATAATGAAGAGTTAAACTGAACATATGTTCTTTCGATTTTTTTTTGGGGGGCGGGGGGGGGGGGGGGGGGTGTTTTCTGCTTTGCAGAAGAAGATGAGGAGAAATCGTTTAATGAAAGTTTTTATTTTTAAGGTGGACAGGTGTTGACTCGTGAGAATCTGACATGTCTATCAAGCCATATACACATGCTTAATTATCAAGCCATAGAGAAAGCTTACAATTTTTAGCATGCTTTTGGATGTCCATGTATGTAAACCATAACATGACTGACCATGTTTTCAATATATCATAAATGCTTATGCTCTGAATAAATTTTGAAGTTAGTATATTTTCATGTCCATTCATTCAGGAATGGTTTAAGCACTTGTCTCATGTCCATTCATTCAGGAATGGTTTAAGCACTTGTGTCGAAGACAACATTTTGGGAGCAATTACAAGAGAAAGGGGATCTATGATGGTTTATGAGTTCTCCATAAAATCTCCATTTGGCTTTTAATTATGAGAAAATTTGATAAATACCCTATTTTAGTTTTATAATTTGAAAAATATCTTCTGTTTATTTAGTCTATTTATTTTAAAACAGAGCTAGTGTTTTACTAAAATATCATTTTTAAAGTGAATAACAATTTCTAGAAAAAATCAATTTAGAAAAGTTTGATTAAAACATATTTTTCTACAAAGAAAATAATTATTTATTATCTATTAAAAATTCATTAACGATATTTAATAATCGGATAAATATATCTCTGAAACAAATCATGATCTGCATCTTCGATAAAAAATTTCTCTGGACAAAATTTTCTAAACTCAATAAACTTGTAAATAAGGAACCTCTCTTTTCAATTTCCCCTCCAAAATCTTTTCTTCAGTTGTTAGTTTATCTTAATGTAGTTTCTTCTTATCACTATCATATTATTTTATTAAAAACGTCACTCAAGAACGTTACAAAGAAGAATCATAGAGCATGTCTCTTATATGATAAAGGTATGCAAAATTGCAATAAACTTTTTATATATTATTTTATTATTTTATTTTATTTTATTATCTGATTAATCTCTAGAGACTTATCTATTAGTAAATTTTATTATATAAAATCAATAAACATCTTTATCTCAAAACTTTTTAAAATTATAGTAAGTAATAACTGCAATTATTTAGAAAATTCGTTTTTATTTATTAAAATAAATTACTTGTAAATTAAATGATGACAAATTTTTTGTATCATATATATATATATATATATATTTATTTATTTATTTATTTTATTTTTAAATGAAGAGGATATTTTCAAATTATAAAACATAAAAATCTCTTTATTTATTGCGTCATTGCTGATCATTTGTTATTATCTTTTTATTTGTCTTGGTCGAAAAAACCACTTATTAGGAAAAAGCCAAGAAAACCGTACAAGTCTTCTTCTTTTTATTTATTTATTTATATTGTTTCCACTAGAAATTTTTGACCAACATCATCCTCTTAATCTAACTCAATGATCATCAACTGTTTTCTTTATTTTGTTGATCAAACATGCAACTGTTTTCTACATATTGAAGAATTAGAAGAAGCTCTAAGGACAGCCCATGTCATAGTTTTTGTGGTATACACATTGTCTTTTGTAAAATTCAGCCTATACAATGAACTAGAATCGATTTCTTGGACCATTTTTTTGGTGATTTAGTTTGATTACATCATAGCTTGTTTTGAATTACGTAAATTTGTTTTGGTTTGTTTATAGTTAAGTTTGCTTCGGATCAAATTCATTTCATATGATGTGATTAAATTATGTAAAAATACATTAGAATAACCTTACTTTTGATGTTAATTGCTAGACTAATCTTCTCAAAATAGAGTTAGCTAATATAACCTTAATTTTTTGTTAAAAGATAATAATACCCTTTTTATTTTACTCACATAAATAAATTATGAAAATATTTGAAAAAACTAAATTAGTTAATTAAATATAAATTAAATAAGTTAATTACATATAAGGAAATAAAAAAGAATTTTATAAAAATGATCTAATTCCCAGAAACAAAGATGTCTTACTCCATACTATTATGGATTTGGAAAAAAAAATCAATAAAAGGCTTAAGTAAAATGTATATCTAAGTGAATTAGAGAAAGGATAACATGAAAAAAAAAAAAAATTTGAATAAAGGTGGAACTGAATGAATGATTATGGAGAAAGAAGAAAGAGGTTAATAAAAAACCTTAAAAAATCATCCTGCAAGTTACTCTATTTTAGGAATATTTTCACTTAATTTTGTCATTAATTAGGTAAACTTAGGAAATATCTGCGATGTCATTGTATGATATCTGCGACTAAAAATTTACGGTATCATAGATATCTAAAATCTGTCCTTCTAAATCTATGGCCACTAAAAAGATTATTCTAGTAAAAAAACAATATGCGGTCAAGTGAGTTCATAAATCTGTCATAACTAGTATCAGAATTCATAAATCTTATATAACTGGAATGTAATCTGCGGTAACTAAAAGGTTAATCTAGCAATTAATGTTTCGTACTAAAATCTACGACCACTACTAAATCCAACGCAATTCTGCAACAACTAAAAAGTGAAATATGCGTGAAAAACAAAAATCTGTCACATATAATCTGCAAAAAAATTTAAATCTACCATAAAAATTGTTTCTTGATGAAGAGAAAGAAAAATTTGCTACTTCATTAACAATCTCAAAAAAAAAATCTACAACGAATTTTAACAATCTGCGAGAAGAAATTAACTCTGCGATGAATTCAAAACTCTACCATCACTTACACATTTTTTTCACAAATCTGTAATCAAACTCTGCAGTAACAAATTAAATCTGATATTCCCACAAATCTACCGTAACACAGCGCCACAGATTAAATTCGCAGATTTTTCAGTTTCTGATGGCAAACTCGTAAATAAGTTCTATTTTTCCAAAAACTAATCTAATGTGGCATTAATTTATAATAGCACTCTTGTAATTAGATTTTTCCTAACACATTATCTAAGGGATATTTATGTGATTAAAAAAACTCATTTAACTTTAATTTTTTCAAAGTTAAACTAGCAATTAATATCAAAAGTAAGGTTATTCTAGCTTTTCTCCCTTAAATTATTGAAGCTATATAAATTCTGGTAATTTATAAGTTATGATGAGTTTCCACGAGGAGTACATTTGTGAGTGAATGATATTTTATCATACTAACTATCTGTTAATGGGGTTTCAAGAGTTCTCCTTTCTTTCTTATGGCTATAGCTTTTGATAACTTTATAGAATAATATTATTGAGTTGGTTGATTTAATATAGACTATAAAATACATATATATAGTGCTAACATTAACCTAATGATAATACCAAATAATGTAAATCTTCCTAAACCTTATTTAATAGATAAGGTAAGTACTTGCACAACAAGTAATATAGAGATTTAGAGAATATTCTTCTTTAGGCTTCACAGACTTCACTTCGTAAACGGACTCTACCGGTCCATAATATTATCTCCAATAGTTTTCTTTTTCATTCGTCCTCTTGTATACGTCCATTTTCTTATATTTTCTTCGCTATCTAATATCTTGAATCGACTGAAGAGTAACAATCAATAGTTTGATCTAAAGTCTATTCCTTTTCTTTTTTATTTTTGCCCTTAATAACTCTCATTCTTACCAAAAAAAAGTGGTGACCTAGTGGTAGTACACGGTTATAAAATAAAAAATAACATTTTGGGCTTTTTCGAGTTATCTTAGAGTGGTCTTAGAGCATTTCTAGTAGTGAGATACCGTTATGGATATCTCAATAATAAGCTAATAAAATTTTTTCACTGATTTTGGTATTTTATTTAATTTTTATTTATTGAAAAGGGTTTAAGTCAATTAAATAATGATAAGTAGATAGATATGGTATCTCATAATTTCTTAAATGAGATATGTATCTCTTATCAAGTGGAATAAAATGGTATCTCACCCAGATATCATGATAGGAATGCTCTTATTCTTCGAGTTGTTGCATTATGAAGTGGGTCGTCGTCGTTGCTCATAACAGTTTTATCTATTTAGTAAATTCAACTGCCAAAAAAATGCTTCAACGAATTTTAGAGCTGTCGTCGTTATCCAGAGTAGTGAGAAAATTTCTACGCTATGTATACATGCTTTTATAGTTTCTTCTTATCTGATGAAACTATCTTTAAATAATTAAATGATATATACATTTTTCACAATAAAAAAACAGTTTCTTTAATTTCTTAAATCGTTTATTTGCTCTTCATTTGGCTACTTTGACAGGACTCCCCAGCTTCGGCCATAGCTCAAACACTTCTTCGTTCTCGTTCATAGTCCATCAAACAGAATAATTACAAAGTCAATCCAAATGGTTCGAAACATTATTTGCAAAAAATTATATAATTTGAACCAAGCAAATCATAGCCTGGTGGTAGGGATTGACTTGGGGAAAGGTGCCAAACTTATCAGTCATGAGTTTGATTCCCGTCGGGAAATAAGTTGCTATTGCTTGGCAAGACAAAGATGAGACCACGTCTTAGGCCTCACTAGAAAACCCGGGGCCAGACTAGTCGTCGGTACTATCCTCCTGAGGGGATTAGTTGGGGTTCGGCTCAAACACCTCTGGTTATCAAAAGAAAAAATATATAATAATATAACCAAAAAATGATTTTGTAAAATATTAACCAAATTTTTTAAAATTTAAACGAAAACCAATATTATTTAAAATAAGTTAAACAAAAATAGTGTACTTACATTAATAAATATATATATATATATATAGTTTAAATTTTAGTTATAAACCCAAAAATTAAAATTAAAAATACTTTTATTACAAAAATAATCAAAAATTAAGTGTTAAATCTTATTAATTCAATAAAAGATAAAATTTATATTTCAAATTTAGATGTTTAGATTTTATACTATTTAAGGTTCAATTTTAATTTTTATCACATCCTTATAAATTCTAATTATTTGAAAGAAAAAAATTGATTGACTATCATTCAACCTAATTTATTATTCTAATTGATTAAATGATAAATATATCTTAGAGTAAATTGATTATATTAGCCCATGAATCTGTCCAATTTAACATAATTAAATGGATCAAATTAACATTGTATTTAATTTCATGGATCAAATGGCTAAATAGAATGAAAACATGGAAAGGGTTATGTTGTTATTTTTTCTTAATCAAAAAGGAAAACCAAGCAAAACAAAATAAATGATAATATACATATATATATATATATATATCTAATATATGTTAAGTCTGTTTTTTTAGTTTTAAATAAAATTTGAACTTTTCTTTTCAAATTTAGAACTGATACAGTAGGGGTGAGCTAGAGGATGTTGTCGAAAAACGTTAAAAGACAAGGAATGGCGAAGGAATTCAGAGAGTGAAGATGCGAGAGATAAAGAATATCCAGTTGGGAACCAAATAAGATTTGAACCAGATAAGAGGTATGGATTCGGTGACGGGAAGAAAGGAGTGGAGATTCTTCTAGACATTGAAAATTATGGTGGATAAAAATACGTAGATAGAAAAGAAAAGGAATTAAAAAAAAGCAAAACAACCTCATAAATAGGATATGAAACATGAATTCAAAAAGAGTTGTTGACAGAAGAATTGAGCTAGAGGATATTGTATGAGAGAGAAAATATCACTACAAGAAAACATAGCTAATTCTGAACAAAAATTCCAACAAATAAATAGTTAGAAAAATTCCGACGAGTTTCTAGCAAATTTCAGACAAAAAGGGAGGTGGTTGGAATTTAGTCGTACAATTCCAACTAAACAAAATTGTCAGAAAATAGATGGAAAATAGTCAGAAAAGTGATGGAGTGTGGTCGGCAAATAATTGGATTGAAATCGGAAAATAAGGTTAATTTTCCGACAAAATCTGGTTAATTTTTGTCGGAAAATTCATTGGAAATTCCAACAAAACTCTGACAAAATGTAGTCGGACTATAATCAGAAAATTGGTAGGTATTTTGTTGTGTTTTATATTAGTGTTACATGTTTCAAAATCTTGATTAAATTACGATTCTATTTGTCATAATTTTTGACAAAATTTCCGACCAAATGCCTACAAACCCTAGAAATTGACGAATATACACAAAAAATTTGTAACGGTAACTATTAGTTCCGACAAAATTCCTACAAAATAATTTTCTATATATACAAAACTCAATTCATTTGCAAAACCACAAACGAAAAACAAAAAGAAAATAACCCTTCAAATACTATAATGGCATCTCACCCAATTTATGATGTTAGGTAATGGATGTATAAGAGTGTAGATGAAGATACTGGAGAGGTTACAGAATAATTTAAGGCCAGACTTCGTCAATTTGTTGAGGTTCTAACAAATCAAACAAGGTATTGGAACGTGTCCTTGCCTAAATGCAGAAATGAAAATTTTATAAAAATAGAAGTAGTTTGGAGGCATCTTTATAATAGGGGTTTTACTCCTGGAAATTATATATGGTTTTCGCATGGAGAAGATTATGTAGATAGACTGGAAATACTCGTAGAGGAAGAAGGATAGAAGAAAGAAATAATGGTAGATATGTGGGTGAAAGTAGTAGAAGAACTAATATCGATGAGGATAATTTAGACATAATGGTTAAAAAAGCGTTTCCAGAAAATATAGAATCGAGTAATATTGTTGAAGAGCCAAACCATGAGTCGAGAAAGTTTTTTTAAATGTAAAATGCTGCTAATCATCCAATATATGAAGGTTGAAAGTTGGATATTCTTCTTTATCAACAGCTATTTACTAGAATGATGGGAATCAAAACAGATTTTAATCTAAGTGAGGATTGTGTGGATGCAATTGCAGGTTTTTTATGTGACTATCTCCCTGAAGAAAATCTTGCACTGCGTTCCTACTATACAATTCGGAAGTTGTTTTATGGCATGGGGTTACCATATCAAATGATTGATGTATGTTGAGATAATTGCATAATATTTTGGAGAGAATATGAAAATTTAGAATATTGCAGATTTTGCGGTAAGGAGAGAGTCTAAGTCTGGACCGGATGGACTCGAATTCCTTATCAGCAAATGTGGTACTTACCAATATTACAGATAAACTGAAACGATTGTCTTAGTCTTACCGAACTGCAGTTGGTGACAGAAGAATTGAGCTACATGATATTGTACGAGAGAGGAAATATATATATTCGAGAGGGAGAATAAGTTCGGTTGACTACTGAGATAAGAGCCAAAACATGGAGAGCAAATAGACAACATATATCTTTCTGAAAGAATGTGTCTTTCTTATATGAGCGAGAGCATAGCCATCGGTCACCGAATTCGCTTCTTTAGTTTTAACATGATGATCGAAAAAAACAAACCACAAGATGAAACCAAAATCTATTGTACATTGTCTAAGTTTTTTATATATTAGTTAATATAGAAATTTAAATTATGTATTCATGTTGAAAAACAAATTTATGTAAATCACTCTATTTTCTAAAGAAAAGAATTTCTACTTATTTCCTAAAACAATTTTAAAATATATCATTAACAATATATTTTTTTTAAACCTAATGTAGTATTATATAATCTAAAATATTTATCATATCCTAAAATTTACTGAGTCATGGCAACGCATGGTTTAAATCTAAAAAGAAACCAGCCAGCATAAATTTTCTTTTTAAATTCCACCAATTCCTTAAATTGCATCCACAACCACAAATTCTTCAATATAAATATTCCTATCTTCAAATGATGTATCTCCCACTATGAACCTTTTACAAAATCCATTATAATTGTGTTACCATTTAGACCTGTCCCTATCCTATCAATACAGAACCGAATCGCTCACATAATCACACAGAGAGAAGAAACAAAAATGGCAGATCGAAACAAAGCATTTGGTTGGGCGGCCAACGACGATTCCGGCGCCCTCTCTCCATTTCATTTCTCTAGAAGGTTCCTTTCTTTTTTACTTTTACGTTTTAAAACTCGTCTCCGATTTGTTCTATTCACAACATTTTTGTATGTTTTGGTGTTATATCATCGCAGAGAAAATGGTGAAAACGATGTAACAGTGAAGATCTTGTTTTGTGGTGTTTGCCACTCTGATCTTCATACCATCAAGAATCATTGGGGAATCTCTCGTTATCCCATTGTTCCCGGGTACTCGAATTACCATTTCTTGTTCATGCTCCTAAATATTTGTATTCCTTTATTTACTATTTTAGTAAGATCTTGGTGAATTACAAAACCAGAAAAATATCCTGGAGATTTTATTACCTTTATAGAATAAAAGGAAAATTTTCATACAAAAGCTCTCTATGTTTTGTGTTTTTAGCTTTTTCATTAAATATTTCTTAAAATTATAAAACATATCATTTAAAACTATTTTAATTTTTTTACATTATAAATATTTTTATGAAAGAAAATATAAGTTAGACTGTCATTACTGATTATTTTCAATCTTTAATAACTATTTTATTTCGACTGTTTTTTTTGTAAATCTTAGTCATGAAATTGTTGGAATAGCAACAAAAGTTGGTAAGAACGTGACGAAGTTCAAAGAAGGAGACCGAGTAGGAGTAGGTGTAATAATCGACTCATGCCAATCATGTGAATCATGTAACCAAGACTTGGAAAACTACTGTCCTAAACTCGTTTTCACATACAACTCTCGTTCTTCTGATGGAACAAGAAACCAAGGTGGTTACTCCGACGTAATTGTCGTCGATCACCGGTTTGTCTTAAGCATTCCCGATGGTTTACCAAGCAATGCAAGCGCGCCGCTACTGTGTGCTGGAATCACTGTGTACAGTCCCATGAAGTATTATGGTATGACTGAAGAATCAGGAAAACATTTAGGTGTTAGTGGACTTGGTGGACTTGGTCACATAGCTGTGAAGATTGGTAAAGCCTTTGGTTTAAGAGTTACTGTGATTAGTAGGTCAGCAGAGAAAGAGAAAGAAGCGATTGATCGACTTGGTGCTGACTCGTTTCTTGTTACAACGGATTCTCAAAAGATGAAGGAAGCAATTGGGACTATGGATTTTGTTATCGATACGGTATCAGCACAACATTCTCTATTACCGTTGTTTAGTTTGCTTAAAGTGAATGGGAAGCTTGTGACTTTAGGCTTACCGGAGAAGCCACTTGAACTACCAATCTTCCCACTAATTCTTGGTAAAAGACAAATATTTGTTATTATGAGATGTGATTTAATGTTTTGCGTGTTGTGGAAGTAACTGTTAGGGTTTTTTGTGTTTTGTTATAGGAAGGAAAATGGTGGGAGGAAGTCAGATTGGTGGGATGAAGGAGACACAAGAGATGCTTGACTTCTGTGCCAAGCATAATATCGTTTCGGATATTGAGCTCATAAAGATGAGTGATATCAACTCTGCCATGGACCGGTTGGCTAAATCTGATGTCAGGTACCGGTTCGTGATCGATGTGGCTAACTCCTTGAGTTCTCTTTGAGTCATCAGCTGAGATTAAAGGAACATGTTAACCGTGGAGTCTTGATCATGTTTAGAGTATGGTTTTGTTTGTTAATTGTTTTTATAACAATTACACTACATTTTTTCTTATGGTTGTGGAAAACCATGAGTTAATACTTGTTGGACAAGGTACTTGTTTGAGATTGTTTTTCTTACTATGATCTGTTTCTTGACAAACCCTGCATTAGTCCATTGCATCATATAGACACTATATATTATATTAGAGTTTGCATACATCGAAAAATTTCACAGGGGTGGGATACGAAGAGATGCTATTAATGTGATACGAAGAGAAATAAATAGGATTGGTTTATCGATGATAGATGATGTAAAATCAAACCTCTCAGAATGTGGTTTTGGATGATCAAAAACAAAAAGAAAATAGGAGACAGATTCAAATCAACTTAACAAACTCAAATCAGTGAACTGACAATTTCTTATACTATTTATTAAGAAAAAAACTATATATTAAAACCATAACTAGTGTCTGCATACATCATGCGAGGAAAACATATCATATCAAACTTTCACAGGGGAAGGAGCCGGAGAAGAGCCACCGGAATTAGGAGATTGACAGAAACCACGGAGGACATTGGTTTCTTCAGATGTAAAGCCAAGAGAAGTAAGCATCGCCGGCCAACAATCGGAGGTGATGACATCAACGGCTTTGCAACAGTCAGAGCCGAGTTTGGTCTCGCCGTTGAGGAAGAAGAGAACGATCTCGTTGGTGCATGATTTCAGCTCGTAAAGTGCATCCCAACACTGCACAAGTCCTCCTCCGGTAAGCCTGGACGCAATGTTGGTGGAATCCACCGTCGTAGGGAGTGTTCTGCCGGAGACGTTGAGGATGAGGAGGAGAGCTACGGTGGCGAAGAGGAAACTTGTGTTAGAAGACATTGTGTTTCTTTTATTAGATTTTGTATTTTGTGTTGTGTGATGAGAATACGGTTTGCCTAAGAGCTGCAATTTATAGTAATGTGGTTTTGAAACGGATTTGAGGTTTTTAATTGTGTGATTAGATGTGGTTTTTAGTGGGGGAAGTGGAGAGAGCTAAAGAGTTAATGATTTTACTTTAATCTTAAATCATGGATCTTAAGGAATGATTAATAACGGTCTTAACGGAAGATAACAAGCCAAGGGTCAATATATTATTGATAAATACTAAAGTTAAGACGGTTATAACAACAAAGTGGCTGTAGTTTAGTGGTGAGAATTCCACGTTGTGGCCGTGGAGACCTGGGCTCGAATCCCAGCAGCCACACTTAGTTTTGGATTTTTAGTTTTTTTCCCCTTAAATCTGCCTTCATAGCCCATATACTCAAGGCCCGTTATCAATGATCCGTCCATTCATTTACACGTACGAATTTTTTTTTTTGCGCTAACCCAAAGAATTTCAAAGCATGCAACACAAACTTTAGTGCACATCTAAAGCAGTAGATGATGGAGAATTCTCAGAGCTTTAAATGCACATTTTTGTTGATTCCTCCGACGACTCTATAGTCTCTATTGATCATTAACATTGTCGGAGTTTCGGATGCGATTAATTATAATGGATATATGACTCATGGGGACTAATTTTATTTTTTTCTTTTTTCTTTTTGGGACTGATTTTTTGGAGATTGTTCTTTGCTCTTTGGGTGATTGTTCATTTGTATTAATTGTATACATTCCTTAAATAAATACTTGGGAAAAAAGATAGAGTACCAATCATTATTTTGGTTTGGTCGATTCTTCTTGGTTCGATCTTGGCTCTCTTGTGGGTTAGAGTTAATCCGTTTGTTTCCAAAGCTGGATCAGTCTTAGAGATCTGTGGTCTCGACTGTTTAAACTGAGAGCTAGTTTTTAAAGAATAATAAGTAAAAAAAAACAAGAAAAATTTGCAGTCTTTCATGGTGAAATATCGGAGATTTGAATCTTCTATCCTGATGAAAGATAACGGTAGAAGCCATGTGATGATGACAATGATGATGGTGATGTGGTGTACCCTTTTGGTGGTGGGTATTGTGTAGACAAAAAGAACCTAGGTACAGTTTACGTGTTACGTTTTCTTTCAAGTCTTTGCGTCATTAATTATTTTATTTTAATGTACTAATTAACTAGTTTTTGTGTAACCAGTTCTGGTCTTTACTCTTTAGGTAGTTGATAATTAAATTAAATTAAATTAAATATTTTCAAGTTATTTTCTCCTATTTTGACTTTTTTTTTGTTTTTAATGTTGATGTGTAAGCCTTACTTCGTCTAGTCGTTAATGATTTTGAGCCCAATATGAGAACAATTTTTTCCAAATAATGCAATTTGTTACAGATGATTTGTGTATTAAAAGAGAAATATTGTTTGGTACTAAAGATAAAAATTGTTTGGTGTAAGTAATTATCGTTTATTGATATAGCATATATTACGGTGAAAAAATTATAGATATCGTAGAAATAAACCGTAAATCACAAAGACACCCATACACCGTATAGTTATATTCGTATTGTTCTGATAGATAATAAAATATGTAATACGTAAGATTATATAGTTCAAACGATGATGTACGTAAGAAAAAAGCCAATAAATTAAATATCTAGGAAGACATTTTAGATTTCACAAAACGTTTGATTCATCGTATGGGATAACAACACGTGGATGGAAGAAAGGGGGGACCCACTTAGGTGACAAACCCATATTTGGAATCGGAATAGCTTACGTGGAACCCACCAAATCGTGTATTAGAAGTCAAATGCATCTATAGCGGTGTAAGCTAAAAGTAAACCTCATTGAAGAAGTAACATATAAAGCTATCATAGCCGTTGGATCAACGAGACAAAACTTCATCTGAGGACTAAAATTCTGACGGATCATATCCCAAAGATACGGTACGCACGGTTGCAGCAAATCAAACTCTCCCTTTAATAAAATTAAATTATTTATCAGAAAGACACGTTCTTCTTCTTACGAAACCGACTTTGTAGTTTCTTCTTTTTTTCCATTACACAAAACGAAAAAACGACAAGACAAAAACAAACAAATATTTTAAATTAAAAAATCAATCGTCTCTCGCGTTAAGATTCTTGTTTATTTTTCTTATTACAGATTGATTTATTTCGACATGAACGATCCAATGGGAGAAACTGGCTTTTCTATACAATCGGCTGAGATCGCGTTCTCCGAGACGGAGATGGCGGCGGCGGAGCAGCTTATGCAGCTAAGCGAAGAAGAAACGATGAGTTGTAGCAGCAGCACCGGTGGAAAAGGAGGCGGAGACAAGACAAGGCATGAAGATGTTAGCTCAAGAATAGTAAACGAGCGAAACGACGGCGTACGAGTGAATTGTAATCTTGGCGTGGAGAGGAAGAGGAAGATGAAGAATATAAAAGAAAAGAAGTTTCGATCTCTCGAGAGTCTATACAGAGAGACGAAAGAGATTAGGGGTTAATGGAAGAAAAGGGGATGCTTAAATACTTGTTAATTACGTTTTTTGTTAATCGTTTTTAGTAACCTGTTCAATTGTTTTCTTGTGTGTATATTTAGTCCTTAATTTAACGTTGGATCTTGAGAGTCTGTGATGATAGTTTTTGAAGTTGTTCAGATGAAAATTGTAAATATTTTTGTTCTCGCATTAGACGAGGTGCTGTGTTTTTTTCTCCTTTACGTTTTGTTGCAAATATCACACAGTTTTACTTTGGTTTCGATGAAAAGATCGAAGTTGTTGATAGCTGTATCTTGGATCTGATAGGACATTTCAAATTTTCAGAATTTTTTAAAAATATTTACGTTCAAATGATTTCGTTTTGAATTTTAAAAATTTGAGTACTCTGATGTGTCTAAGATAAATATTTGTCACCTTTTCAAAAGGTTTGTGACGTTCTACAACAAACACATTTACTGCTAATCTTTTTTTTTTTTGTACTCATTGCAATACAAACTAAGTTATCAAATGCTATTTTTTTTATCATGTGAAAGCACTAAAACATTCGAACATTAATTATTCACATCTTATCAGAAAAAAAAAACATTCGAACATGAATTCAATTCAGAAAAAATAATTTTATGGTACAAGCTGAAGTAACTTAATCTCTGGTTAAAATTGTTTTTATTAATAATTAACACATCATATAGACGCTTAAAAAAACAAAACTTGCATACATCTAAAACAAAAACAATATATTGCTGCAATCAAAAACTTGGAATTGGTCTTCCATTGCGTGTGCATGGGTCCAATATCAAATCTATGTTATAAAAAACATATATTCAACAAAGAAATTAAATTAATTTTATTTTGCACGAATGTTTTAGATTTTAAATATTGAAAATAATTTCATAATTTTATAATTAAGAAAAATCAGAATATTTCAAAGCTTCAACATTCAAAAAGTTTCGGGCCCCATTCGAAATAAACACAACCTTGATGGGCCGGGTCCACATTCTCAACCATAATAAAAATTTGAAAGTAAAATTTACCCGCCACTTGAAAAACAAAGCCCAATGTCTTCTCTAAGAAGCTGGCGGGAAAACCCCAAATCTTTTCCCGGGAAAGTAGATAAAAATTTCGGCCATTAAAGGACAAAATCACAAGAAAGTAGAAAACCCTAAAGATATTTGAAACCGAAACCCAAAACCTCCCTTTGACGCCTCCTTCTTATCTCTTTATAAAAACCATTTATTTTCTCAAACACAGTTTCTTATCATCAGACGCCTATCATCTGTTCGACAAAATTCCTCTGAGAGTTTCTTTTTCCCATCTGACAAAAAAAAATGTATGTAGTGAAGCGTGACGGTAGACAAGAAACCGTTCATTTCGATAAGATTACTGCGAGGCTTAAGAAACTAAGCTATGGGCTTAGCAGTGACCACTGTGACCCTGTCCTCGTTGCTCAAAAGGTCTGTGCTGGTGTCTACAAAGGAGTCACTACGAGTCAACTCGATGAATTGGCTGCCGAAACTGCTGCTGCTATGACTTGTAACCATCCTGATTACGCATCGGTGAGTTCTTATTCACTTCGTTTTGTTTTGATTTTGATTAGTCATTTTCTGATTAGATCGGTGTTGATTGAATTAAACTGCGTAGCTTTAACAGTTGTGATGATGTAACTGTTCACTGTACTGATTCAGGTTGATCTGTATAATTTACAATGTTTTTATGTGGTTATGTATCAGCTTGCTGCTAGGATTGCTGTCTCAAATCTTCACAAGAACACTAAGAAATCATTTTCTGAGACGTGAGTGTTATTCTGAACTCTTTCTTAGTGGATTGAGTTTATATGAATTGAATTTGATGGGTATTGTGGTGTTTTGTAGTGTTAAGGACATGTTCAGTCATGTCAATGAGAGATCTGGACTAGCGTCTCCTCTAATAGCTGATGATGTATATGAAATAATTATGAAGGTAAGAAGAAAGCTTGTTCTTATTGGTGTGATTTTTGATTGTAAATGTCATTGGATGTTACTGAATTTTGGCTTCGTTTGGTTTGTTCAGAACGCTGCTCGTTTGGATAGTGAAATCATCTATGACCGTGATTTTGAATATGATTTCTTTGGATTTAAAACTCTTGAGAGATCGTACCTCTTGAAAGTCCAAGGGACAGTTGTTGAAAGGCCTCAACACATGCTGATGAGGGTTGCTGTTGGCATCCACAAGGATGATGTTGAATCTGCAATCAAAACTTACCATTTGATGTCTCAGAGATGGTTCACTCATGCATCTCCTACTCTCTTCAACGCAGGAACTCCAAGGCCTCAAGTAAATTACTATTTATGCGTATCATCTATCTATGAAAGGGGTTATACTCTTAAATGTGTTTTTGCTGAATCGAAAATATTTTGATTTGGCAGTTAAGCAGCTGCTTTCTGGTCTGCATGAAAGATGATAGCATTGAGGGCATTTATGAAACACTCAAAGAATGTGCTGTTATAAGCAAATCTGCTGGTGGTATTGGTGTTTCAGTTCATAATATCCGAGCAACTGGAAGTTACATTCGTGGCACAAATGGAACATCTAATGGTATTGTTCCGATGCTGCGTGTGTTTAATGATACTGCTCGATATGTTGACCAAGGAGGAGGCAAGAGAAAAGGTACATCTCAGCATATATTAGCATAATCATCTCTGCAGTGTAGGGTCTCTAGTGTATCTGATGTATATTTTTAATTGGTGAAGGAGCCTTTGCTGTTTACCTGGAGCCATGGCATGCTGATGTCTTTGAGTTTCTGGAGCTGCGGAAGAACCACGGAAAGGTACATTCATACTTGGATAATTCACCATCTGTTCTCCCCTAATGCAGTCTCAATCTAATCTCATACAATCTCTAAATTCACTTTTTTCCATTGCAGGAAGAACACAGGGCTAGAGACTTGTTTTATGCTCTCTGGGTTCCAGATCTTTTCATGGAGAGGGTCCAAAGTGATGGGCAGTGGTCACTGTTTTGCCCTAATGAAGCTCCGGGTCTGGCAGATTGCTGGGGTGATGAATTTGAGAAACTGTACACAAAATACGAAAGAGAGGTGAATCCCTATTTCATCCATGTACATTCCGCTTCTTTAGTAACTGGAATTCTTGTTATCTAATGAGTTATGTTTGTTCATATCTTTAGGGAAAGGCTAAAAAGGTTGTTCAGGCACAGCAGCTTTGGTATGAAATATTGACATCCCAGGTGGAAACAGGAACACCATACATGCTTTTCAAGGTAAGTAAACAATCATGATTCTTTAGCTACACATTACATCCTTATAACCACCGGTTTCTTACTGTTATTTTTCATATTCCACACTGTAGGATTCATGTAACCGCAAAAGTAATCAGCAAAATCTGGGTACCATAAAGTCATCCAATCTATGTACTGAAATCATTGAGTACACTAGTCCAACAGAAACTGCTGTTTGCAATCTTGCCTCTATTGCTTTACCCAGATTTGTAAGGGAGAAGGTGAGTGACTTAACCGATTTGCCGATCCTTGAAAATTTACCTATTCTTTGTCACTCAATGCATAAGCTCTAACATTCTTCCATCTCACAACAGGGCGTCCCATTAGATTCTCATCCATCAAAGCTCGCTGGCAGTCTGGACTCAAAGAATCGTTACTTTGACTTTGACAAGTTAGCAGAGGTCAGTAGACCTGAAATATTCGTTCCTGGAGAATTTCCCTGTCTGTGATATGATGTTGACTTTTTCATCTTTCTACATGGCTAGGTGACTGCTACTGTTACTGTTAATCTCAATAAGATTATAGATGTGAATTACTATCCTGTGGAGACAGCAAAAACTTCAAACATGCGTCATAGACCTATTGGTATTGGGGTGCAAGGTCTAGCTGATGCATTTATCCTCCTTGGAATGCCATTTGATTCTCCAGAGGTAGACTTGTTTTGCATAATGATCAACCACTGGAAATAGTTTTGTTTCTCTGTTCTTAATCAGTTTGATTTTGTTACTCAGGCACAACAACTGAATAAGGATATATTCGAAACCATATACTACCATGCACTTAAAGCATCTTCAGAGCTTGCTGCTAGAGATGGTACCTATGAGACATACATAGGAAGTCCTGTGAGTAAGGTATGTATCTCAGCCCACGATTAACCATCTTCATATTTTCCCATTGGGAATTGTTTGGTTGACTATATTGGATGATGTTTTAGGGAATCCTTCAACCTGACATGTGGAATGTAACTCCATCAAACCGCTGGGACTGGGCTTCTCTTAGGGAAATGATATCAAAGAATGGAGTAAGGAACTCTCTTTTAGTAGCACCGATGCCAACAGCTTCAACCAGTCAGATTCTTGGGAATAACGAATGCTTCGAGCCATATACATCAAACATCTACAGTCGCAGAGTCTTGAGGTGTGTTAATAATTCATGTGACAAAGTATGTTTTTGGTTTTCCCTATATGGTGCTTACTCATTGTGGTTTCTTTGTATGTTCAGTGGTGAATTCGTAGTGGTGAATAAGCATCTTCTCCATGACTTAACTGATATGGGAATTTGGACTCCAACGCTGAAAAACAAATTAATTAATGAGAATGGTTCTATAGTAAATATCGCGGAGATACCTGATGACTTGAAGGCAATTTACAGGTATAGCTCTCACTCATTTTGTGTTCTCGCTCACTACTATGTCTAGATACCGAGATTTGACTTGTTTCTTCTGCTAAACAACACAGAACCGTCTGGGAGATTAAACAGAGAACAGTGGTGGATATGGCTGTTGATCGTGGATGCTACATAGATCAAAGCCAAAGCTTAAACATACACATGGACAAACCCAACTTCGCTAAACTCACTTCCTTACATTTCTATGCTTGGAAAAAGGTACAAGCTTACCTTAGATATCACTAACTCTTTACTCCTTAGTTTTGTGAATACTCTTATCTCACTTATGTTATTCTGAATCCACCTTAAAGGGTTTAAAAACGGGTATGTACTATCTGCGATCACGTGCTGCAGCAGATGCGATAAAGTTCACAGTTGACACAGCAATGCTCAAGGTAACAAAAAGACTATGCAACACTCATTACACCGACTCGTCTTGTGAACTCAGACATCTTACATGTAAATTCTCGTTGTTCAATGTAGGAGAAGCCGAGTGTAGCAGAAGGAGAAAAGAAAGAAGTAGAAGAAGAGGATAATGAAACTAAGATGGCACAAATGGTTTGTTCCTTGACAAATCCTGACGAGTGCCTTGCTTGCGGAAGTTAAAGCTCTTAGTTGAAGTTTGGTCTTTAAAAGTTAGAAAGTCAAAGCATGTCTCTTGGACTTGGGTCTTCTTATTTGCTTGCTCATTTGTATATTGTCAATAGTTTCTGTTCCGAGTGGTTGATGTTGCTTCGAGTGTGTAATGCAAGGTTGTTTTCTTTTGAAACAATAAGGTAACGATAAAATATATTAATGTTATAGCTATCTTTTTACAATTGTTGGCACTAACAAAAGCTTAATATATACTATCGTTACCTTATTGTTTCAAAAGATATTTACTATTATTGGTACCAGTAATAGTATTTTTACTATTTGATACATGATTTTGAAGATTTATTTTCTTATCTTTGAAAAGTGAAAATCATGCATCGGAGTGGTAACAGAAATTTCATCCACATACAGACATACTGTGTTTATGTACATGAGTAACTTGTAACAAATCTATCAATTGGAGTTATTTAAAATTAAGGGGATTTGGCCGTTGTAGTCCTTTGAAATTTATATATTTTAAAAATATTTACGTATACAACATTTAAATATTTACATATATATATACATATATCGTTTATATTTACGTTTGATCATATTTTGTTGGAAACTAAAATGAAGTGTAATGTTATAGTAAAAAGTTTAAGATAACTCCAAAAAATTCGTGAAATTGGTTTAGTGGGATCAAGTTTGTACTTAATTATTGAAAACTTAAAGAGAAAATTTGCATAAGTGTGGTATTTTTGAGTCATATTAAATATACATATATTTAATTAAGCAACCCACAATTGATCGGTGTTTCACAATCCATGTGGTAAAGTGATTAGATATCTTATCAATCAGCGTTTGATAATCCTGTTTCAGCATTAGTAAAGTGATTAGAGATCTTGTCAACTGAGAGTTTATGCTGAATATTCTTATGTCTTAACTCAAAGTAAAGGTTGAACGTAAGGCCGTTAGCATCAATGTCACGGATGATGCATTTTAAACCTCTAATAACCATGCAAATTTTACTTATTTTAGACCGAATTAAGGTTAAGATGTTGTACAATGGATTTACAATTCATCCAAGAATTAAAAATATATTGATGACGATTACAACGTATTTGTTTAGTTGTCCCCTACGATTGTATTTGTAAATAATACAATTGCTATCAACTAATTATATAGACACTATTACCATATTAGTGATGTTGATTAAAATGTTATATTAAAGTTAATGAGTAGTCAAATAATTGTATTTAGTGAGGCAATTTGTGTAAGCTTTGTAGTATACTTGTTGATATGTGTTTTAATGATTCTACAACGGAATTTGAGTTTTGAATCCTTAATTTAATATATATAAATTATAGAAACAAAAATTATCACATATTTAAATATATTGATAAGGCGATGTCTGATAAAAGTAAAATTTTCATTTGCAAATTTTTGGTGTTGGATTTCAGTATAATTAGTCCGAGATCATAACAAATATATACCATGAAAAGAAAGATAGGTAATTTTAGCGATTTTGTTGCTATTATTTTAGAAGATCTTGACTTTCAATGTGATTTAAATTTGGTGAAGTTTAGTAATTTATTGTTTTGGTGTTTTCCATTGTTCATTAAAAATGATAGGTAACTACGTGTTTTCGTGAAAAGTTTGCAGAGAGTGAAAGATTTTTTCATTTATGTGTGACAATTTTATACTATTAAAAAGAAAATATAAAATTGGAAACTTCTATTACCAAACACTCTTTATTTTATACTTAAATCCAAACATTTTTTATCTTATACTTACATCCAAACAATGTGATGTAAGTTTGGTGAAGTTTAGTAATTCATTGTTTTGGTGTCTTCCGTTGTTCATTAAAAATGATAAACAACTACCTGTTTTCATGAAAAATTTGCAGAATGAAAGATTCTTTCATTTATGTGTGACAATCTTATACTAAAAAATAATAATACAAAATTAGGAATTCCTATTACCAAACACTCTTTATGTTATACTTAAATCTAGATAAGTTTAAAGTAATTATTAACATTAATATTAATTTTTTTTCTAAATAAATAATTTAAAATCATCAACTATTCTTATTTGCAAAGACAAACAAACTCATTTTGGAATGATTGAGACAAACAACATCAATCACTAGTGTTGCTTTACTTGTCATTTTGTTATCAGTTTTTATATCTGTGTTTATAAATAGATTTTATGTGCATATAATCTCAAATCCAATTTAGAACTATTTGTGACAATATTTTATAAAAAATATATTTTAATATATTAGTCAGAGATAAAATATTATTTGATATTGGGAATACAGTTTTCTTAATTTTGTTTGATTATAATAACAATACACTATAATAACTATTTTCTAACTTTTGAAATAGATTATTAAAATTTAAATAATTAGAAGGCAAAAAAATATTGTAATTGAAATGGACAACTAAAAAATATTGTAATTAAATAGGTTTTTCAGAGAACAAGTGAACAAATTACTGTACAATATGAAACTATACAGTAATTTGTTTTTATAAACATAGCGCGGAATAAAACCTAGCATCCTTAAAGATGATAGTAAACCCCGTAGCCAAACACTTAAAACTTTGACGAATCGTTTATCACTGAGATTCTTTTATCGATAATCCCGCCTTCACTGCGAAATTCAAATTCGATTTCGCAAACTTAATGAGCGATCTCATTCTCATCTCAGACGGCGAGGATGATGCTACTCCACCTTCGAAGAGGCCTCGCAAGAAACCTACCCCTACGATTTTGAATTTGGATTCCGATCCAACGCCGCAGAAACAACCGCCGGGATCTGCTTCTACTACTCCATTGTTCATCGACGAGACACCTATCTCTGAAGCCGTTAAGCCTTCCTTTGCTTCTGGAATTGGAGTTTCTTCACACCGTGAGAACAAGTTTTCCGGTAAGAAATGAGTCTTTTCAGTTCTTTGTTAGGGTTTTAGTATTTTCGCTGAGTTTGTTTTTGGGAATTTTGATTAGGTAAAGGAGTAATTTCTCTTGAGTCTGATTCTGAAGACAGTCCTCCACCTGCTGATTCTTGGAAGAAACGTTTTGAATTGGAATCTGAATTCAGTGATGTAGATTCTGGTGAGCCTAATTATGACCTGAATATCTAAGCCAAGTATTCGTGGTGAACTTCAGTTGCAAAAGGATAGTTTCTTCTCCACTTATAAACTTGCTTTTGTGTGTTTTTCTTTTAGATGATAGTACTAGTTGGTTGCGGCCAGCCAGTGTTCGATCTTCGCTCCCTAACCATACTGTTGAAGTACTTATCTGCACTCATACTATATTGACTCTTTTCATTTTTCAATCTCTCAAAGCTTTCTTTTTGAGATTCATTTCTTTTGTTTGGTGCACTTTACATTGAGTTTATCTTTATTATTGTACGGTTCAAGCTGTATAATATATAAATTGCTAATGTCTTTTGATTTTACTTGCATAAAATTCAGGTAGATTCTGACCATGAGAAAGAAGATGCAAGCGCTGAGAAAATGGGTCGACAAAAGCCGATCAGAAGTTCTGAAAGTATATCTCTTTCTGTTGATGCATTGCCTAAAAAGCGTATGTCCAAGGACGAAAAAACCAGTGTGGCAGAGGAAAAAAGTCTAAGAAAAGAAGTGAGCTTCTTCATAACTGACTTTTTCTAAGAAAAGATCAATAGCTAATGTAGCTTTTCATCATTCAGCAAGAGAAATTACAGAAAGCTGCCTTGAAAGCAGAAGAAGCTGAGTATAAAAAGTTGGAGATGGAAAAGAAGAAATGGGCAAAAGACAAAGCGCTTAAATCTATCGTGGCCATGATTGACAATAAATTGGTTGAAGGACCTGTTGGAGGTTTCTCCACTTTTCGTATATTTCTTCAACATATTCCTCAACATTGGTTAGTTCATCACTAAAGTATTGAGACTAAGTACCTGTGCTATATTGTTAATATAGGATGTTTGACTTCGGGGTTGATAGAGAAAGGCATTACATACCGTGTAACCTCTGATCCAATTGAAAGATCTATCGTGTGGACGATGACACTTCCAGATAATATTGCTCAGGTACTGTAAAATCTCACTCAATTTGGTGTAGGGGTCAATGTTAATTAATTGATTTGCATCTTGAATCTCACAAACAAAAGGTCTTCGAGGACAAGTGATTCTTAGAACAATGAACTTGCAACTGTTATCAATGCCCCAAACTGGTCTATATCCTTGTTTCTTGTGAGGATAAGCTTGTTAGTTGAACATGTGTTTTTTCGCTTGAGTTATGCATCATTCTCTTATGTGTTTCAAATTTCATTTAATTGTACTCTCAGTAATGGAAGTCAAGCTATGATTCTTATACTCTTGATTTGCATCTTCTTTGATCTGTTGCAGACTTTGCCCCTAGGGTCCAAGATTCCATATGTTTTACTTGTCTATGAGGCTGAAGAATTTTGTAATCTTGTTGCTAATAAAGAACTTCAAGAAAACATCTCAAGAGTTCAGGACGAATACCCATCTTATACAATGTGCTACCTCACCAATAAGTTATTGTTCTACGTAAACAAAAAGTGAGTTTGATAAGGTAAATTTTTGTGGCATTAATGTTTCCATCCTGAAGCTGAAAAAAAAAAATGATCTTCTAGGGAAAGAGTTGAGTACAAGGACCCTGTTAATCGCAGTGGTTGGAGAAAGCCTCCTATTGATGAGGTACTACAGTACCTAATTAATGAAAATGTGTTTAGAAGAAAACTTCTTACTGCTCTTTTTAGGTCCTTAAACACACATCTGATGTGTTACAGGCACTTGCAAAGTTAACTACTCACTATATTGGAGTACATTCAAGACATTGTGTAGACGAGGCTGAGGTGGCTGAACATATTGTTCGTTTAACAAGTAATCTTGCCTATTGCCACTTCAGGTACTAATGTCTATACCATTTCTATTTTGTTTCTTAAAGATATTTTGATTCGATATGTTGTCGAATGGTAGAAGTTTCAAATCATTTGAGTATTTTCGGAGAATTCCATCAAACAAATCCAACCATAGAAACCTATAGTCTATAGAGCTCTTAAATCATACATGTGTGTGAAGTACATTGTACCTAAGACCCAGAAGCTCAATATTGAATAGAAATAATCTCTGCGTTGACGTCCTAGATTTTAATGCACAGGAAGAAATTAACTCGGTTATCAGTAAACGCTGATGGTACATTAATGTCCAAGAATGCAGTTGATAAGCACTTACTTCAAAATAGCACATGGTAGAGTAATGTAACCCCATTTTCAATTTGGATTTGTGTTTTCAATCGTTTTAAATCATCTGCTTTGTTTAATAAGTAACTATGGATGGGGTCTATAGGTTGAAGGCATTGGTAACAATACCAAAGGTACAGCCAAGATACGCTGTAGCAGTGTCGAAAAAATACCCATCCATGAAGTCTCTTCTTAAGGTTTATATGGATCCTAACATATCGGTGAGTTAACACAAACTACGGATTCTACTTTCTCATTCTGTTTCTAATGGTTTCTGAAGCAAATTGTGAGGTGTTTGTTTTTGAAAAAAATGGGAAACAGGATCATGAGAAGGAGTTTCTACTGAAAGACTTGAAAGTGGAAAATTTAGTAGGGGTAGACACAAGGGTAGGTGAGGTTTGTTCGAAACTTATATACAGAGTTCTCATGTCTACAAGTGGAACCATGAAGACTGATGACGTCGAAAACGGTGCTGCTTCCTTCACAATTCCTCCATATGACTTAGATTAGAAACTAGGTGAACATTAAATAGTTCCATAACTATCTCTGCCAGACAAAACAGAAGAATGATTGTGTCTGAGATTTGTTTTATACATGTATGCAAGTTAACTGTTAACCTATGAAGAAGTTGATCATCTCTTACCTTTCTTCTATTGATTTCATATAACCCTTCCTCAGTTTGGAGTAGATAGAAAATTATGTGAAAGCTTATTTACATCTCTAAACTGAGTCTGGTTCGTTGATGAAGCTGTTTCTTGAATGTAGTCTAGAACCTTGTGGAATCCCCAGTGGCGCATGCTCGCAAGAACAATTATCAACGGCAAAGAGTTCCCACTCCTTGATCCCACATTTTTCTAGTGCAGATTGCAATCTCTCTTTTTCCTTCTCTGCCGGGTAAGAACCATCAGGTGTCACGAGCACAGCCCCTGTGTAAGACTGTCCTGCTACACGAGCCGCTCCATTGAAATGGAACAGTCCCCAACTTAGATCATCAGATACATCCACAATAGTCCAAAACTCATTTGCCACCACACCATTGTCTAAAACACTGAAACGAAACGTTGCAGGAATCTTTCCTCTCTTAACTGAGTATCTTCTCCTTCTCCATACCAACTTCTCTTCAAATGTCCTTACCTGAAACACAGGTTCATACCAAAACGATGATTTCTCTTTTCCTCTGTAGAAAAGTTGGTACTGACATGGAAACTGATTATAAGCCGGGTTTTGTCCAGCCACGACCCGCCAACTCCAATCTAATTCCCCTAACCATCCAACAAACAAATCCTCCGCTGTCTCATGACACAACTCCTTTCCTCGAAAACTCGTCATGGGAGGCACACAAGGCTTCTCAGGGATCTTAGCATCCAATTCTAGACAATTGTGTTTCTGTAGAACACAAAGAGAGAATGCTTCAAAAGATGGACTCTCATAAGAAGCAATACATCTATAGCTATCCACAGGACTACATTGGTTCAAACACTGAAGAGCTTTTCGACAATTCGGATCCAATAAACAGTTCAAAATCTGAGGTCCACAGTTTTTAACCATACAACTAAGTGTCGAAAACCCTTTAGACCTCAAGTTTTGCAACACAGGAACTGGTCTTATATAAGCATTGATGATCACAAGTAAACAAAACCTTATATCATCAGAGTTTCGTCGTTCCCAAGCATCTCCCACTGTCTTCAGAACTTGAGTTGCTTCTTTGTCTTTATTCACGCTTCCAAAATCAGTCCCTCCAAGCCTGTTCATGAAATCTGAAGAAGACTCAAAGCAAATCATGTTCTTGACATTTTTACTGTTTGTCTTTATCCACTTGACAGATTCTGAGTTATTAACAGCAACTACAAGCAAGATATTTGTCTGGTTCAGTGCCTGTATCAGATTTATAGCTCTTTGATTACTTGACTGCAAAATCTCATCATCAAAGACGAGTAATTCATATCTTTCATCAACCCATTTCAATCTTCTTGCCTGTTAGTGAACAATATATCAGATTATAAGATAGAGAAATTAGAAGCGAGATAGTGAAGATGATTTACTTACAGTGTGGAGCATAACTTCTTCCCAAGAGGTGGATTTGAGTGGACTTACTTGTCCTTTACCAACAAGAGCAATAAGTTTCACTGGAGGCTCAGGTTTCCCTATTTCCAAAACCGCGGGAACAATGGTTTGCGCGCGGAATCTTAGTGTCCGTCTAGAGAACGATGCCTCATCTAAGGGAGGATGAGACTTCCGGAGGAACTTAACCGGTGCTTGACGAGTGACGAACCGGTTAAGGAAAGAAGAAGGTGGTTTGAGAGAAATCACCATGGCAATGTTTACACTAACATCTCTCAGACAAACCATTTATAATTGTTTCAATCGATTACATTTGGTTTAATACTTGTCTATTTTTCTCTCCCTGGCACACCTTTCAAGGAAGCAAATGGATTTTTTTGGAAAACAATGTTTCAAATAACTATCTTACTGCGTCTGTTTTTTTCCTTCTCAACTACTGCATCGTTCAGCTCAGCACATGGTCCTCTGCAACTTCGAACCACCTCAGTACTAGTACTGTCTTCCACTAGCATCGCTACGAACCTACTCAAATCCCAAGATGTCAAGCCAAAGAACAGAGATGGCTAAATGGGTCGCCCAGAAGCCAAAGGCTGTGGTTGGCCTACGCTCAGTCCTAGAAATGGCACCAAGAAATGGATGCTTATTCTCCAAAGATGGGAACCAGGGAACTCCACCACCTTCCCATCTGCGATACTGTTTTGGCTCAAAATCCATAAACGGTTTGTACAATAGGAAGTGAACTTGGTCACGTCACTGGCCAGGACGAACCTAATGGCAGACTGAGAGTGGAAAGCACTGGAAATGAGCATCCCCATCTGACTGCCCAAGGGAGAAGTGATCTTGAATATGAGAAACTTGAGAAACATTGTTTCCACAACTCACCCTAAACCAAAATAGAATTGAAGTAGACAAACGTAGAAGAGCTATGGTCAGGCCCTTGATAAAACTTGGAGAGGTTGTTGCTTGAAAGGCAAACATAGGATGGTTCAAGTTATCTTCTCAAGGCCAATTTCAAATTGTTTCTGTTATTTTTCATGAAAAGGTATTTGGGAAAGCTGTATTATGTTATCAGTGGGAAACTGTTTATCATCTTCAACGTATTGACTAACATTATTCCAAAGAAATGATTGTTGATCGAAAACAGTGAATCTATTCCACTTTAAAACTAAGTTTTACCTTTGATATTTGGAGTTGTGCATCTTCTATATCATCTGTAATAAGCTACTCTTTCTCAGTTTGGAGTAGATAGAAAATTATGTGAAATTTAATTTACATCTCTACACGAGGAACCGAGTCAAGGATGCTGATTCTTGAATGTAGTCTAGAGCCTTGCGGAATCCCCAGTGGCGCATTTTCGCAAGAACAATTGTCAACAGCAAAGAGTTCCCATTCCTTGATCCCACATTTCTCCAATGCAGACTGCAATCTCTCCTTTTCCTTCTCTCCCGGGTAAGAACCATCAGGTGTCACGAGCACAGCCCCTGTGTAAGACTGTCCTGCTACACGAGCCGCTCCATTGTAATGAAACAGTCCCCAGCTTAGATCATCAGACACATCCACAATAGTCCAAAACTCATTTGACACCACACCATTGTCTAAAACACTGAAACGAAACGTTGCAGGAGTCTTTCCTCTCTTAACTGAGTATCTTCTCCTTCTCCACACTAACTTCTCTTCAAGCGTTCTCACTTGAAACACAGGTTCATACCAAAACGAAGTCTTCCCTTTCCCTCTGTAGAAAAGCTGGTACTGACAAGGAAACTGATCATAAGCCGGGTTTTGTCCAGCCACGACACGCCAGCTCCAATCCAATTCACCTAACCAACCAACAAACAAGTCTTCTGCTGTCTCATGACACAACTCCTTCCCTCGAAAACTCGTCATAGGAGGCACATAAGGCTTCTCAGGAATCTTAGCATCCAATTCTAAACAATTATGCTTCTGTAGTACACATAGAGAGAATGCTTCAAAGTAAGGACTCTCATAAGAAGCAATGCATCTGTAACTACAAACCTGGTCCACAGGACTACATTGGTTCAAACACTGAAGAGCTTTTCGACAATTCGGATCCAATAAACAGTTCAAAATCTGAGATCCACAGTTTTTAACCATACAACTAAGCGTCGAAAACCCTTTAGACCTAAGATTTTGCAATACAGGAACTGGTCTTATATAAGCATTGATGATCACAAGCAAACAAAACCTTATATCATCAGAGTTTCGTCGTTCCCAAGCATCTCCCACTGTTTTCACTACCTCTGTTGCTTCTTTATCTTTATTCACACTTCCAATATCAATCCCTCCAAGTCTGTTCATCAAATCTGAAGAAGACTCAAAGCAAATCATGTTCTTGACGTTTTTGCTGTTTCTCTGAAGCCAGTCCACAGATTCTAAGTTATTAACAGCAACCACAAGTAAAATATCAGTCTGATTCAGTTCCTGTTTCAGACTCAAAGCTCTCTGATCACTTGAAAGCAAAATCTCATCATCAGAAACGAGTAATTCATACCCTTCATCAACCCATTTCAATCTTCTTGCCTATTAATCAACAAAAGATCAGATTTTTCGATTGTAATCAGATTTATAAGATATATAAACCTAAATGTTGACGAATTTGCAACAATTTATAGCGAGAAAAAAGATAGTTACTTACAGTGTGGAGCATAACTTCTTCCCAAGATGTGGATTTGAGTGGACTTACTTCTCCTTTTCCGACGAGAGCAATCAATTTCACCGGAGGCTCAGGCTTCTCAATCTTCGTACTTTTCTCCGTCTCCAAGACTGAGCGAATAATGGTTCGCGCGCGAAAACCTATTCTTCGTGTGCAGAACGATGACTCATATAAGGAAGGATGAGACTTCCGGAGGAAAATAACCGGTCGACGAGTGAAGAAGCGGTTAAGGAAAGGAGAAGGTGATTTGAGAGAAATCGCCATGGCCAAGTTTAATAAAACGAGTAACGAACGACACAAACTCTTTATAATTGTTCACGAGTAAGCCACGTGTTGAGTTACGATTGGTTCAATTGAAAAGCTATAGGGAGTGATGCTCAGAATACTAAAGAAATCTCCAATATTGTTATCAGTCGATTACATTTGGTTTAATACTTGGCTATTTTCAGATTGAAGATAATTAAAAAATTTGGATAACTACAAAAATTTGAAATCTCCAATATTGTCTTTTTAAGATAAAAGTTTTTCGTTTGTGTTTATTTATTAAATCTGAAATGTTAGCCTTTACAAATGAACGGACGAATTTTGACAAATGTAAAATTTGTTGTTTGTGTAAATTGATTAAATGTACAATGTTATTATTTACTGTTTCTTGATAATTTGATTCGTTTTCGAGTTATAGGATAGTAAAGTAATGTAATTTGTTTGGAGATTGGGTTATATAATATTAGAATAGTGTAATATGTTTGAGGTTCAAATCTTTATATTTAATGATGATGAAACTAATTATAGTTTGTATAAGTACTAAATTAGTGGATATATTTTCAATAGTATAGATTATCGCAATAATTAATAGGTGTTTGAGAATTCGATTATATTTTTTAGTTATATAGTTTGATTTTATCATTAGTTTGAATTTAGGAAAATGTGGATGATATTTAATCACACATTTGAATTTAGAAAAACCCAGATTAGAATATTTATGAGATTTTATTGTTAATATATTGTTTTATTGTTTAGATGTTTATTTTCTTAACTACAAAATATATAAAAATCCCATTATATTTTGTAAGGATCCTTATGTTTTTACGTATATAATTTTTTTTCTCATATTTCATATTTAAGAAAATAATTTTGAAGCTACATATTTACAAAATTAAGGATCATCTGTAAATATCCGTGTGTTTTTACATATTTAAGGATTTTCACATATTTTTGGATTTTAAGGAAATTAATTTTTTTTTTATACATTTTTTTCTTGTGTTATAAAATACTCTCTCTTTTCTTATGGTGTTACAACTCCACATTTTCTTTTTCAAAAATACTCTTTCTCCATATTCCTTTTTAATATACATTTTCATACATTTTACATATATTTAAAATAATTTATTTGTCCTCCATATATCTCAATCATCTTTTTTCTCAATTATATGTTTTATTTATTTATTTTTTTCTTTCTATATCTTTTTATTCCATTTTTCTCCTCTGTTTATCATCTTCTTCCTGTTTTATCTTTTTTTTTTGCACAACAAAAACAAATAAATGAATTTTACTTTCTTTTCTAATTATTTGTTTTCCATATTTTGTTCTTCTTTTTCTTTCTCCACAATACTGATGAAGTTATAATTTTCATGATTTATAGAGTTTAAAAATTTTGAATTTTTGGGTTTATAGATTTATGGGATTTTGGTAATTTTTGATGTAAACAATATAGTATACATACACAATATTTCTGATGTAGAAAATTTTGATATGTTATTTACCTTATATATGATAATAAAGTTTTTTAAGTACTTGAATATTTAATGAAAAAGGTTTCATAAAGTGTAGACTATATATTTTGCCTCTATAATATAAATAATAAAATTTAGACTTATTTAAAGAAACAAATAATTTATATTTTTTGTTTTTGAATTTGAATTTGATAATTTAGTTTATTAATTTTTGGAATTTAACAGATTTTTAAAAGATTTAAAAGACTTATAAGAATTAATTTCGAGTTCTGGAAATAAATTTATAATTTAAATATTTTTGTTAAAACATTTTGAAATAAAAATATATTTTATATAAAATTGGAAGTGTCATTGAATAAAATGACATATATATATATAGTGAAGAAGATAGTCATTTAGAGTTTTTTAGAAAATAACATTCTCTTTAACTTACTTTCAAAGTTTTTTTGTTAGTTATTAATAATTAAATAAATTAAAATCATCAACAGTAACTTTAAATTGAATATTTAATATTTAATAGTAGTATCTGAATTTAGATTCTGTTTGATCTAACTATTAATAAAAATTTAGAAAAATCCGGATGATATACAATCACTCATTTGAATTTAGGAAAATCTGGATTTAAATATTTTATAAATATCTATTGTTTAAATATATAATTATTGTTTAGATTTTTATTCTCTTAAGTACAAAATTTGTGAAAATTTCATTAAATAAAGAATTAATTTTTATGAAATTACTGATTATATTTATTTACTCATCTGAGTTTAGGAAAATCCGGATTAGAATATTTTAGGAATATTAATTGTTTGGATGTTTATTCACTTAACTAAAAAATCTGTGAAAATCTCACTAAATAAAAAATTAATTATAAAGATCTGCGTGTTTTTTAAATCAGGTCGTAATTTTTTTGGTTTTATCTATTTGGATTTTTTAAATATTTTCAGTGAATCATATGATATACAACTAAAAAAACAAAAAAAAATTAAGAATGGACTTACTTTTGTGATAACGAATTGACTTAGAATTTTGTTTTTATCACTTGTGAATTGTTAGATCATCTCAAAAGAATTCCAACTGAACCTGAAACAGATCAAATCATGTAAAAATAAAGCAAAATAAGGTTTCTTATATGTTTTTTGATAATTGATTTAGAGAAAATGAATATAAATATACCTTTGCATCACAAATGAATTTTATGGAATCACCATAATTGTTTGTATTGCTTTCACCACAAAACTAATATCAACCATCATAAAAAAAAAAAAAAAATCAATATTAGTCATCGACATTCACATATATAAAATGATATAATAAATATGTAAGACAATGAACAATGCAATGATAAAAAAAGAAAAACATAACAGCTTTGAAGAAAAAAATGGATGTGTTACTGAATAGAATGACATGATATATATAGTAAAAAAGAGAGTCATTTATGATTTTTTAGAAAAGAATATTCTCTTTTAACTTACTCTGAAAGTTTTTTTGTTAGTTATTAATAACTAAATAAATTTAAAACGTGAACAGTAACTTTAAATTGAAAATTTAACATTTAATAGTATTAATTGAATTTAGATTATGTTTGATTTAATTATTAATAAAAATTTAGAAAAATACGGATGATATTTAATCACTCATTTGAATTTAAGAAAATCTGAATTTAAATATTTTATAAATATCTATTGTTTAAATATATTTATTGTTTAGATTTTTATTCTCTTAACTACAAAATTTGTGAAAATCTCATTAAATAAGGAATCAATTTTAGGAAAATATCGATTATATTTAATTACCCATTTGAGTTTAGGAAAATTCCGATTAGAATATTTTAGGAATATTTATTATTTAGATGTTTATTACCTTAACTACAAAATATGTGAAAATCTCATTAAATACAAAATTAATTATAAAGATCCACATATTTTTTAAATCGGGTATGATCTTCTTTGGATTTATCCAATCCAATATATTCTTTGAATTGATTAAATGTACTATAGGATATACAATTAAAATCAAAAATGATATTTTTAAGATAGATTTGTCCTCCCTGATTTCAAAATTCATTTTAGAAAGTTGAGTATTGAGTGGCAATTTACGTAATAATAATTCCATTTGAGGCTTTATAGAAATCTTTGCTCTCCGATTAATAGTATAGATTTATACTTTACTAATAGGCTACCAAGCCATATGGATTTGAATTCAAGATTTAGATTAAAGATTTTGATTATTGTTAGTGAGCATTTAAAATCTTATAATTTTTCTGTTTGTTTGCTATTTTGTGAAGTCAGTTTTCCCCATTTATTAATGTTTAGTAAATTTTTGTATGTTTTTTACTATTGAATTAATGTGTGTATTTTTATTTGAACCACAAAATTCACCCATTTTAAACTTAAGATTTACAATCTTTCTCATGTTTAGTTTTTCTCTATTCATTCTCGATATATGTTTATTGAATTGAGCGTTGTAAAGACTCACTTATTTTGTTTTCTCAAAGATTGGTTTGAACATGTTACGTTATGTGATACCAGAGCTTATTTCTCATAACATGCGTTCTTATATGCGCTTTGAAAGTTTAGAGTTGTCATTCAAGGTTCTTGAAGCTCCCGTGAATTTTCAACTGTTGAACAAATTCTTGGTTCCTCGAACACCGATTTCAGACCTTCAAAATACATGTTTTAATTTTTCCCATGTAGCCTATTTAAATTCACTAATTTAACATATCAAATTAAGAAATGTTTTTTGAAAGTTTTGTTATCTTTTTGAATTAGTCCTTATTGATTATTTTAAATTATATATCATTATATTTCTTATTCAAATTTATACAAAATTTTATCTATCATTTATAAAAATGAAACTCTATTAAACATTTATACTATAAATTCAGTTATAATATGAAGAAAAATTCATAAATTAAAACACCAATTATTAATAGTTTGATTTATTTATTTGAAGGTAATTATGTTTCTAAAATATATACATAAATCTAATAAGACTAAAAATTTTAAATTAGATTATTTTTATGAGGAGATGACTTTTTAAATTCTTGTCAACTTATTTTAAAGAATAAAAGTTATTATGAGAATTAATGTGAAATAAGATAATAAATAAATCAAGTAAGTAACTTAAAATTAATTAAAATAATTGATGATGTGTTACAATATTAGAGTATGAGAAAGGTGTTTGGCTTCATGAGAAGAGAGCACATATATAACGACATATCAACGTGCAATGAAATTTTGTGTCATTGAAGTAAACATTAAAGATTCTTGTTTTTGGTAGGTTTTTCAGGGACTATTTGAGGCTAAATGCAAAATTCATGGCTCTTCATATATAATGACATATCAGAGAGCAATGAAAATTGGTGTCATTGAAGTAAAAATTAAAGATTGTTATTGGAAGGTTTTTCATGTACTAGTTGAGGCTAAATAATAAATTCATGGCCCTTCATATATAACGAGATATTAAAGAGCAATGAAAATTGGTGTCATTGAAGTAAGTATTAAAGATTCTTGTTTTTGGAAGGTTGTTCATGGACTAGTTGAGGGTACAATTCATGGCTCTTCATATATAGTGGCATATCAAAAAGCAATGAAAATTAGTGTCTTCCAAAGAGGAAGACAGTATTTTCTGGAATGGCTTATACATAAGTATGAAGAAAATTTTTCTCAGCTTCGAGGTCATATCGATGCGAAACTTAACACAAAACCGAGATTAATTGCACTCATTAAAACATTTCAAAACAGCTGTACAAATATTTTTTACTATTTTCCATTATTTGTTTTCACATACTCCAAACATCTTGGAAAACAGATTTTTTGGCCAATCTTGAGTTAGATGATACATTTTTGAAAGTTATGGTTAAAGTTAGCATATTTTTAAGGTTAGTGATAATCAAAATTAACCAAATATACCCAATAGCTTTGATTGTGGTACAAAATCTGTATGCTTTAAGGTTTTGGAAAATGTGTATAGTTGGTTATGGGTTATCAAACAAATCAAGTCAGAATTATGTGTAAATGATGGCAGTTGATATTTCATTCAATTAGTGTAGTACAAACTTATAATGCCATAATCAGATATACGTGTGATGTCAGTTT
The DNA here is from genome assembly GCA_963555745.1 of Cardamine flexuosa. Taxonomy (NCBI): domain Eukaryota; kingdom Viridiplantae; phylum Streptophyta; class Magnoliopsida; order Brassicales; family Brassicaceae; genus Cardamine; species Cardamine flexuosa. The sequence continues at coordinate 25,247,054 of OY743217.1, read as the reverse complement.
TATTTGACTGAACATTTGTTTTCTTGGAGAAAATCTTTGACTTGTATAAACAAAAGTGTTGACCTCTCTTTTGACACTTAACTAAACATCTTTGACTTGAATAAAAAATTTTACCTGTATTTTGACTCATAATAATGACTATATGAAATATTGCTATTTATAAGATCCATTATAAAACTTACAGGGGTTGTATTGATGTGATCATTTATAAAGATTTGTGTTAAAATATTAAATCATGAATTTTTGAAACATAAATTTTAAATATCTTTTAGAATTCAGTATTATTGAACTAATAAGTTTAAAATATAAAATCAAATCTACTGTTATTAAAAACATTATTACTTTTAGAATTCAGGAAATTTCAATTGAGATTTTAGGGGATTTCTTAATTAAAACGACAGAGATCAAAATATCATAATTTTGGGTAAGAATTTAAAGATTTAATAACAAGATTCATCCAAATAATCTCAAATCTCATTAAAATTCAAATCTCTCAAAACTAAATTTCCAGTACACCCCCCTAAAAATGATTATCCATTATAGTATTTTTATTTTAATATATAAATATTTGTTATTATATAAATTTCTCTTTACTCCAATGTATTGATCTTAAATAAAAATTGAAACATCTCATACTTTTTATAATATTTATTGTTATAAGTTTTGGGTTGAATGATGCTTGCCACAAAAATGAGGTAGAAATTTATAACGACCTTAGTCTTGGTCATATCCTTGGACTTCATTGTCGTTCCGAAGACGACGACCTAGGCGTACAAAAATTAGAGTTCCATGCTTCTCCATATTACATTAGATTCCATGAGTCGATTATTAAGATAACAAGATGGCGTTGTATGCTTAGACATGGAACTAATTTTGAGTATTATTTTGATGTTGAAGTATACAAAGCAAAGCTATCGCTTATTCCTAATTGTGGTCAGTTTCGCAGCTGGACAGCCAAAATTGATGGGATATATTTTGCAAGGGATATTGGAGATCCGCCAGTGCGTGTATTGTCATGGAATAAATGATAGTAACATGCTTTTCTTTTTCCTACAACAACTAAATGTTAATGTAACTGAGTTCCTTTGTTTCTATAATTTATAATATATAATAAATATAATAATAAAATATGAATTTATGTTATATTTATTTATATTGCAACAATGTTTTTAATAATAATAAAATATATTTAATCAATAGAAATAAATATTTTTAAAAGAACTATATTATGGTTTTATAAAAATTTCATTTTAATTATGTTCTTCATTTGACTTAATATTGTCATCTACTAGTTTCTGTAACAAAAGGAAGTGCCTCATGCATTCAATTGTTGAATGCCAAAGTGAAGTTTGAAGGTGAGAAATATAATATATGAAACTTTATTTTGGTTAATAAAAGTCGATAGTCAAACCCTCTTATGGTGTTAGAGAATTTTAAAATAATAAATACTTTCAATGAATGACATCCTAAAATTGATTTGGAGAAATAAATGCAAAATATTTAATTTTCTTGTTATTTCATGAAGTAGTTGAGGCTAAATACAAAATTCATGGCTCTTCATTTATAACGGTAAATCAAAGTACAATGAAACTTCGTGTCATTGAAGTAAACATTAAAGATTCTTGTTTTTGGTAGGTTTTTCATGGACTATTTGAGGCTAAATGCAAAATTCATGGCTTTCCATATATAACGACATATCAGAGAGCAATGAAAATTGGTGTATTGAAGTAAAAATTAAAGATTCTTGTTATTGGAAGGTTTTTCATGTACTAGTTGAGGCTAAATACAAAATTTATGGCTCTTCATATATAATGACATATTAAAGAGCAATGAAAATTGGTGTCATTGAAGTAAGTATTAAAAAATTTTGTTTTTGGAAAGTTTTTCATGGACTAGTTGATGGTAAATACAAAATTCATGACTCTTCATATATAGTGAACATATCAAAGAGCAAAGAAAATTAGTGTCTTCCAAAGAGGAAGACAATATTTTCTGAAACGGCTTATACATAAGTATGAAGAACAATTTTCTCAGCTTCGAGGTCATATCGATGTGATACTCAATACAAAACCGAGATCAATTACAATTATTGAAATATTTCAAAACAGCTGTACAAATATTTTCCACTATTTTCCATTGTTTTTTTTCACATACTCCAAAATCTTGGAAAACAGATTTTTTGGCCAATCTTGAGTTAGATGATACATTTTTGAAAGTTATGGTTAAAGCTAGTGATGAGTCTCTATTTTCACTAGTTGTTAACTATTGTTTTACATGTTTTATTGAGTATAGAGTTAGGTTTTGTGTCCTTTTGGCCGGTTTTAGTGTCTTTTCAGGTTTTCACTTCATTGGAGTTAAAATAGGCAAAATGGAGCAACTTTGGACGTTTTTACACTTTATTGGATTTTGGAGACACTCTGAGATCAACCGATTCTGAAAAGGATCGACCAAGCATGAAGAGGATCGACCGATCCCAAAGCAGATCAGTTAGTCAAAAGAATCTATGATGTGGCACGGATCAAAGGAAGGAGATCGATCGATCCAACATGATCGATCGATCCGGATCACGAATATTCTCCAAATCACACATTAGCTCCGATTTTTGACCTAGAAGACTTCCTATAAATAGGGTTCATTTCCTGAGCGGCCAAGAAGCCCTAGACATGATTTTTACTGTTATTCTGTCATTTTCATTTTATTTTCAGATCTATAAACTTTTACATTGGTTTTCTCAGATCTATAATATTTTCCATTGCATTTTCAGATCTACACTCTGTCTTCATATCTTTCTTTGCATTTCATACCATACAACATCATGATCTATCAGCCCATTGCCATGGTTGAGTAGATCTGCATGTTGGGAGATGAGATTTATGCAAAGAGATTTAATGTTTAATCAGGTTATTGTTATAGATTAGGGTTATGATTATTAGATCTCTACTTCTATGAAACAAATGCTTTTGTTAGGTTGACAAATCTATCAAATGATTCACAGAGTTTTATAATACAACTAGCGTTGGTTATTCTACCCTGAATCTATAGTTTATATGCTTGATTTCCAGTTTTCCAAGAGTTGAGGCTAGATCTACAAGTAAACTCTATCAAACTTGTTAATACATGCTAGCATAGGGTCCTAGCGGATTTATGCTAGAATAATATTTCCTTTTTTTAAAGAGATTTATTTGGTTACACTGTTTGTGTTCTAGATCTAGATCATTAAATTGCTAATTCGGTTAGATAGCCTTTTTATTTATTTAAATCCCTGCGATTTCCCAGATCTCAACATTTGTTTTAACTGATTTTTATTTCCTTATTTAAATATTTTTTTATTTTATTCGGATTTTATTTTCTGTGACAAAACTTTCCATATATCTAGTTAGATCTACAGATCTAAAGTGCTCTTTACTCTCTGTGGATTCGATCCCACCACTATACTACCGCGCACAACCGTGCACTTGCGAGAACTATTGGTTTGGGTAAAACCTGATAAAAACCACACATCAAGTGTTTGGCGCCTTTGCTGGGGTAATTATAGCCTTTAAATATAACTTTTAGACCTAGTCTAGGATATTTTATTTTCTGCATTTTTTATTTATGTCTCTGAGATCGACCGATCCACATAAGATCGATCGATCCTACTTCTTGCAAGATCGATCGATCCTACTTCTTGCACGATCGACCGATCCTTTCGAGATCGACGGATCCTACTTTGTGCAAGATCGATCGATTCTTCTTTTATCGATTGATCCTACTTCTCTCGAGATCGACCGATATTTTCCAAGATCGATCGATCACAGAACCTCTTAATCGGATCTGACTTTCAAACTTCTTCTACTTCTCAGGTGTATGCAGTTAAGGAGCAAGGCTTCTAAATATCCACAAGACTTGAACATAGAGGAGAAACAGAAGGTTCTAGCAAGTGATAGTAGCGGGAATATGAAAGTTATCAAGGTTGATCAGCAGTTGTTTAGGAGATCACTTAATAATATGGTTATAATCAATAAGTTGCCATTCTGATTTGTAGAATCTGAGGGCTGGAAGCGGTTCTGTTTTAATGTCTTGCCTATGTACAAGACATTTTCTAGAAGAACATGTAGTAGAGACATTCTTGGGATCTATCTGGAAGAGATAATTAGTTTGAAGAATCTGTTTGCTGTTGAGAAACAGAGGGTTTTGTTGACTACAGATATCTGGAATTCTCCTACAACTTCTTACAACTACATGGTGATCACATGTCATTGGATCGATGCTGAATGGGAAATGCAGAAGAGAGTTCTTAGCTTTAAGGTAATCACAGATCATAAGAGAGACACCATTGTAGGACAACTGTTGGATTGCTTAGATGAATGGGGACTCGAGAAAGTTTTTACAGTCACAGTTGATAATGCGAAGAACAACGACAAGGCTTTGAGTGTATTTAAGGATGAGTTAAGTTGGAGAGGAGTAGATGCATTAGTAAGAGATAGTGAATTCTTACATATGTGTTGCTGTGCACACATCCTTTATCTGATAGTTGGAGATGGTATGAAGAAGGCAAATCACAGTATTGTTGCCATTAGGAATGCTGTCAAGTATGTCCGGTCTTCATTTGCTAGAGTCAAGTCTTTTGCAATGAGGTGTGAGACAGGTAAGGTAAGTAGAGGAAGCTTGCCTTTAGATGTTGTCACACGCTGGAACTCAACATATCTGATGTTGACTTCTGCTTTGAAGTTTCAAGTGGCTTTTGAGAAGATGATAATGAGGACAAGTTGTACTGTGACCACTTTCTGGAAATAGAAGATGGAGATGAGAAGACGAAGAGCAAAAGAGTTGGACCACCTACTGTTTCTGATTGGGATGTTACAAGTCTACTGTGGTATTCTCAGCTTCTACAACTGTAACTTCGACATTGTGCTACAGTTAAATCATGAATATTGAGAGGAGTCTCATCACCAGGTGTGGCAGCCCTAACGAGCTGATCAGAACTCAATCTCATGTCATGTGAGACAAATTTGAGAAGTATTGGGATGGATTACATAACATGAATCATCTAGTCATTATAGGCAGTGTCTTTGATCCTCGGAACAAGATGAAATTTGCTTCCCTCTGCCTCGACCAACTGTATGGTAAGGATACTATAGAGGGTCGACATCTCCATGCTTCTGTTTTAAATGCAATGACAAGGTTGTATGAGGAGTATGTTTCTAGGCTGAGCAAACCAGTAGACAATGAAGCTCCAATAGAGTCTGAGTCAGCTTTGACGTGGATGTCAGATGATGAGGAAGATGATTGTGAGAGGATGGAGTCAATTTACAGTAAGATGGTTGGGTTAAGTACAAGTGGCGATGACTTCAGTGAGTTGCAAATCTACTTGACAGAAAAGACTGAGCCCAGAGTTGAAAATTAGTTAGGGATGCCATACAATGTTCTCAGTTACTGGAAATCTAATAGCTGTAAGTTCCCAGTCTTGTCACAACTTGTTAGAGATGTTCTAGCCGTTCAAGTTTCATCAGTTGCTTCAGAGTCGGCTTTTAGTACAAGTGGCCGAGTGTTGGACCCTTACAGAAGCTGTTTAACTCCTTACATAGTTGAGATTTTGCTATGCACCCAACAGTGGTTAAGGTGTAAGTTTAAATCAGAAGACAAAATAGCTAACTTGAAGTAAATGTTGGAGGAAATGAATTTTTTGAATCTCTTGGTAAGTATAACTTAGTTTTTTTAATTATGTTTTGGGTTTCTGAAATCTCTTATGAATTCTGACTATGTTTTTTTCTTCTGTAGATTCTTGGAATTCATCAACTCTTCCATGATTCTCAGAATTCAACTGCAGCTCCTTCATAGTATGACATGTATTTGCTATGTTAAGTTTTAGTCTATGTTCTAGTTTGTGATGATTGTTAAGTATTTCTTATGATTTTCAATCCTTCATCGTCCACATGTAGGTAGGAAGCTGCTATTTTGCCCTTTTTGATGTGGATATGCAGCCTTAACAATAGACTCGGACTGGCTAGGTAGGTACTGATTGAAGCTGCTCTTTTGACTACTTATTGATGCGGATAAGCATGTTTTTTTGTAAGTAACTAAAACTTTTGTCAGAGTTACTAGCTTTTTACCATTTCTCTCAAGTATTTGTTAAGAAGTTAGTTACTCTGTTATAGTTACTTGATGTTTTGGTAATTGTTACTTGATGTAATGCTTAAATTCTAGCTAAAACTTAGATGTAATGCTAGCGCATAGCAGCTTCTGTAATGGTATGTAATGGTCTGTACTTGTAAGGCAATCGAATTATGTGTTACTTGATGTAATAGGACTTGTTCGGTGGAAAAAAACCAAAGTAGATTTATTTTCAGGTTTGTTCGGAACAGTTTAAAATCGTTGAAACCGACCCGAATAACCCGAGAACCGAACCAACCCAAATTTGAAATTTGTTCGGTTCAATTTGGTAAGATTATTAAAAACCAAATTTTAGCTTAACTGAACAACCCGACCTGAATAACCCAAAGACACCGAACGCCCAGGGTGATGTACAAATGGTTATATGACAAAAATTGGTGGACAGTTATTTTTGGTGGACAAGTATATAGTTTATATTCAATAAATTATGTTATGTACAAATACGATTCTGTGGACAAGTACTTCTCTATAAAAACATAAATAAAAAAAAAGAAATTTTAAAAATAAAGAAAATGATAAAATAGTTATTACATATTAAGATAAATGAGTTTGAAATGAATCTGAAAAATAGCATATTTTTTAAGAAAAAACTAAAATATGCTATATGCTAAAAATCTCAATAAAAAACCCGTAAACTCTCTGTTTCTTCTTCTCCAAACAGATAGTGCCAAATTTCACTCCCAGCTGAAAAAAACTTACTGAGCCGCCATTGTTTCAGACTATGGAGCTTAAACTAGACACCGCCGAGAAAGAAGTTCGTCTCTTTCTTTCTGTAATTTCTCTATTTCCAAGTTCTCATTTTTTTAAAAAGGGAGCTTAAAATTCACTGTTTTTTTTTTTTGGATTCGTGAGGTCGAATTAGCTTCTCTGTATCTAACCATTCTGTGTAAAATAATCCGATAAGGTGCTAGAGGAGTTGGTGAAGCTAGTACAGAGTCTAGATTTGCGAGGCGAAATTGGAAATTGGAAGGAATTTTTAAATGTTGACGAAAAAAATGTTGAATCACCTAATGACCCTTCGAGGCGTTCCCATGACGACTTGGTCCACTTTCTCAAAACGTTTAGCAAGAAAGAAGATTCGCAGGTATAAATCAAGTGAAGAAATTGTAATTTTGTCCACCAAATCCAAATGCAAATCCTTGCTTACTACTATAGTTTTGATTTTTGTGTGCTAAGGTTCTGAAATGTCACGCCAATCATCTTCTGATTGAAAAGTTGAAGGAGGAATCGCCAGATAATGACACTCCTGAGCAGGTTTGTTGGATAAAAAAAATCATGTCTTTGAGTGTTAAAGTTTGATGTGAATATGTTTTGAAGTGAGCTTTTTATATTGTTTGGCAGTACAGAGGCTAGTTCGATTAACCGTTGAGCACCCGAATTACTCAATAGACTATTCATTCCAGCCATACTCTGAGGTTTGTTTCACTCTCCCTAAACAATAGGGCTCTTGATGTTTTATGTATCTCCTAAGACTCTTGTTGAATTTCTAAAAGCAGGAATGGTTTGTATCTGATGTTGGAATGAAGACGTGGAAGGTGATGAAATCAACCACAAACATGGTAGCTGTTGATTGTGAGATGGTTCTTTGTGATGATGGAAGTGAGGGTTTAGTTAGAGTTGCTGCTGTAGACCGTCATTTCAAGGTATAGCAGCTTAGAGTGGACCTGTTTTCTTGACTCGGGTAGATCAAAATGTTTTACATGGCCTTCCTTATAGGTAATTCTTGATGAGTTTGTGAAACCGGACAAAGCTGTAGTTGACTATAGGACAGAGATTACAGGGATTACTGCTTAAGATATCGAAAAAGCTACTCTCTCTGTTGCAGATATTCAGGTACCACCAATGTATTATTGGTTTATTTATCATCCCACCAATAACATTACGTTGTTAACTTTTGTGAAATGTGCAGGAAACTTTGCAGCCATTTCTTTCTACTGGAACGATTTTTGTAGGTCACAGTCTCAACAGAGATTTGCAAGGTAAGTAAGTAAAAACTTGTCAGTAGATTTTACTGGTTGTTTTTAGCTACAAATTTATGAGTAATTTTGATCACAGTGTTGAAGATAGATCATCCGAAAGTAATCGATACCGCACTTGTGTTCAAGTATTCCAATGAAAGAAAGCTCAGAAGACCTTCACTTAACAACCTCTGCAAGGTAAAAAAGTCTATAGCATACTACTTATTGACAAAAAAAGATAACATTTGTTGAATATTTGCAGTCTATTTTGGACTACGAAGTCCGAAAAGCTGGCGCTACTCATGATTGTGTACATGACGCAGAAGCTGCGATGAAACTTACACTTGCTGTTATAGAGAAAAGTGTTGGCACAACCATCAAACCATCTAAAGAGGTTTGTAACAAAAAAGAAATGGATTAAAAAAACTTATAGTTTATCAATTTAACAATGAATTTTTCTATAGATGTTGGAGGTTGAAAAAGCAAGACTTTTCCTACATAAAATCCCTCACAATATGCCATGCGAAGAGCTGCACCAACTTCTTTCTGGAAAAAATTTACACTTGATGTTAAGGTTGACCAAATCTGACTATGTACTCTTTTTTTTGTTCTCACATAAAACCTTTCTTTCTTTCTTTGACCCACAAAGAGTTTTTTGTTTTCTCTTTTGGCAGCCAGCAAAAACGCAGAGAGGTTACTGTTGTGCATTTGTTGTTTTCGATAGTTCAGAAGAAGCAGACGAAGCATTTGAAAACGTTGATGCAACCCAAATGACGGTATTTTAATAGAATAATCTCTGCTTTTGGATTGGAAAGAAACTATCTCATGGAAAGTGATGAAATAAGTTATGTTTATTTTTATTTTCAGGATTCACTGGGTTTGCCACAAAAACTGGTACTCTTTAAGCAGCGGAGTTCGGGATCAAGAGTTAGTTTATACGTCCGTAAAATGGTTAAAGATGAATGATGCAACCTATCTAGGATTATATATTAACTATTTTGTATTGTATTAGGTGGGATTCTTTGTGCGTAACCTCTCATATAAGCAACTTTAGCTTCTGTCAATTTCTCTGCTTTAAACTCTTCTCTCCACCACAAACACATAAATCTAATTAGGTTAAAAATTGATTCAAGAGACAGCAAAAAGACGTTCCAAATCCAAATAATAACAAAAAGTATTACCAAAACATGTTCAAGCCACATTTACATAGTAACAGCAAGAACCTTGATTAAGTCAAATCCTGCGTCAAGTGTAAGCACATGATCAAACCACTCAACTTTTCCCCAAATTTCACCAGTAGTGTCGCATTTTTCAAGCGCAATCTCCGCACACCAAATCTTCCTCTTTTTTTTATAGCGGTCAACTTTCCGCATGCTAGGTAGAATCACGTCGCACCACAAAACCACCAGTTTTCCACCATAATCAGCCAAACTGATTTGAGTACAAAGAGAGAAGTTAGGTAGTCCAACCAAACCCATCAAATTCCTCCAATCTCTTACTTTAGTGTCATACCATTTCAGTCTAGCCTCTTCATTACTAGTGGTGATAGCAGAGTACAATACATTGTCTATCACGCAATAACCAAGTGAAACCCTCGAAAAACTCGGCCATTGTCCAACCACGTCCCATCTACCTTCCTTGGCATCGAAAGCAACCACCTCTTCTTCCTCGATCATCACAACGTGGAACTTTCCATCAATAGATAAGGTTTTTCTAAAAAATGAGTCTTTTGTACCGATGGGTAAAGTATCCCAAATTTGGGTTTTTGTGTCCAACACATGGAACGAGTTAACCCAAGAAGAAGATATAGAGTCCAAGGACTTGTTGCTAGAAACCTTGTAGCTACCTGCTACGTATATCTTTTGATCAACGACGGTAGCAGAAACTGAATATAGCTCCACTGGCAAGCTTGGAGCGTTGCTCCACGTGTGAGAGGTGCAATCAAGTATCAAGACGCTAGAGTAGAGCTGATTGGCCGCTCTAGAGGAAGGGAAGGATCCACCAATATTGTAGATACTAGAGCCAACCGCCACAAGACCATAATAGAGCTCATCAGGAGAATAGGGAATAGGGACTTTAGCCAAAACATACTCACTTGACTTCTTCTTCTTCTTTTTCTTTATGGTTTCCTTTTTTTTGTTTAGGGTTTGATCAGGTTTCTGGCAGAGGGTGAACCAGCTGGTAGGATTCTTATCACCAAAGATGTTTAAGCACACATAGAGGCAACTCTCGGTGTGGCCCAAGAGTGATCTAGTCTTGTAAAGGTCAGGTGATGCAATGAAAGATCGAAAGCTCTTCGAGACTAGGGAGAGTGTAGGATAGTACAACCTTGAAACGCGTGCGATGCAGTTCAATACCAAATCATAGGAAAGTGATGGGATTGGGTTCCTTTGCGGAGTCGTTGACGGCTCCTGCTGCTTCTCTTTATTTTCAGGGGACGACATTCACGAAATTGATGAGGCGAATGTATATCGCTTTACGTCAAGGTTTTATATAAACCCAAGGTTAAAAAAAAACAATTTCGGCTTTATGGGCCGTTCCTAAATTGCTAGGCTTTGATCACTTTTTTATAACTTATCTTCTTAAAAAAAAAAAAAAAACTTTATTTCTAATAGTATTGAGTTATGGTTTCTTTATATAACAGTTAAAAAAACTATTTCGGCTTTATGGGCCGTTCCTAAATTGCAAGGCTTTGATCACTTTTTTTACAAGTTCGGTTCTTAAAAAAAAACAATTATTACTAATATTGAGGTATGTTTTATTTTTATATAATAAAAATGCGTAAGACCAAATTTTGGTCAGTTAAACTATCTTTTACTACAATGGACTTTCCTCGGCACTCTTTTGATTCGGTTTAAACTTTTTTTATTTAAACATCTCAAATTTCATTTATCACCATTATCAAAAACATGAAACCACGTTTGTGTCTAAAAATCTCAAAGCGTAATATAACCACAGAGAAAGTTAGACTCATTAGGTATTCTTCCAATCAATCCATGGTGAAGCTTTTATTTAAACGCCAAACCAAAAACAGCAAAGGGAACGATCTTCTCTTTCAAGGCAAAGATCCTTCTTCTGCCTTTCTTACAACAAATCAAATGTTTCTAAGGATCAAACCTTAGAGGAAGTTACGGATGTCCAAAGACTTCACGTCAGGCATTTCCTCATTCTCGAATTCCTCCCTGAAAAAATATCCGTAAGTTCCATCGTGTTATAACATAAATGGAGATCAAAAGATTGATTTAAATGAGAAACACGAAGCCTCAAACTTACTTCTTTTTCTGAGCTTCCATTGCTTCAAGAGCATCACTCTTCAGCTCATCCAATTGTGCTTTGGCAATGCTAAGCTCTAACTTCTCCTCGTATTTTGGAAGATCTTCTTTTATAATTCCGAGCCTGTTCAGATTAAGGAAATGCAAACATGTAATTCAATTAGCTATAATATGTGTTACATAAGGAGCAATGGGGATTATTTGTTCTTGTTTTGTATGTGTGGTTAGTGAGAGATGACCCACTTTCTGTTGCCTTTCTCGAATTCAGCAACCAAGAGATCCATTCCTTTCTTGTCGCTTCTCAGGAGAGGCTTCTTTATGTCCTTTTCGACTTTCTCAAGAGCCTCAAACATCATGGCCTCAGCACCAAGCTCATCAGTAATCCCCCTCCTGCAAGATATATAACAAGCAGAAGAATAACTCAAGACTGCTTTAAACAATTCATAAAAATGTTGCAAACAATACCAGAACAATGAGGGAAATCAAAAAGATTGATAAGATAATGCAGTTTTCATATCATTAGGCTGGTTTTCCAATAATTTAGAATTAGTGCTACTGTCACACATGGAATTTATTGATATAAGTAGAGAAACTCGAATGGTGAGACAAGCTATCCAAAATAATGACTGAAACTAATTCGAAAATCTAACACTTACCTAGTGCGGATTTCCTGCAACTTCAACAAGTATGCACGGGCATCTGGGATCTCCCGAGTCTCGGTGTCAATGTCATGTTTAATGCGTTGAGATTCTGAGAACATATCTGCCCTGCAGACCAAGAAACACATGACAAGAATCCAAATTAACAAGGCTAATATTAGCTATAACCCATATATGACATTAGCTTCAGAGAAATTGGAAAGTAAAACCCAGAAACCCCAACAAACAGAAACAGAGACAGTAACATACGTCCCAGCTAAATAACAAAGATCTAGAAAAGAGTAACAAGAGGCCTACTTTTGCCTGATGGTCTTCATCACATTTGCATACTGTTTAACCGCAGCTGGGTCCTCTGGGTCGAGGGTGATCTTTTCCTTACGGAGAATATCAACTGCAGCCTGAAATTTGTTCTTGATGTCAAAAAAGACACCCTTCAACATCTCTGTCAAACAAGTGTAAAACTTTTGAGTCAATAATAGTAAATGGCAATGCTTCTACACTCTGAACACACACTACAGATTTTTAACAATTTTGACTGAACATAAACTGGACACATAAAAGCTCAACAGAACAAGTAAAGAGATGATAAACTTCTTAACAACATAGCTTGCAGAACAACAGTCCTAGCAATCATGGCCTGGGTTTCTCAAGATTACATTGAATTTACCAACACAGTTTCTCAACAAATTTCACATTTTTTCAACTAGACACCATCTTAGACTCAAAAACATGAAAGTTCTCAGCAAATGTTTTCAGAAACAACAAATTCAACTAACTGTATTACTGAAATTACAAGTATAAAAATGACTTGTCAAAATTAGAAATCAAAAGATATCAGTTAAGTTCACAAACCATCTCCTTTAAATGTTGGACGAGCAGCTTCCTTTGCAAAGGCACGAACTGGAATAGAATGTTGCTGCTGCAAAATGACAAGACTTCCCTGTAGCTGCATAATAAAGAGTAACATAAGTTGCAGCTTATCAATGAAATCAGAAACATATGATCGTTCACAAGATTTTTTTAGAACAAGCTAGGAATTTTCCATCGATGTCATACTAAGCAGAGTTCAAGACCAATAAAATCTATCATTCAATTCCGATCGAGATCGTAGAGAAGATAACAAAAATTGGAAATGGCACACCCGATGATGTGATTCGGTAATAGATACCATCAAATCCATCATATCACTCAAATTATCGCATCGAAACACATAAAACCCCAGAAATCGGAGGAATCAAACAGACCGAAGAAGAGAATCAAAACGAAAATGATAGAGATGAATCAGAAGAATCGAGTATACCTGCTTAGATCTGGAGAGGAAACGAGAAGCGTAAGCCATTTTCGCAAATCGAATCTCTGTGGACTTAACGAAATTAGGGTTTGTTGTGGTGCGTTGAGATCCCTATCTGAGAAGAAGTAAACAGGTACTGTTGGGTAAACTAGTCTCTATTTTACGGAGTCTCGTTTAATTATACAGTGTTGATTAGTAGCTCAACGGCTGAGATTCATTCGCATATCTGAATATTGATATAATTCTTTACGACACTTTGTAAAAAGAATTTCTTTTCGATTTACCATTTTAACAAAATATTATAACGAAAATATTTAAATATTAATTTTTTTTTAATGTCTTTTGCTCCACTATAAATAAATTTAATTATTAATTCAAAAATAAGAGAAAATAAAAACAAAAAGGATTTCAAGTAACCATTTTTTTTCTTCTAAAAAGTGATTCATAGTACGTCATAACCGTTTTTTCATCTTTGGCATCTATCGGCCGACGTCGGCTCTGGTGTCGATTGTACTTTTCTTTTATTTTCTGTATGTAATTAGTTTTTCCTGTTTCCAATAAAATTAGAGCGATGATTACAGAGTACAACAAATATCTCTTTAATATGTAATCAATAAGATAAGTGTTACATCTCTGTTTGTTCTCTTAATTTTGATGGTGATGGAGTTTGCGATCGAAATTTCACCAAAAATCATCGTTCATCAACTTCAAATTTTGTTGATGCAGTTTTTAATCCATATAGTTTTATGATATTTGGAAGCTGGTGTGGATTAAGAAGAGACACTTTAACGTCAATGAGGTGGTTTGTCATCCACACAATAATAGAAGCAATTGGCTGAGATTACATAAGGAATCGAGTCATCAAAAGGGATTTGATTTATTCCTTACAATGGAACCTTCAATGATGAAGATAGTCACGTTCTATATCTATAGTATGATAATAAATAGTTATTATAATTAAGTGGGAATAAGGTGGAAAATGAGCATTATTTTCTTCTAAATTTTTCTTTGTTAGTTATTTTACGTCTTTCTTCGTAGAGTTTGATTCCGGCGAAGTTATTATTTGTGGTGGTTCTGTCGTTTATTTTCTGTTTATTTGTTAAGTTTAGGTGAAAAATAAATTCATGTGAAATTTCGAGTCTTCATGCATTAGTGTTTTGAGATTTGCGATGTTAATATGGTGTTTTATAGTTAGGTGATAATCAAGAATCATAATAGCTTAAGTTCGAAAACGAAGAAAGAAAATAATAGATTTGTTGATCTGTTAACTGAGTAAGAGACTTTTAAAGAAAAAGCATGTCAAAATTAGTTTCTTACATTTTATCATTCTTTAGCCTTTTTATTTTGAGTATATATATATGGATCATATCTCTAGAATGTTGTAAACTTTTTTATCTAAGTAATAATAATAAATAGACGTTAAAAATATATCTATATTTTATAAAAATCGGTGACCACAATTCTTTCTAGAAAACAATTTCCAGTACACCGGAGGAGTGTTTTTTTTTCTCTCTTTCTCTTTACTTATTTCTATCTTTCAGAGTAAGAGAGATTTTTTTCTCCTTTTTGCTATAAATTCCGAGTGTCGGTTCTTTTTCGGTGGTCTTGCCTAGGCCTGGGCAAATAATCCGGAATCCGAAAACCGATCCGAAACCGATCCGAAAAACCCGACTCCGAAACCTAACCGAATGGGTTCAAAATCCGAATGGATTCTAAATTCCCCTACCCGAATAATCCGAACCCGAACCGAACCGACTCCGAATCCGACCGGATATCCAAAATAAATCCGAAAAAACCGATAGTAATTATAAAATATATATATTATATATACAGATATATACACTCATCAATTCTTCTCGATATCTTAGTTTTCTTTTCCTTTTTGATTCATCTTCTACTTTTCGTTTCAGATTCTTCTTGATATGTTGAACAATTTTAGTTTAAAACCGGCTCAAGCCGCTCAATTAGTCAATTTAGAAACCCTTATTCATCTCAACGAGGACCTGGACCACGGCAACGATACACAACCACCACAAGATTCAGAGCGAGTAACTGGAGCTCGAAGTTCTCCTCCTTTGTCGGCTTCGTCGAGAAATCACTCACAGGTTAAGAGATTTCTTTGATTACTGATTAATCTTTGTTTGTTTTGTTTTAACTTATGAAATATGTATTCTGTGATTTCAATTATAATTGGTTTAGGTTTCAGGTCTAATTAACTTTGTAGTTCATAACTATGTTTGGTTTCATGTCTAGTTAATACTTAACTAATTTCAAACTATCACGTTCAGTTTTGAGAGACTGAATCACTGAAATATTAAGCTTTGTGTTTCTAGTTTTTTGTTCATGTCTTGTTAATTGTTATCTCAGTTTTTCGGGCAAGACTTATATTCATTTTGACTTTTATATGCAGATGGATTCTTCATCACCTGTAGAACAAAATACTCAAAACGCTGGTGATGTTACTAATGAAAATGTTGGGAAAGCTAGGCGTAAACCTGAAAAGAAAAAGAAAGACATTCCTGTGAATGATGATAGTTCAGCTCCATCTAAGTCCCAGAAGAATTGTGCTACTAAAAGCCCTGCTATTACAAGGTCATGGGTATGGGATCACCATACAAGACTGAAGAACAACAAGAATAAATGCATATGTAACTACTGTGGTCAAGAAATGAGTTGTTCATCAGCGAATGGAACTACATGTTTGGGTAACCATCTGAGAATCTGCAGGGACTATAATACATGGCTTGCCACTACAACTCAGACTCAACATACTTTGAATCTTGAAGGTGATGATGGTAATATAAAACTGTCAAAAGTTTCTGAAGATGTCGTTAGAGAAACTACTAATGAGATGCTTGTTTTGGCTGAACTTCCACTTTCATTCACTGAAAGCTTGGCTTGGCATCATTTTTGTGCTAAAGTTAATCTTCCTAAGCCGCATTCTCGGAGAACAGCCACTAGAGACATTGTGGAGCTGTATATAAAAAAGAAAGATGCCCTGATTAAGGTGATTAAATCTAATAAACAGAGGATTTCACTTACAACGGATATATGGGTTGCTCCCACTACAGGAGCTAGCTACATGGTCATCACAGCACATTTCTTGGATGGAGCTTGGAACCTAAGGAAGTTTATAATAGGTTTTAAGAACATCTCAGACCACAAAGGTCGGACTATATGTCATGTTCTTCTTCAGTGTTTGGGGGAATGGGGAATAAAGAAGATCTTTACAATTACAGTTGACAATGCCACTGCTAACACATCTGCTCTGAGGAAGTTTAAGGATGCATTCATGTTACAAGGGAATGATGCATTGGTTTTAGGTGGTGAGTACATGCATTTTCGTTGTTGTGCTCATATTATCAACTTAGTTGTGAATGATGGTTTACAAGAGTTGAGTAAGAGTGTGGCTGTAATTTGGAATGCTGTTCAATATGTCAGATCGTCTACTAATAGGTTAAAGGCTTTTGAGCAAAAAGTAGATTCTGGAAAGATGACAAGGGGTAGTTTATCTTTGGACTGCAAAACTAGATGGAATTCGACATATCTGATGTTAACAAGAGCTCTTAAGTTCAGGTTGGCATTTGATAAAATGGAAGCTGAAGACAAGTTGTATAATGATTATTTTGTTGAAAGTGTAGAAGGGAAGACAAAGATTGGGCCACCAAGTAAAGATGACTGGGATGAAGTAGAGAGGTTAGTAAATTTTCTGGTAATATTTTACAACTCTACTCTCGTGGTTTCGGCATCTACTTCTCCTAGCTCATTTAAGGTTTACAATGAAGTAGTGACTATTGAGAGGAATCTTATAGCGATGAGCAACAATACTGATGAAAAGCTTAAGAAAAAGGCCAAGAGTATGATAGAGAAGTTTGATAAGTACTTTGATGGCATGAGAAATATAAATAAACTTTTGATTATAGCTAGTGTATTTGATCCGAGGAACAAAATGAAGTTTGCAAGTCTTTGTTTTGATAAGCTATATGGAAAAGATAGTGCAGAA
This sequence comes from Cardamine flexuosa, assembly GCA_963555745.1. NCBI lineage: Eukaryota > Viridiplantae > Streptophyta > Magnoliopsida > Brassicales > Brassicaceae > Cardamine > Cardamine flexuosa. Next base: position 25,229,718 of record OY743217.1, on the reverse strand, counting down.
TCCAAAGAGCTCTTGAGATCAGTCAATGGAGTTCTGAAGGACCTGTTTGAAGAATATAATAGAGAGTTAACCACAGCTGGGAATTCAGCATCAAATCAGTCGCATTGGAATAGTTCTCAGGGCGGACAAGACTCAGAAGATCAGGTTACTGCTGGTTGTTTTGAGAAAATGAGTGTAAACAATGATCAAGGTCAAGTTAGTGTTACTTTTGGATATGAAAGAATGGATTCTGTTTACGATGAGATAGTAAATGAGTTAAGCTCTGAAGATGCAAGTACTGTGTTGGAGTTATATCTGAAGGAGAAATGTTAATTCCAAAGCCTAATCCGCTTGGAATAACCCATAATATCTTAAATTGGTGGAAGGCTAACAGTCCCAAGTATCCGGTTTTAGCTACAATAGCTAGAGATATATTTGCAATGCAAGTGTCCTCTGTTGCTTCTGAGGCAGCATTTAGTACTAGCAAGCGAATTCTAGAGCCATCCAGGAGCTGTTTGACTCACTACATGGTTGAGACTTTAATGTGCACTGAACAATGGTTGAAGTGTGAGATTCAGAAAAGTGACAAGGGAGTGATTACTACTCAACAATTGCTTGATGATATTGAATTGCAAGACAAGCTTCAAAAAGGTAATTTATGTTCTTTAAATTCATTTTCAATTTTGCTTAATTTTAATGTTTATGTTATCTTTATTAAGAAACTATATATTTTCTTAATTTGTAGAGTTTGAGTCTCAGCCCAATTGAAGAGAAAAGACTTTTAATCAGCTGAGAAAGGTATTTGTTTCAACGTTTTACAAATATGTAGTTTAGTCTTATAGTTAAAACATATACGTAGTTAAGTCTTATATTTTTGTCTTAAGTGTTATCAATGGAACATGTTAGTTGTTAGAGATATATCCGAATGGCTCCACATAAAGAGTTAAGAGTCTTAAGACATATATGTAGTTTAATCTTAACTCTTAACAATGGAACATGTTTATTTTTCTTCTCCCCTTGGTAATACAAATATTTCATAAAATGTATATGTTTTCTTAACAGGTTTTTGATTACTTTGTTGAAATTTGGAGTTGGATGTTGTGATTTGGCTATGAAGGATGAAGAACTTATGTTTGGAATTTTGGATATAGTTTGTTTGAGTTCTTATTGATTCAGTTATTATGTTTACAACTTTGGAATTAGAATTGTTCTTGTTTTGGATTTTATTTTGTTACTTGAACTATTTTTTTTTGTTGATTTTTTTTATGTTTGCAACTTTGAAATTGGAATTGTTCTTGTTTTGAATTTTATTTTGTTACTTCAACTATTTTTTTGTTGATTTGTTTCGGATTTTGGTTGGATTTTTCGGATCGGTTCGAATTTTTCGGATCTTGTATATAAATCCGAAAAAACCTTCGGTTTTATATCGGATTGTATATAAAAAATGAAATCCGATCCGAATCCGATTAGATCCGATACGGTCCGAACCGAACCGAAATCATGCTATAATCCAAACGAATTTATAAATTCACTATCCAAAAAATCTAAAATCCGAAAAAACCGATCCGATCCAATCCGAAAATTCGAATGCCGAGGCCTAGTCTTGCCAGTAATAAATCCGGCTTTATGTGGGTTAATAACTTCTGGGTTTTTCCGGTTTCATATCAATCATGTCTTTGACTTATTTGATTAATTTTCTTTATACATGATTTCTTCCTTTGTCGATTTGGTTCTAGGCTTACTTGTTAGTTTTAGAACTCAGATTTGATGGTGGTGAGACAGCTCTCTAGCTTCTTCATATGCTTTAATCTTCTACAGTCCGGTGTAATATAATATTTGTCCTCCATGGATGGCCATGGGCCGTGTGATTTCGGTTGTGGAACGGAGTATCCGATCGCTGTGAGATAGTTAAATATGGAGTTCTGGTCAAGAAGTTGTGAAGAATTGGCTTGCTTGTCCACAAGTCTGTTTAGCAAAGGAGTTCAAGTGGTTCACATAAAGCAAGAAGGCGGATCTGTTTCATATCCCCCCGATCTCACAATGTTTCTCCAGATTCCGGCCGATTGGTGGAGGTTCCAGGCTGCTTCAGAGATGTCCGAGCGGAGCAGCGGCGTAGCGGTGAGGTATCTCACTTATGTGGAAGTTCCAGACCGATTTTTCGTTGGGCCTCAATTGGGCTTTCATTTAAATCTAATGTTGTAATCTGTTTTCACTTGTATTGTCCATTAATGGGCCTTTTCACTTAACTGAAAGAGTTGCCGACAAAAAAAAAATGACTAAAAAATGTTTGTTGACGGTTGGATGGATAATTTAAGAGGTATAGGTATTAATTTAGACAAATCTGTGTAGAATATAACATTTTCAACTCTCATTTTCTTTTATTAAGTTGGAATTCGAAGGTATATGAAATAGGATTAGAGAATATTTTACTTCATCCATTTCAAAATATAAGATATTTTGTTTTGTTTTTCTTAAATATAAGAAGTTGTCATATTTTTATGTAAATTTGAAGTTTATTAAATCTTGTGTGATCAATAATATTGCAGTTTTCATAATGACCTACATTGTTTTTATTTTATATATTAAATGACTGTTTCTATTTTATATATTAAATGATTAAATTATATTTTTTAAAAGTAAAAACAACTTCTTAATCTCCTCGATTTAACTAAAACATCTTATATTTTGAAGTAAAAATTGGTTCATCTCATAAAAATTCAATGTGTCAAAATAGTAATTAACATAACTGAAATATATATGTTAGTTCAAACCTCAATTAGAAATGTTCTATAAGATTGTGGGTGGACTAATTAATAATGTGTATGATATAGAACGTGTGACGTATGTATGCTTGAATGACATATATACATATATATTTAGTATATATGTATAGATGATATGATGTATGTAGAGTGTGGTATATATCACATATGCAGCTATGTAAAGATGTATGGTTGTAGTGTGTAGGTGTGGATATGTATGTAGACTGTGGGTCGACATATGCAGGACTAACTCATTCTGCTCGTGTGGTTTTGCAGTGTTTTCACGGGCTCGTGCTGCCTTTGAAAGGACTACCTCCTTTCTTATCGTCTCACTTTTAGATTTGTAATCTATTTCGTTCTTATTTCTCTGCCCACATCCATTTTAGGGATTTTTTATCTTTTGTTTCACTTAATCTTCTTCCAAAAGCATTTTTGCTTAAGATTTGTGTAATGCCCTGGCCGCCACCGTCCATGAGCACCTCACGTCCTTTTTCTATGAATGTGAGTCTCCATGCTCTCTCTAGGCCTGTGGGCTTCACCCTTGTTCGACGATCGGTGCATTAATTTTGAAGGCTTAAAGACTTGTTACTATCCCTATAAATCACCATATGATTTTTCTCCGTGTTTTGGCCTCACTCACACGGTACCGACAATCACTTCCCGGTAGGTCACACCCATCCTAGTACTACTCCAGCCCAAGCACGTTTAACTCTGGAGTTCTCTCAGAATGGTTGACAGAAAAGATAAATGCACTTTGGTGATATAGGTAGCCAAATCAAATCTTTTAAGCTTTCTTCATGCACCACTATATATACCAAAAACCAGGATGTTACAATCATTCACCCTCCCACTAACAGAGCGCAACGTCTTCGTTGCGCATCCATTGCCCTCAGAACTGCCTCTCGAGTCAGAACCGATTTGACATAACCAAGAGCTCTGATATCACTTGTAATGCCCCGACCGCAACTGTTCATGAGCACCTCACATCCTCTCTAGGTCCATGGATCCCACACCCTTTCTCTAGGCATGTGAACCTCCACGCCCTCTCTAGGCCAATGTGCCTCATCCTCGTCCGACGGCTGGTGTATTAATTCTGAAGGTACTAAAGATTTGTTATTATACCTACAAATCACTACATGATCTTTTCTCGTGTTTTGACCTCACTCACACGATACCGACAATCCCTTCCCAGTATGTCACCTATCTTAGTATTACTCTATCCCAAACACGCTTAACTCTGGAATTCTCTTAGAATAGTTGATAGAAAAGATAAGTGCACTTTAGTTATATAAGTAGCCAAATCAAATCTCTTAAACTCTCCTCATACACTACTATATATACCAGAAATCAGAATGTTACAATTTGATTATATATTTTTATTCAAAAATGTTTATGCTTCTATATTTTTTTACTTTTTTGATATGGGACCATGTAAAAGATTATGCGTCTTTTAAATAATCTTAATTTTCATTGTGAAAAGAATAATTACATTCTTATCAAAAAATAAAATAAAAAAAACTGCTCTCGAGTGAATTTAAACTAACCAACCAACCACAGAGAAGGAATAATGATACAACAAAGGGATATGTAGAATCAATGGAAACATTAAGCCCAAGAGTAGATTGGAGAAACAACAGCTCCATAGGTGAGCAGCGGCTATGAATTGGTAAAGTAAAAGCTTGTAATTATCCGGAGAATATTCAAAGGTCATTTTGCCGAGAAGAACTCACTAAACTCAAACATAGCACAGTTCCAAAAAAACTTTGTTCTTACATCCAATACAAAATTGGTTGAGCCAATAAAAGTGCGCATTAAGGAGAAGTAGTTGTGCAAAGGAGCATATGACTTTACCAATAAAAGGGGGCACGTGTGGCTGATGATGGAAGAGAGCTTGAAAGACTTTAAAGTTTAAACCCAAATGTGTTTGCTTTTAAATGCCAAACATAAACATTGGACTTTTGTTAAAAATAATCAAATCGAATACTAATAGATCAACCTACTTAATAGTGGTTCATTGGTTAATTAATGATTTATATTCAAGTTGAAAACCTTGGTATCAAATTTGTTTTACTTGTATCTAATTTTTTTGGATTTTTTGTAATCATCCATAATTTCTGTAATTTTGCTCAATTCTTAAAGGGTTTTCCGATTAAATATGTTAAAAATAAGTTAGAAAATTTGGAAATAAAGAACATCTAGCAAAATGTTTGTCCATCTCATCCTTTATATGTTTACACACGAAAGAAATATCCATGGAAACTTGATTAATGGGATTGAGTTAAGATTGAGTTTTCATAAAATACGAGATAACCAACGTTACTCAGTGATCAGTGATTGTATGAATTGTATCAACGAAAAGTTTTACAGAAATTAAATAAAAATGCTATACATGAATCAAAACACTCGAAACATTGCATTTTATCAATAGTTTTTTTTTTCCCGTTAATAAACCTCTATAGTTGATATTGAACCAAAAAAAAAATAAAGTTGCCAAAAAACAAAGACTGAAAATAAAATTGATGGGACTCGTTATTGTCGATCATATATGTTAAATATGAGTCAGCAAGCACAGCCTCTTGGCTGCTCCTGATCAATAATATCTGTAACAGATGCAGATAAGTCTCTAGAATATCTGCAAATGCAAACACACAAAAAATACATAATATCAAACATGAAACCAAAGAGAAAATTTGGAAAGAGTTAGATATCCATCTATGAACCAAAACTGTTATAGAAACTCACATGTCGTTGTCTTGTTTACGTTCATTGGAGAGAGCTTTGTTTGCAACACCCATAAAAGCTTCATCGACATTGATATCTTCTTTTGCAGAGGTCTCATGGTATGGTATGTTCCCCTTTGAGCCACACCATTCTATGGCTCTCTTATCTGAAACCTACATAAGTAAGAATTGCGGAAATTAGGGTTTTTGATGAGTCTAAAGAAGAGATTTCAAGAAGAATATATCTGCTTACAACTCGGCTGTTTCCGCCATCTACATCGATCTTGTTCCCGATCAAAACAAAGGGAAATGTCTCAGGTTCCATAGGATTTGCCTAAAGATATCAGAAAATGGTATCGATGGGTTAGAAACTTAGAATTGAGAAAAGAAATGCGCAGTAACTGTAACTTCTTGCACAAGAAAAAGGAACATTAGGGCAAAACCTGTTTGAGGAACTCGGTGTGCCAATTACTGAGAGTTTCGAAAGATTTGAGATTGTTCACGTCGTAGACAAGAACACAACAATCAGCACCTCTATAGAACGCAGCTCCTAGACTTTGAAATCTCTCTTGTCCTGCAGTGTCCCATACCTAAAAAAACAGAGAATTTCGTAAAATTTCGACCTAAGAAAATGACTAAACTGTTTGAAACGAGGATGATGTATATTGATTTTACTTGTAAAGTGACAGATTTTTCTTCTATATGAAGCTCCTTGGTAACGAAATCTGCTCCGATCGTGGCCTTATACTGCTTGTTAAATCTCTTGTACACGTATCTTAAGTCACAAGTTAAGGTTAACGCAGAAACACATACAGAAGACCGTGCCTAGGTTCATAATAAGAACTTAAGACGAGTCTGAAATTAAGCATTTTTATTGTAAAGTTTTGAAAATAATATTTGATATTAGTTTCAAAACAATACAAAATATTAAAATGGTAATTTAGAAAGTAACAGAAATAACACATTTTAACCAATAAGATAAACCAAACTTTACCAAACTAAAACAAAACAAAACTTGACCAAACTGGGCCCCAAAAATGTATATATTTGGGACCATGTGAGGCTAAAACTTTGAAATTAACCCATCAAGCAATGTCATAAATACAGAGATTAAACTTAAAACAAACCAAAATGTTTTACCAATTTATAAGTTTGATAGTGGTTTTCAAAGAGGATACTGGTTCATCAATGAAGTTTTGCCTACCCTGCAAAAGTCAAGATTCAGAAGAAGAAGAAGAAAAAATAGAAGCAAGAAAGTTTCTCAATCTTTTTTTTTCTTTTAAAGAACAGAAAAACAGAATAAAAACCCTCGATTTTGTCTCCTTATCAAGAACAGTTCATAAGAGAGAAGAAATCTCGAAAATCTGGAAAAAAGAATCTGAGATATTTATTAATTACCCGCTATCTCCAAGAACAATGACCTTAAGCAATGTTCTATTCTTCAAAGAATCCATTGTCGAGAAAAAGCTCAAGAATCTACGAGATTGTTCTCTTTGCTGAAAAAGTTTATTTCTGATTTTTGGACGAGACAAAAAAGTCTACGAGATCGGTCTTGATGATCTTTCTTCTTCTTCTGTCTTCTGGGAAGAAAAAAGAAAAGGACAAGAAAAGGAAGTTATCACGTGTTGATGTGAAGAGAAACCATGTGAATCCTTTGCCAACTAAAAGCAAATAGTTAGGCCAAGCCAGCGAATACGAATCCGAATCTAAAACCCATGTCCTCCAAAAAAATATATTTTATTAACAAGAATAATAGACTTCAGTATTTCTTTTCTCTTTTTCAATCATTAATCTTACAGGAGAATTGAGTTGTCTTTTGTTTTCTGACAATTGTCAATTAAGTTGTGTCTATATTTGGTCGCCAAGTCATTTATATTTAGCTTATGATCGGCATACTAATATACTTTTTGTTAAAAAATTATAATGAAAAAATTGTAAACAAACTCTAGTTAATTTTATGAATATTTTGTATTGTTCTTTGGCAATGAGATAAAAGTCAATGAATACGTGTGTGAACATCTCGCTTTTTAGCAATACATGGTTTATTATATATATTTAACATATAAAAATATCAAGGAAAATGATGTCAAAGCATATGAGAGGATCATGTTTATAATTTCCTTTTCCATGACTAGCAAAGATATAAGTAGGAGAATTGTATCAGTTTCTAAGTAGACTTTGATGTGGAAACAGAGAATAAGGATAAATGTGATTATTTATTTCCTAGAACAGAAATGAAATAGATGAATTAACAAGTTAAAGCATGAATAATAAAATAAAATAAAAAGATGATATTAGATAATGGAGATGTCATTTTGAAATTTAGTGATAAGGTGTCGACCAGATCGTGCTTGCATTCATAATTTCTCATATCTTCATTGGTCGTTGACATAACAGATCATATAGCTGTCAAATTCAAAATATATTATATCTGAGAGGAGAAAGGAATCGTATGTAGATTTGGTTTGCTATCGTTTACAGTTTTCGATAGTTACAATTCACGAAACAATAAGAAGTAACCAAAAAAAGAGAAAAGAATTAGTAGTACTAATATTGCTATTTTCAGCTTTTTATTGCTTTCTTTTGTAGTTATTTATTTTTGCATTTTCTAACTATTTTCTGATTTTTTTTACTTTCTTTCTATTTTCTATATATATTTTTAGTTGTTTTGTATTAACAGTCCAATTTATTAACTTATATGTATTTTTTTGTGATTTGTGGGTTTAAACAAACTACCTGCCAAAAAATATTACAGTTAGCCTTTTGACTTTTGAATCGTTAGTGAAAATGCAAATTTTGGATTATTTTGCTGTTTAGATCAGGAGTCTCATCAGATTATATCAAGACGATATAAGTTGACGTGGAAGCGAGAGCTGACGTGACGAAATTGAAGTAAATGATATAATAAGCTTAAGAAGGTATGAAAATATTTTGAATTGAAGATATTAGATAAATGTAAAGATATACTCGAAAATATTCTCTGCAACCATTTAAGATCCAAGTTTATTTTTGTGGAGATTCGGTCAAATTCTCTGTCTAGGATATTAAGGTTTTATTATAAATAGTCTAAAGAGGCCATGAGACGTGGTTGACTTTAGAGCTATTTCGTGTGATTGTAAATTTCAAAACAGAAGAATAAAGTTTAAAAGATGTGTGTTCTTCGGGTAGGTAGATTAAAATAAAAGTTAGATTTTGTTACTTACTTTGATATTATCGAGCGAATTAATTCAAAGAAGTATTAAAATTTAGGATTTGTTTTAGTGGGAGACAATTCTATTAGGGAGAATAGATTGTGTAGCATCGAATAGATTTTAGTATAAATGTTACATTGTTAATAAAACAAATTAAAACATTAATTTGGCGCGTTTCAAATATATACTATTGTGTTCATAAGCCTCAATACCCTTACAATTAGTAAATTCAATAGTCTTCAAATGTATTTGTTGTATTTTTCTGTTAAGCGGTTAAACAGATTCTAAAATAATAACATAAGACTGTCGTTTGATTCTTCTTTTGTTACTCATAAGAAAATGTTGATGAACCCAAGACATCTAAAGAGAGCCATTACTTGAGAAGAGAGTCAAATCAATTTCATACCGAACACTTTGTTTCAGTTTTCAATCGCCATAAGCCCAGACTCTTCAAAAAAAATTCTTAAATTGACACTGTATTGTGTTAGCTGTACATGTAATAGTTTCGCGTTTTCACTTCTTCAGTAAGGTTTTAGCCTACGTGCTAACACGATTTTGTCTTTAAACCCATAATAAGTATGAGTAAAGGCCCATCCAATTTTGTAACATGTACTTTGATCAAGAATCATGGTGTTGTGATGATATCAGTATTTATAAATTTTTGTTTTTGATAAAATTTTGAAATAGTAGTATAGTACCTTAATCCTTCTTCTTCTTTTTTTTTCAAAATTTTGGCCTTCTTTTCTTTGTATAATTTTTGAACCGGAAATTAAATAAAATTTCTGATTAATACTTTTGTTCCAACCATAGTGGATTAAATTGTTTGGATCGTTCATCCTAATATTAATATGTTACTAACAACTAGATAAATATCCGGGTTACGTCCTGAGTTTTTTAATAATATTTTTAGTTTATTTTTTTTTATTTAGTGACACGTTAAAAAAAGAAAAAATGTTCTAAATTCATTTGAAAAAATAATTAATTGTTTATCCTGCAAAAACAAAACTATTAGAAAAATAGTTAACGATTTATATTTCATTAAATATTCTTTTTTTTTTATCAAAAAAATATATATTCTGTGTACATATACATTTTAAATTATATAAGAAAATTTAAAAATATTCAAGCATTAAAAAAAAATTTAGTAGATGTTTTAAGGATAAAACTATCTCATTCTTTGTATGAGTGACATTATAGAAAATTTTGGACCATAAAATAATTTTTTTGTTTACTTTTCATATGAACTGTAGCTCTTCTCTGATAATCCTCTTCTCTTCTCTTATTTTTTCTTCATCCATTATTGCCTTAATAATCTCCAGTAGTCATGCTTTCGTATTTGTATATAACATATTAAACTTCTTTTGTCATGTTTTTTATTTAACTTTTATTAATGAAGAAATATTCATTAACAATTCTTAAGAGTTTCAATTATGAGAACACATTCTAAGAATTGATAATCATGAATATACATTATTGAGCAAATTCTATATTTTCAAACAATTTAAAGATACAATAATCAATGTACCCCTCCCCCCCAATCCGAAAATTCTAATTCTCAAATTTTTGCATGTAAACTACATAACCTTCTTTTAAAAAAATTCAGATTGAAGAAAATTCAATCTCTTAACTCTCATTCTAAAAAAATTAGCTTAAAAAAAATTAAAACCAATGCTAATGAACGCCATGTCACTCTATTAGGTCGGTTAAAAAATCAACTAATCAACATATTTTGTTTTATTGGTAATATATAAATATTATAGTGTGTATAATAAAAATGATCTGATTTTGCTTAAAATGTTTTTTCATTAGTTTATTCATGGTAAAATAATAAATATTATATGATGTATATAATTAAAATGATATTTTTAGTTTAGACAGTTTTTAAATTAATTTATTCATGGGGAAAAAACAATTATTATGATTATTATCTAATGTGTATAATTAAAATGATTTGATTAGTTTACACTTTTTTTATTCTAACAATTTGATGTTTTTACTTATACGGAATATTGAAATAATTTGTTTAGAAGTTTAATTTTATTTATTTATTGACATATCAAGCTCATAATAAAAGAAAATCTGATTTGTTATTTCAGGAGAGACCCATTGCTTTATTATATAGTGTGATTATTTTGTTGTTACTAAATACGAAATTGTAAATATAGACTTCCAAAATCAAAAGTAAAAAAAATAGACATACCAAGACATAAATAAACTCAAAAAGAAAAATTATCAAAAAGAAGTAAATACACTGAAGTAAAATAATCTCATGAACAAATTAGTTAATATATACAAAAATTACTATCAAACCTCACATACAATATGATTTCATTCACACCTCCCCCTATTCAATACATTACAAAACCGACCCAACAAACGTATATATGTGGATACATGTGATGCGTGATTATGGTGATGAGATACACTATATATACACACATCTCTATACACAAACTTGTAAGCATGGTCATGGAGCCGAATGTGAGAAACTATAAGTATGTGTCTGAAAAGACCAAGTGTTGAGAGAGGTAAGATCAGAGTCGTCTGAATCACAATAAATAACAGAAGGGCTAGGGTGGTTATGTACTCCTTCGTAGGTCGTCAATATGTATTCTGGATTGTTCGTATCTCTCTCACTCTTCTTCTTAACTATACAATCTGGGTTCGAACACTTGTGATAATGCCTGTTTCAAATTATTAACACCAATCATTTAGTTAAATTCTTAAAAGATTCTATAAGATTTTTGATGTAATAGTTTGATTATAATATATAGAGCGGTCCAATAATAAAAGATTCAGTGTTAGGATAACGATAAAAACATCGTCGTTTATGTGTCCACTTGAAATCAAAGGTGAAATACAATTACAAAGAACTCAATTATGATATTCTTAACTCTCAAGTGTTAATTTATATAAGCTTATACCACAACTTGTATGGGAAGTGGACATATATGACAAGAAATATAAAAGTTAAAATACCTCCGAGTGATTCTTGACAATTAACTAGTTTCAACTCGATAGATGTTATATATGCCTTGTACTAATTATTGTGTATTCAGGACACATGGTCCACATGGAGATATAACTAATTCAGTAATAAACACCGAGACATATAGCATAAACATAGATATATATAGAAACATGAAATTGGACGACAAAAATCGCCTCTAAAGAGGGAACACTAACCAACAAACCATATAATATATATACACTACCCTATACATGTAAAGTATTAGCGAAGGGTTTTAATTTTTTCCTTTTTTGGCTTAATATACAAGTTCATCTATAACTTAACCGATTAGCTTAATGCCAAAGGAGGAGTAATTAACTTGTAAAATTCGAAAGTCTCAACTAGTTTAGTTGTCTCAAGTTGTCCATTTGACACTTAAGTATTGTACGCTTTAAGAGAGGAATTCTTTCTTAATTCATCAAGTTGTCAGATTCATTGCAAAACTCAAACCAAGACAAATGATAGCATTTGCAACTAAAATCAATAATCCAAGCTGTCGAATAAATTTTAAATATAAAGCATGTACGAGTCAGTGTATGGTAAGTTGGTAACCAAATGAAACTATTATACTAAGTTAGAAATTTACCTCGGAAATGGACTACCCGTTATCGGTTTCTTGCCGTATTTTCTCCATTTATAGCCGTCATCTAAAGCATTATCTTCAGATGATTTCGTTTTGAAAACGTGAATAATCGGATCGTCTTTGTGTCTCTTCCTCTTCTTGATCCCATCTTTGTCCCCTCTATATAAAAATTATCATGGTTTTGAAACATATCACTATTATGATCAGGTTATGATACCATTCATCAACAACAAAATATATATGGTAAGATGTAAGTTGGCTTACATTTCAAGGCTAGGCGAGGTAGCTAAGTTTGTTTGAAGCGAGCTTGTGACTTCTGGTGCCACAAATTTCTCCGATGAAGTCCAACTCAAAGTGGGCGACGGAGAGTGGTCATCGCGGCTGATTTCATCCATGATCATCTGAAAATTAGCATCATCAAAATCATCGAATTTGAAAAGTTCAGGGTAGTCTGTGGAATTAGGGTTAGGGTTTGAAGGGTAGTTCATTTTCTTTTTCTCAAGAAGGTTTTTTTTTTTTTAAATGTTGTCTGCGGTTGAACTAGCTAGGAGAGGAGAGTTCTTGTTGAGACGATACTGTTTATATATAGGTAAAAAGTAAATATATAAAACAATAGAATAAAAGTCTATTTGCATTTAAATAAGTAAATTTACTTTCATGATAACTTTCGTGCGTAGATTCAAGGAAACTTCTTGAATAGAATTGCTCTAAAGACAAGTGATTTTTTTCTTTATTATTATACTTCTTTTTGGTTGAAAATAAAGTATCCAAAAAAGTGGGAAATTTTACTTTCTGACATCTTTATGGTTTTAAGGAAAATTTTGAAGTGTTGTCCAATCAAATTCTGGAGTTAAAATACGCGTAACATCACGGGTCCCTTTGCCATAATATTACTACACTAATTAATCACTTTTGATCAAAGCTAAATATTGAGTGGATGTAGCTAGCAATCGAATCATCAGATGATCGATGGAGTCTAACCTCACCGAAAATATAGCTCTCATTAATATGATTTTATAGTTTTAATTTATTCCTCTGGTTATTTGTATCAGATAATGTTGTAAGTAAGTTTATTGTCAGTACTAATATGGAATTTGATTCGAAATAGACCAATAATAATCATCCTCTCAAAGGTAGATGTAAAGATCCCAAACCTAGAGTTTAATGGATAATGCAATATGTAAAAGTCTAATTGATATGTGCTAATTACACACAATAAATTAGTAATGTCTTGAAAATCTATAAAATTTATAATATTGTACAGAGACGAACTTTGTTCCAAGTGAAATAGTTCAAATTTGGTTTCTTGCCAAGTTAAAGATATTTGGTGACTTCAAGTATGGAATAAGAACAATGAATATTCAAGGACATGTATCAAATTTGTAGTTATGTATATTATTTAAATTTGTAGATAACGATCTGGTTAAGTAAATGTTTTGTACAACGGGCATGTAAATACGTCAAATTTTATGCTGCAATAGTAGCCAGCCAAACTGACTTTGGGACCATGTCTCATCAGTTTTTGTTTTTGTTTTTAATAACTTCGGTCTTCGGCCTAACATAAATAGTGACAATATTATTATTTACAAGGTTTTAAAAGATAGTATCTTTTGGCTCAGATTTTATATTTTACGGATCTTAAAACTTATAGGACAAGTAGTTCCACTGTTATTTTTTATTGTAATACTAATAGCCTTATAGGGCAAGTAGTAGAAAATTTAATTGAACTAATTATGGTCAAACACCAACTTTTGCATGCGTCGCCAAATTAATATACAATCAAACACTTATCACAGTTTACAGAACATTAGATATTAGATAATTACTTCAAATTCGGGTAACACTACTATCCTAGTATCCTCGGCTTTGCGGTTAATAATGATTTTTTTTTTGCCAGTGGTTCATTAATATATTATCTCTTTTACTAAAATTCTAGAATATGCCGATTAAAAAGCTAGTATCATGTAAAGTGAGACTTTTCAATAACCATGTAGGAAACGCACCTCTTGTAGTTGTGTTACCAATAATTTATAGTACAAACTTTAGATTTTAAATTTGAGCAACCAATATCAAGACGTAATAGTTGCTACACCAATTATTATATCTTATTGCATGTTGAGATTTTAAGTGTATCTTATTGCTAGTTACTTCATAACCTCTCTTTTTAACAAGGTCGGAGGAAAATGACGTCAGAGAAGATACGTCAGGAGGCTTACGTCATTTTCCGTGAGCCTATTGCCGGGGAGCCGAATTAATAAATTTTTAAGAAAAAAATAATAAAACATGAATATAGGTTTTGTCGTTGATAGGCCGAGTGGATGGATCAACGACGCCCGTCGTTGCCACGTGGAAGCTTGTGTGTGTTTGCGTCTTTCGCGAGAAATTTACAAGCGGAGAAAAAAAGATTTGCGTCTGGTTCAAGTGTTCAACAGTTCAAGTGTAATTTTATAAGAGTAATTAACTAATTGTATTATATTAGGTATATTATTTTGTTTTTATGACTAGGAGGTTTTGGATTTAGGGTTGTATATCCTATTACTCCGAAGAAGAGAAGGTCTCCTTTCAAATAATCTTTTGAACGTGTGATCTCTAAATTTTTCTATTGGTTGTTTTTTTAATAGAGCTAACAAAACTTAGTGGATAATCATTGTAATTTGTAACAAAAGATTAAATATGCACAATTTTCTTCGGTCAGAAAAGTTAGAACGATTACCAAATGATGAGTTTGTCATTTTTCATGTTTAGAAGTCATTAACACATAAATTTAACAATTTTTTGGTGTTTTAAAAGTTGGGAATTTAGCTATTAGAGTTAGAGTACAAGAGCGAAGTGAGAGAAATTGAAATAAGAGGAAAAGAAAAATAATACTCCTCTTACTTTCAGCGGCTTTCTCAACGTACGCCAAAATTGAGTTTCTCTTTGATCTTCTTACAGTTTAGTTATTTGTAACAATTTATTGTTTTTTCTATGCATTGAATCCGATAGTTTGTTGAACTGATGAAGATGTATTGGTGACGATAAATCGTTAGTATTATATTTCTAAGCATAATTTAGGATAAAAGATGAAAAATCCCAAAATTTGATTTTGTATATGACAAAAGAGAAATTATTGGTGAAAGCTGTTTCAACCAATATCATAGTTAACATTGACTAATTTAAATTACAGTAAAACCTCTATAAACTAATACTCAATAAATTAATAATTTTTTTAAATTAATATATTATCCCGGTTCCGAGTTGAGACGGTTTATTAATTGACATATTTTCGATAAAATAATAAGACAATAATCTTTTTGAAATCTCTATGTAAATATATGGTCCTATTAATAACATAAATTAATAATTATATAAATTTATTGTATATATATAAGATATTTTAGTGATTTATTCATAAATTTATAATTTTATTAGAGTTTATGTCTGTTTTTTCTTAAAATATTAAAATATATGATATTATTTTTTAAATTGCATCAAAAATTATTTTAAAAAATTATATATACAATGATTGTTTCCTAATTTGTAAATATATTAAAACATATTGAAATATTTTCTTCATTTCTCTACTTT
Organism: Cardamine flexuosa; assembly: GCA_963555745.1. Classification (NCBI taxonomy): domain Eukaryota; kingdom Viridiplantae; phylum Streptophyta; class Magnoliopsida; order Brassicales; family Brassicaceae; genus Cardamine; species Cardamine flexuosa. The sequence continues at coordinate 25,213,906 of OY743217.1, read as the reverse complement.
CTATATAACACTTTCTAAAATTTGAAAAACTCTTTATAAATTAATAATATTAATTTATCAATAAATTAATCTTCTCTAAATTAATAAAATTCTCTTATCCCAGCATTATTAATATATAGAGGTTTTACTGTAACATGGTTTAAACTTCAAAACTTTTTAGAAAACAAAAAAATGGAGGGCTTTTATAGCAAATAAGTAATGATTAGTAGTTTTTAGACCTTTTCCCTAGTTTTGTGCATTTAGATATATTTATAAGTATGATAAACACAGGTCGTCGGTCTCTCATGTTTTGACTGAGTCACCTTGACTCATTCACATTGAATTTTAGATCCCTATCTTAGTTGTGTCTGAACTCTTACCATACATCATATAGCCGAAGAAATAACTAGGTGTGTGTTGACAAAACTAAAGCCAATTTTTTTAATGCTTTAGATATACATATTTTTGTACTGTTGATATCTGAATGCAAAGTCGAATTTAGTTGAAATCAAGGCCATGGCTTTTTTTAGCTGAATTAGATATAACTTTCATCTGGTTCGTATAGTTATAAAAGTTAAAATTTAAAACCAAAAGAAAAAGAGCCGAACCGCAAGTTATATTGAGCTCTCTTACAAGTGATTATTCGAGAAGTTCAAATTTATTTGTATAGAGAAAATATTGTGTGATTTTCTATTCAAAATTTTTTGTTACTATTGAATTTCTAATTGATATAAAATTTCCTATATCAGTTATGAATTAGTCCAAAGTAAAGTTATTTATAGAAAACAACCCGGTTTGACTGATTGGCTTATTGCACAAGGAGTATGCATCCTTATAGTTATAAGTTATAATACGAATATCAAATATCAAATATAACAATTGATTCATTTTCAGTACTTCAAAGAAAAAAAATGATAAGATAACGTCATCCATGAGTCATGAAATCACTATTGAGTTTTCAAAAATCGATTTTTTTTATAGCTGTGATGTTTAAAAACACTAAATACATAACAGCATCCTTGACCATAAAATTTCTGAGGGGTCAACTCATTAGATAAGGACAAGAACCAACCAATTAACGGCGTCAACTAGATGACAGTTTAATTACTATACTATTATTTGAAATAACTTCTCAAATAATTTATTAAGAACAGAAATATCTATTTATTTATTTATTTTATATCTAAACAGATTTCAACAATTCATATTACTCATGCAACCAAATATAATTATAGTAATTAATTTAACTATAAGAATCTTGGTGACAAAAAATATTTAAAAAATCCTACTAAAATGTGGTTATTATCAAGAGTTGGATCATAATTATTAAATCCAAAAACATGAAACATTGTATTATCAATGAAGAACAAAACTATATACCAAACAAACATAAATGCCATGAAATTTTAATTATACTATAAGCTTAAATTTTACTGTTATTTTATAAATTTGTTAAAAACATGACTCCGCACATGATGCAAAGTAGTATGCTTTCAGCTTTCACGAATTATGATTCTCGGCTTTACTCTTTAGTGCCTTGTTGGTTTAGATCTTTTGTTGACGATGAGTCTGTTAAATTTTGTTAATGATAATTTGTTGTTGAGGAAGAAAAAGAAAAAGAAACTAGTATGCTCTTAGCGGGAAGACATTATTAAGTAAAATTAGTGTTACAAGTAATTTAAGAAGTAATACGAATATATAATTTAAACTATAACGGATAAGAATATAACATCAGTTTTTAACACATATGGACTATGTCAAGCATCTTTCTTGCAGGGATAGAAAACATAGAGTTTAAGACAAATTATTCCGAAATAATGAAAATGTCACATATGGCTAAAGATTAGCATGCCTTCTCCTCCAACTTATTATAGGTTTAATTCACTAAGCTTTGATATAGGCTATTCTTTTTTTGCTATTTCTTTTATTCATCGTCGGTTTAGTTGCAGAGATGATTATGATTTTAACCTGTTCAACTAGAACCAGATTTTTTATTCCTTCTTTTATAAACTCTTTGTTTGTTTTTTATCAACCTTCTTTTGTAAATTCTTACCTTTCGCATTAGAAAACCAATCAAAGAGCTTTTGCAAAATTTATTTAAAAGTTTGACACAAAAATAAGAATATATAAATGGGACAAAATCTTTTGAAGAGATTTAGTAATAAATGTAAACGATGAAATCTAACTAGTTACAAATTAGTGATTGTTTTCAATTAATATTCTGTATACATTTAACTTATTCATGTGATCATAAATGACATGGCTCTTACGGTCTTACCCATGGCGCCTCCATACCATGGACGGTTGACAGATCTGAACTTCTGAATGTGGACAAGGTTAAGAACACCACGATGACAATATTGGAGTTTATTTATGTCGCCAGCTACATCACCGAGCCATCTCTTTAATAAAAGTGGTACCAAATCTCTGTATACTAAACAACTGAAATTCCAGTCAATCCCAAATTCACAAATATAAATACTTTATTTTCTCAAGGGAATAATACATAAAATATCTAGTTCCTAGACATTATAAATACAACCAAAAGAAAAAAAGCAAACACCCAAAAAAAAAACAAGTTTCTTATCTTTCTATCTTTCGTGGTTCCCAAGAAACACAAACCCTTTCTACTCATGGCTTACGTAGGCTTACTTGAAGTCTTCATAGCTTTCATTGTCTTTATCTTATTCCATTTCTTAATCCACAAGAAACCCCATCAAATCTTACCTAGAAACTGGCCAGTTCTTGGGATGCTTCCTGGTGTGCTCGTCATGCTTTATAGGATTAATGACTATGTCGCAGAGGTTCTCGAGGTCTCCAACATGACTTTTGTATTCAAAGGTCCATGGTTATCTGGAATGAACATGTTGATCACTGCAGATCCTGCAAACATTCAACACGTTTTCAGTTCCAACTTCTCCAATTACGACAAAGGACCAGAGTTCAAAGAGATGTTCGATTTTCTAGGAGAAGGGATCTTCACTGCTGACTCTAAAATATGGGAGGATATGAGGAAATCTGCATTAGTCGTGCTTAGCCATCAAGGGTTTCAAAGCTTCACATTGAGGACCATCGCTAGAAAAATCAAGAACGGGCTTGTCCCGGTTCTTGATCATTTTGTAGAGGCGAATAGGGTTTTCGATTTACAAGACGTGTTCCAGAGGTTAGCGTTCGATGTAACCCTTACTCTAGTAACGGGTTACGACTCGAATTCTCTTTCTATTGAGATGCCGAAAAACGAATATGCGAAAGCTATGGATGATGCTGAAGAAGTGGTTGTGTATAGACATGTTAAGCCTATGATACTGTGGAAGCTACAAAACTGGATTGGACTCGGAGAAGAGAAGAAAATGACAAAAGCCAATGCTGCTTTTGACAGATCATGTGAAAAGTATATATCTGCCAAGAGAAAGGAGATGATAAATCTTAACTCCAATATCGGAGAAGAAGTTCTTGATGAGGATTTACTAAGCTTCTTCATGAATCTAGATACTTCCAAGTATGAGCTTTTAAATCCAAAAGATGATAACTTCCTCAAAGACATCATCAAGAGCTTCATGCTTGCCGGAAGAGACGCTATTGCAACAAATCTCACTTGGTTCTTCTGGCTTCTCTCCAAGAACCCTGAAGTTGTGGCCAAGATCCGTCAAGAGATCAACACGAATCTACCTAGATCCGAACAGAGTTTAGATGCAGAGAAGTTAAACAAGATGGTGTACTTACAAGGTGCATTATGTGAATCACTTCGCTTATACGCTCCAATCCCGTTCGAGCGAAAGTCTCCTATAAAGCAAGATGTGCTTCCAAGTGGACACAAAGTCGATGCAAATTGGAAGATTTTGTTCTCTGTCTATGCGTTGGGGAAGATGAGAGCCGTGTGGGGAGAGGACGCTTCTGAATTCAAACCAGAAAGATGGATCTCGGAGAGAAATGGAGGCTTAAAACATGAACCTTCTTTTAAGTTCTTTGTGTTTAATTCTGGTCCAAGAAATTGTTTGGGGAAAAATTTGTCTTTCTTGCAGATGAAGACAGTGGCTGTTGAGATCATACGAAATTATGACATCAAGGTCGTTGAAGGGCACAAGATCGAGCCATCTTCTTCCATAGTCCTTCACATGAAACATGGTCTCAAAGTCACAATTGCTAAGAGAGGCTTGGTCTCTTCAACTCAAGAAAAATAAAATATTACCAAAATTGTATTAATTTAATAAAATATTTGAAACAACATTTGAAAAATGTTTGAGGCCATATAGTAAACTAATCTAATATATATTATTTAAGAAGCACATTTATAGAAAAACCCTTACCCTCCCATGGTATTTACATGGTTGTCATGCTGAGGTGTCAGCACCACAATGATTTCTAGCTAAATTTTGAAAACAAGACATTCATTACTAGATTAATTACATTTTCTTGCCACTGAACATTGATCATTAGTTTAATTTCATATTTCTTATATAATTCATTTACATAACCATTTAAACACCATTTCTTAATTAGTGTTATTGATTTCCCGAAAATAGTTTAGATTTTAATGTAGTGAAATCTATATATAACATAACATTAGTGCTTAAAAAACAAACTAATGTAATGTTCAATTTTTTTTTTTGTTGCCAGGGTTCAATTTATATAATATGTAAATACGTATTTTATGCTAAAAATTCGAGAAATGACATATATGATCTAGCTTTTCGAATTTAAAATGTAGATAGTTAAATCTTAATTATCTGAAGTATAACAATAATCAATTCTATAATAACTGTATAGTCATATGCATTTTTTTAATTAATAAACTTATATAAATAAGTAGTTATATGAAATATATCAATGAAAATATATAACTAATATTAAAATATAAAGATAAGTATAAATTGTAAAAGAACCCGGTCAAAAAAATGAATTCAGAGATCTTTTGAATCAAATATAAAATCAAACATTTACTGTAACATTCTATATCTAATTCCGAATTCTAATTCAAACATTTACTATAACATTCAATATCGTAATTCTGAATTCTAATTCAAACATTTAAATACAAAATCAAATATTTACTCTAACATTCAAAATCAAAAATTTACTGTAATATTGATGATGTAATATTATAATTCCCCATGAATATAGTAATTCCTAATTCAACATTGGAAACAATTGATTTTTTACAATTAAACTTTCAATTCGCCTCTGACCATCAAATGAAATGTGAATAACCCGTCCTCCTCTCTTTGAAACAAGGGGCCGGTTCGAATCCTACTGAGAGGTCCATTAGGGATCAGAAATTGTTGAAGAAAGAACAAACATTTACTATTATCATAACATCCATAATTTTGGGACCCTAAATAAACGGATTGGAATTCAAATCATCAAGAAAGTTTAGGTCTTCATCCCTAATTCTACATTCCCTTATAAATAGGATGGATTTTCATCGGCTACCTCTCACCTTTTTTCCAAGCATTTTTATTTTTATTTGTCATGCCTTATTTCTTCAATTATTTTTGAGCTTTTGATTATTCACCATCTCTTTATTCTAACAATTTTATTTACTTTTGATTTTCAATACAGTGAAAACAACACATCACATGCCTCCATATTCAAAAGCCTCCACTCTCACTTTATTAGGACATGGTACGATTCATTTTCTGTTTTAATCTATTAATTATTTTGTTTGTTATAGTTGATTATGTTTGTTTCCTATTGTTCAAATGATTAAAATTGATTGTTCTTTTTTTTTCAAGTTTAGTTTTTGTGTCTGTGTGTGCACAAAAGTTGAACTATGATGAATATAATGATCAATATGAAGATAAGATGTTACATGAATCTTTGTTTTGTGTGTGTGTGTTGCTACATAATACCAAAGAAGAAATGAATTTTGTTATTATCTTCAACTTTGATACTTGGTTAATGCTTGAATAGATTTAAACAAATATTTCAACATTTAAATAAAAATTGCTAACATAAAAAATAATTTTATTTTTAATTATGCAGGTTGCTGAACGGATAGGAGTGAAAGTATAAAGCAAATCATATGGGAGAAATGGTTCAAACATGTTCAGACTTTTAGCATATATTTCTTTTGTCAGCAGGTTGTACATTTGATTTATTTTTAGTTTTGTAAAATCAAATCGCATCTAATTATACCTTATCTTCAAATAATATTCGTATGTTTTAAAATATTATACTTCTTTATTATTTTTTCAAAATATATACTCTACAAAATATTATCAGAAAAAAAGTTTCTGCCTTTTTCTAATTAAAAAGGTTAAATACTCTTTGTATTTTATGTTAATGAAACATATTTATGTGTTTGATTGCTAGCATCTAAGCATAATGTAGTCATTAATTAGTAGGGACTGCATTTTACAGTTTTTGCATAAAGAGAAAAAAAACAATATATGGAATATGCAATTAGTTTTCAATAACCATAATTACAATATAAAGAATTTAATTTTAAATTCAAAATTTATTAAAACTAATTGTTAATGTTTCTATATATATATATAATTTATGTTTTTAACTTGATATGTTTCTTAAACAAAATCTATATGTCTTTCTTATGTGTTAATAATCGTTTGTTTTTTAATTTATAAACAAAAACTAGAAATTTTTACGTATGTGTCAATGATAGTTATGAAGGTTATGTTAGTAAGGAAAGAAAATCAAAGTGGGGTCCTTTATATTCACTAATTCACATAAAGGTTTGAACCTAATTAAGTTTTGATTTATATCTGTAAAACTTAATAATAAATAAAATTTAGTTATGGAATTTTGGTTTATCTTTTTTTTTTCTAAGAGCTAAATATTGATTTATATTATAATATTTTCTGCTAAAATTTGGATACTACAATTATTCTTATACAAAACAATGAAAATGATTAGCAAACATTATAGTTTTTGTTTTGTTTTAAATCAACACATAATGTTTCATTTTTTTTTCTTTCTTTTCATGTTCACTTATGTGGGTATTCATATAAAATATAGGTTCACATTTAGAATAACAATTAAATGTCTAACAAATCAACTTATAATATAATATTTTTTATATAATTCGATCAAACTAGGCATGAGTATTAAAGATAGGACCGGGTATTGGAAACTATTACATAAAAAGGTTGGATAAATAGTGGTAGTGGTATTGTTGGATTGAAATATATATGCTTAAGTTAGATACTAAAATAACCAAACTAAAACCATATTTAAATCTGCTTTAATATCCTTAATCAAAATAGGAGTATAAAAATGTTTCAATTAATCTAAGAAATGCACACATAATATCATTTAGTATTTCTAATTACTTTTAGTTCAAATTTAAATATTAAATAACATTTTTATAAATATAGTCTCCCACGTATGTGCGGATCCGATCCTAGTTAGTATGATAAACGAGTTCAAGTGGAAACATAGTCTATCTATTAGAAGTGTGGACCTAATTTATACACAATGATAGAGTGTGGATGATTGCCAAATATTTTATAAAAATCACATTTATTTATCAAAGATCTAACTCTTTTACCCAATATATCTTCATATATGGAAGTTTATATGACATAATATAAATGGAGTGGTAACTCTTGGAAAAAGGTGAAAGAAGTCTTTTCAATCTTCTTAAAAATAGTGTAAAAAAAAGGAAACAATATGGATGAGCCGGCTATCCGAAACAAACCAATGACCATCGTTTTACTCAAGTATCTAACCCATGTGGAGTAATATTCCAGTACACACCCCTCCTCCCGCTCAAGATGGATATCTGAAACATGAAAAAGAACCAATCGACCAGATTTAAATGAGATTTTGGTTATCGAATCGGTTCGATTAGGCAGATAATAACCTATTATATTGAGAAATCGTACAATCCAGAATCAAACTGATGACCATCGTTTTACTCAAGCATCCAACCCATGTGAGATAATTCCAATATACATCCCCTCACGCTCAAATTAGACATCTGAAACATGAAAAAACCCGATCAGCCATATTTAAATGATATTTTGGTTATTGAATTGGTTCGGTTAGGCAGATAATAATCTATCGGTTTTTTCTTTGTTTAAAGAGACACCTACTATTAAAAAGTAAAAAAAACCCTAGATTATTGCTTCATTTTTTAGTTTTCTAATCTATCCGCCGCTCAAACTCTTTTATCTCCTCTTCTCTAACCTTATCTTTGGCATTTCTTCTTCCTTTTCTCCATCTTTTGTATCGTATTTCTGTCAAGCCGTCACGACATCGATTTTATCCGGCATCAACTCCAGCGGCAACAATTTTTATGATTCTCTACATCTCTTCTCGCCACCGTGTCACACATATATTTCTGTGTTCACCGTTCTCTTCTTCACCTCACAGTTTTTTCACTCCATCGGTTTGCGTTTTGTTGCTGCCTTTGTGAAGTAAAATTGTAATTGGCAAATTGTGTAATTTTGTTGACATTCTGAATGAATTATCCGATCTATATAAGTTTGGATTGAAATCTGAAGTTTTTTTTTATTTTCATTGATCCAACTCGAATAATAATGTGTCCATTCCAAATAAACTGAAAAAAGATTTTCGATTTAAATCAGCAAAATTATCAAATCTCAAATAACCGAAATTCTGAATTAACCGATACAAAAAATCTAATTAAACTGAACACTCAGTTCTTATATTTTAATCGAATCCGTAGTTTTGCAGATACTTTGTTTCTACACCTTTAAGATAAAAGTTTAGAGAAAATTCAAAGTGGAATTGTTAAGTGATTCATCCACCAATCAACCCTAGTTCTCCATAACAATCAGATAATCTCAAATCTTAATATTCATTTAAATCTTCAATTTTCCTAGAAATGTTTGCAATGGATTACATCTCAAGATAGTTCTTATTTGATTTTTAAAATAATTCAAAACATAAATGGAAATTAAAATAGCAGAATAAACATGTACGCTCATGACATCACCCTTTTACCAGGGGATTAAGCAGTATTCAAAATTCAAAATAATGAATTTGTAATTTAAGTAATCCCAATACAGTTTAAGAACGTCGCCTGCCTTGAGGTTTAACGAATGCTTGATATTGGTCCACCCGGATCCAAGAAAATAGTCATTACCAGTGCTCGTCGATCGATACCTTAGAGAAGCAAAGTATGAATGGTTATTAATGATGTCTAGGATTTCGACTTCAACACCTTTCTTCAAGCCCTCGTTTGTAACATTTTGCATCTTTTTTAAGACGGAGAACACTTGTTTTTTGGGTAAAAACACACGTCCATGTTGGTTAACATCAGTGTTTGTTAGCCTTTTTGATATGATCATATCACCATCTAGTCGGAAGCCTTCCATCTTAATTTTTTTTTTAACTGAAAACGTTTGAAATATGAAAGATTAGAAGAGACTGATAACTAATTAGCACAGTGTATATGTTCATTATATACAGTTTTTGACTAGGGTAATGCTACTTTTTGTCTTCTTATTTTTTAGAACTTTAAAATTAAATCACCTAAAGTGGTAGTTTTCATTTTCTGCAAATTTTACTAAACTAACAAATATAAGGGCCTTTTCTAAGTTTAGCATTACTACCTCTATTCATATCACACTTGTCAAGTGTTCATAAGTCTAAAATAATTGGACATTATTTCTTTTTTTTTAATCTATTCTGAATAAATTATATTATCTAAACTTACTATAAAATCTAATTGAAGTTTCCTTTTTTGCACATTGACTTAAATTTCTAGCCTGCACAAATGCAATTTATTTGACTTTTTAGATTTTAAGTAAAATATCTTACTATCTAGAGTTATATGCATATACTAAATATTAGATGTGATATGTTCATAATTTATAGAATTTAGACATGTGTAAATAATTATAGGCCAAAGTGTCTTCTTTTTTTTTTTTTTTTTTTTCTTGTCAAGTGGTGGTTATTAGGACACATTTACAGCCTTTCTACAGGAGTTTGATTTTAATAAATCACATTTTTCTGCAAAATAAAAATTAGAGTATGGGTTGGACTTTGCAAAAAAATATAGATAATAGTTACTTTTTGCAAGGCCCAACCTTTACTATTAATTTATATAGATACTAGTATATTTCTCGTGCTAAAGCACGGCTATAGTTCTTTTATAAATTTTAAAAGATATTTTGTTTAAACTAAAATATATTCTAAATGCAATATATTTTTTATTATATTAAAAATGTTATTCAAGATAATATAAAACAAATTTTAAAAAATTATTTGCATTTTAAAGTCCAATATGAACCCATAATATAAATATTGATCTTTAAGTTAATAAAACCCAACAAACATAAAAATCAAAATAAAAAATGAAACAAATATCTTGCATAATAATAATATTTAAATACCAACAAATTATGTCTAGTTTTTTGCATAAGTTTCTAATTTTAATAATATTTTAGAAAGAAAAATAATTTAATATTTTTGTCATAAAATGAAGTCAATAATATTAAAATCAATGGTCTCGTTAAGATTAAAATAAATATAATATTTACTATTAAAAAATATTTTTAACCAAAAAACAAACAAAAATATGTTCAGTTAATAAGAATAAAATAAAAAAGACAGAAAACAAAAAGAAAATTGCTATATGCAAAATACCTTTTTATCCATCACAATAACTTCCATGTCTAGAATTGATTCAAGTTTATCTTTAGGATAGATAACATAAAATTGTATTCTAGTGAATCATGCCTCTCTAAACTTTACATACAGACATAATATTGCTGAAATTTATTGCAAAAGTAATTCAAAATGACCCATTAAGCATTAAGCTTGGTGTAAAGGTGAGACTCTTAAGCCTAACTCAAACTCACACCTACAGTTTCATTGAGATTTATGTCAACATAAGCAATAAGCTTTATAATATAAAACAACATTCATACAAATCTAGCTGTTGCTAAGAAAAAAATTATGACTATCTACAATCATCTTCCATGAATTTCCATTTTCTAATGACAAAACCAGTAGAACAAGCTATGATTTTTTCATAAGAAGCTTCGGTCTGGTTGAAGAACCTATATGTGGCTAGAACTAGTTTCGTCTGTGTAACGTAAGAGAGAGTAGAGGGAAAGAAACTACTCTAAGCATAATGTAAAGAGCTCATAGATTTGTTAACGAGGTTTGATAAAACTAAATGGACACAAATAACATCTTAAAACAGAATGCAGCGTATCTGTATAACTTTGATTATGTTCTGGTACACCTCTCTTTGTTTGGCGGTGTAGTTTCCACATCAAAACCACCAACACTCTTATTGCTGATGGGGCAGCCTTACCACAACAGATACAGTCACAACCTGAATCTATGCAATCACTTCCCTATTTATTGCAATACCTCAGAACTCTATGTTCATTCTCGAAAATAATTGTGGGCTTTATTATTCCCGGATCCACATAGACTCTATTCCACCTAATAAATGCTTTCTTGTTTGTTTCTTCTAAAAACCTACGCGGCCCTTCTTTATCTTCTTGTATTTCTACCCAATACAACATCATCCTAGCTCATAGCATGTTGAACAATAGAAGTTCAATTAGGGTTTTTGATGTTATAGCTGCACCTTTGGGAAAATGATGCCTACGTACCCTTGAAAAAGTGATTAAGCTATTCGTAGTTCATGGGGATTTGTTGGTGTGTTTATGTGAATGGGGCAGTTTGTGCCTTGATTGCTATATGATTTTCTGTAGAGGAAAAAACTCATTATTTATAGTGATTTTACGATGGTTTGAGTCGGTTTTGGGCCATGCTCGGGCTTTTCCTTATTTGATAGTCATTTTCCTTTTTCGATTAGGATTTCCTTATTTTATAAGTTGGCTACGTCTTGTAAGTCGACGAGTTTTCCTTAATGGTCCAAAGTCGGTTTGGGCTTTAGATGAATGAATATTGATTTGGGTCAGGTTTATGGTAGAATGTTAAAATCGGTACCAACAATTAGTCCCCCCCAGTTCATCAGAACGAGTGTTGAAGTTTTAAGGAAGTAAAGTAAATGAGCTATTGTAAATCGAGATCCATTTTTTTAGAGTTTTGATTGACTATAGGATGAGATGAACTCGGTTTCTTCTGTTAGAAACAGATCGACTTATGACGCGATTTATAATCGGCTTATTCTGCAAGATCAGATCGTCTTATGATGCAATTTTCTTAATCGGATTATTTATACGGAAGTAAGCTCAACTTATTTATGCGAAAGTGAGACCGTCTTGTTTATGCGAAAGTAAGACTGGCTATCAAAGCGAGGCAGAGCTCGGCTAATGATGCTACATTGAGGTCGGCTTATACTGCGTGGAAGAGATTGTCTTATGGTGCGATGACGAGGTCGACTTATACTGCATAGAGGAGATCGTCTTATGAAGCAATGAGATCGTCAGAAATCAATGAAATTTTACTAATGTAATAACAAGCAAGTTGTACAGAAAACTTATATTGATGATTGCTAGGAGGTAACAAGTGATTGGAGATGATCTTCCTTAGCAACCTATTGACAATCCTGGTAAGATAACGTGGATTAATAAATTGGTTATGCAAGCTTTAATTATTTGCAAGGTGATCTCGGCTTATTTGTAAAATATTTCTTTGTATAATTTCAAGCGTTGATCTCGGCTGAAGTAATGCGAGTATATGCTTGGCTTAAGTAATGCGAGTATGTGCTCGGCTTAAGTAATGCAAGGTTGTGCTCGGCTTAAGTAATGCGAGTATGTGCTCGTCTTAAGTAATGTGAGATTGTGCTCGGCTTAAAGATGAGTGAGGCTCGATACTCGGCTTAGATGCAGATAACCTTTCGAAATTCATGTGTGTTTAGAATAGTTGTGAACAAAGGATGAATAATCATTAGAATAACTTATCTTGTTGGGAGTCGTCTCTCGGAGATACAGGTATATCTTGAAACTGAACTGTTAATTCTTTGATCCCACCGTTGAATCTTTAGCTAGTAATATCAGGAAATTCTATACCAATTTGCAGCCAGATCGGACTTCAGACAAGCGCTCCACATTCTTTTTAAGATGCTGCAACATACCAGTCTCTAGATTTCTTCAGGTTTGAATGATTTTGAGCCAACTTCCAGGGATATTTGTGAATGAAGCTGAACTCTGATTGATGATGTGTGGGTTTTTGTAGAAATATAAGCCTCACGGCTTTCCGTTGATAGGTTTTGCATCATCTTGGTCGACGTTCTTTGTCAGGAAAGTGCCTCACAATGAGGCGGTTTGGATCTGTCTTCTAGGGTTTCGAACAGAATTCGTCGGTTTCAGTAAAACAGTGATAACTCTTGGGATATAGCTCTGATTAAAGCGAATTTTAATTCTCTGGAAAGATGACTCTTGAGGGCTTCGACTGATAGGTTTTTGCATCACCTGGGTCGATATGTTTTGTCGGGAAAGTGCCTTGCAATGAGGCAGCTTGGATATGTCTTCTAGGGAACATAATTCGTCTGTTTCAGTAAAACAACGATAAGCTATACAACTTAGAATAACGTGAGGTCAGCTTCTATGGAAAGATGATGCTCGGGGCCTTCTAATGATAGGTTGTGGGTCACCGAGGTTGTCCTATTCCGTCGGCAATTTTCCTTGCAATGAGGCAGCTCAGATCTGTTGATTGTTATGGATGAGTTTTTGATCTTCAGGTTGAATGATACCTTCCACTCCAACCATCATTGAATAATAAATTTTTGTAAGAGTCCCCAGAGGCGGCGCCAATTTTTGAACAATATAAGTTCAATTACGGTTTTTGATGTTATAGCTGCACCTTTGGGAAAAGGATGGTTACATACCCTTGAGAAGGGATTAAGCCATTCGTAGTTCATGGGGATTTGTGGGTGTGTTTATGTGAATGAGGCAGTTTGGGCCTTGATTGCTAGATGATTTTAGAGAAGAAAGCTCATTATTTATAGAGAAGGGATCAAGCCATTCGTAGTTCATGGGGATTTGTGGGTGTGTTTATGTGAATGAGGCAGTTGGGCCTTGATTGCTAGATGATTTTCTGTAGAGAAGAAAGCTCATTATTTATAGTGATTTGACGACGGTTTGAGTCGGTTTTGGACCTTGCTCAAGCTTTTTCTTATTTGATTATCCTTTTCCATTTCCGATTTGGATTTCCTTATTTTGTATGTTAGCTACGTCTTGTAAGTCGGCGAGTTTTCCTTGATGGGCCAAAATTAGTTTGGGCTTTAGATGAATGGATATTGATTTAGGTCGGGTTTATGGTAGGGATGCTAAACCTGGTCCTAACATAGCACTTCAACACTAATACAATGAATATGTGCATCTCCATGTCACTCACTCTTTTATTTACTACTTAAATATATTAACAGCCTCTATTCTTAACTCAAGTCATGTAGCTCCTCTGGTTTAGCAGTATCTTGTATCCGTTGATGTACCACACATATATTCTTTGCTTTCATATACATTCCTTAGCAATCGTGTGATGCTTACATGCTTAACATCTATGTCGTCTTTGACTAACAGACACAACTTGCTTTGCTTCATTAATATGCTTTGCACTTTGAGTATGTATCACGATCATACATCAGCTTTATTGTGCAGCAACACATGTGATACTTCTATGCTCAACAACACTGTCGACATTATTGTATACACCTTATCTTGCTTCGCTCCATGAACTGCTATGATCTTGTAGCACAATCCGACAGTGACATGTGTTCCTTCACTTTCGTTTCACATGCTTTATATAAAATTTTGTAGCCTAGCCATGACGACAATTACAGTTATTGCACTTATGGTTAGTTAATCACCGGTTACAGTTATAATTTATGTTTAACTTTAATTTTAACCATTTAATATACAGTTAAAATAGTTACAGTTGATACATTTACATTTATATATGGTTACAGTTATTACGGTTAAATACGATTCGATTATTTGATGATTATGATAAATATTAATATCCGACTATCATTGAAGTTTTTATTTTCAAAAAGTATTTAACTTCTCTGAAAGAATTAGATGATGATATTTCAACTAATAATTACCACTATAATTAATTATAGGTACATTTTATTATATTTTTGTAATGGTTAAGGTTACAACAGTTACGGTTAATATTTTTACGTTAACTGTTACAGTTATTAACCATTTAATATGGTTACAGTCTGGTTACAGCTGACAACAAAATGGTTACGGTCAAAATACAGTTACAGTCCGAGAGAGAGAGAGAGAGAGAGAGAGAGAGAGAGAGAGAGAGAGAGAGAGAGAGAGAGAGAGAGAGAGAGAGAGAGAGAGAGAGATTTTTTTTTCTTTTCTTTTTGTTGTATATATGCCGACCTTGTGTCGGTTTAGTCTCTGGTTATGTATTGAAAAATCTCTGGTTGTTATGCAAGTAATAATTCCAACTTCATTAATTTTGTTTTTTTTTGTTTTTAATTTATTTTCTTTTACTCATTTGTCTTCTCGAGTTTGTACAGTGAAACCTCTCTAAATTAATATTTGATAAATTAATAATTTGTTTCCCGTCCCAAATTGATATTTTGATAAATATCATCTATATAAATATACTATATTAGGACCGTCCATTTTTTAAATTTAATAAATAAATTAAATTTAGGTAAAACTAATAAATTAATATTTGTTTTCCCCAAAATATCTTAAATTATTTTAGGAAAAGAATTATAAAGCATTTTTTCATAGAGAAAGTAATTATCTATATAAGTTTATTGTATACATGAATAAATTAATTTAACTTTCTATACTACAATTATATCATTAACATATTAAATTTAAAAAATTTATACCATGTCAAGTAACTTTTGGTTCAATCTGGTTTTTGTTTTGTTTTTATCATTGTGTGAAACAGGTTTTGAGAAAATACCAGGAATCATAGAATCGAATCGAATCCAATCCGAAAAGGATACCAAACTTAAATCCAAACCGACAATAATCCTAATGGATCTTCGACATATATATTCGAAGAACTAAACCGAGAACCAAATGGATAGCCAAAATACTTAAAATACTACTATATATGAAAAAGTATAAATAATATAAATTTGATATAATCCAATTACCCTATAATTATAAGCCCAAAAATATAAATTATTTTTAGACTAAAATAACTAAAATACCAAAGTAATCAAAATGTTTGAAAATGCTTAGTTATATTTTTGAAAATTCAATAAAATGTGATTATATTTAAACCAAATTTTATTTATTTTTCTGATATTTGTGTACCTAAAACTCTCTCAAACTGAGAGGGAATTGAACTGAACCAAATATATAAATACCCAAATAGATCATAGGCTTCTAAATCCGATAGGTGTGAATCAAATCTAAATGCCCAGCCCTAGTGTGAAAACTAAAAAAATAGATCAAATGACCAGCAGCTATGATCTCGCTCATATAAATGCGAGACATTTTTCTGGCAAGATCTTTGTTAAGATCTTATCTTGGTTTCCAAAAAAATATCATTTCCTTTTCGCACCACTCGCCAAAAACCATTACCATTCTTTGGCTCTTGACATTTCCAACATTATCCTCTTGCTCAGCTATTCCCTCACCATCTCTCGAAAACCTTGTTGTGTTATGATTTGTGTTGAGAATCATCTGGATCCAGATTAGTCTATGAGACTTACCTCCACATAAGAAATACTCTTTGAGTGGATTTTTGAGTCTTTTTATTTTAATTACAGAGTTTAAATAATCTAAAAATATAAATATGAAAAGAAAAGCTTATATTTTTATTCTGGAAAATTAGAATTCTGTTTTTTTTAGAATTGTATTCTTTTTTAAAATTTTATTTTCTTTAATAATATATGGCTTTGTTCCCCTTTTTTGTTTAAATTTTAAGATTATGAACTAATTTAAAATTTTCCTTTTTAAATGAAAATTTACCAAAATATAATTTTAATTTAACACAACACAATTGTTTTTCTTTCATTTTTTACTTAATAACTATATAGATGGAAAGTAAAATAAAAATTTCCTCTTATAACTGTATTTCTTTTGTAATTTCTTGTTTTTTTTCCAAATAATTTATGATTTTATTTAATTAAACACGTGTCAAAATCTTATCATTTTAGTTGACAAGTGTCATGATCTAATAAATTATTAATTTTGTTGTTTTGGATACAAGTCATTAGTGTACCAACTCATAACAAGAAATATGAGACCTTCTGTGATATCGGATCTGCTCTAGGAGAAGTGAAAGCTGTGGATACTGAAGGAGGGCGAGTACAAGTTTCCCTAGATGGAGATAAACCTCTTCAATTTGGAAGGAGAGCGGGCTTTGATAATGGAGACGTTATAAAAGTGACACTGAAGTAAGAAGACTTGCTCCGATTTTGCTTTAACTGCAGGAAAATATCTCACTTAGAGACTGAGTGTCCGGAGCTCTCAGAAAAAGAGAGAGAACGTAAAGTTCGTCAAAAAGAATCGCAACTGGTGCAGGAAGGATTCTCCCCAGACTCACGTTATCCTCATCAAACCTATAGAGGCAACAGAAGCCCTAGACAGGATCTAGCTCCACCAGCTAATAGGAGGATGCTGGGACAGGATGATCATAGAGAAGGAAAAAAGCATAGAGAGGATTTAAGAGAGGAGATTCAATCAAGAAGAGACTACCGAGGAAAAGAGGTGTGGAGGAGAATTGATACCATTGATACCAATCATCAAGATATACGACAGGAAAGCAATTTTCAGCATGGGATTCGCTACAAATATGATGATAGATATCACAAGAGTCATAAATACTCAGAAAGCTATCGTCCCAGGGGTGAGATTTTGATGGGATCCACTTCACGGAAGCCAAATCCTATAGATGATTATGAAGTTTTCTCAAAGAAGATAGATAGAAGAAGTAATACATATTACGGGAATAGGAGGGCTATGGCTGTGCACTCAGACTCACAGAGAACAATTTCCGAATTTCAAAATTCAGGAAAACTTAGCCTCCCTAAAAGAACAGAAGGGAATCTACACCAGGTGGAGTACTATCAACGTGATACAGAAGATGAAAAAACAAGAAAAGGGAAGGTGTGGCATACAAGCCTGATAAGGATACATATGTACAACCACAATGGAGAAGGAAAACGATTCAACGTCAACTGATTGGAGAATTCAACCATCCCCCAGCAGAGGCTCCAGCAAGAATCAAACAAGTACAGAATTTGATCATAAATGCAAAAGAACCATCCCGACTGGTCCCTTTGGTTTCAGGAGATGTCTCACCTGCTTACCAGGTACAGGGGGACAAAAATAATCCAGATATCTCTGGTAATGCTAATCGTGGTAATGTTTCAAATCTCCCTGAGGAAGGAATTGACCAAGATTTTGAGGATGGAGAGTTTGATTTGGTCATGGATGAAGAAATGATTGATAATGATGATTTCCTGGAGGATGATTTGATCACCGATCAAGAGAATTGAGGCCCTAGATGGTCTAAGCCCAGCTCAGCCTGCGCAGGTCACCTTTGGGTCCCAACCGAAACAAGCTCAAGGAGGACAGGAAAAAGAAACTACATTTTCAAAAGGAATTAAGAAGACAAAAGAAAAGGCCATAGATGCCAAGACTATGCCAGCTGAAGGGAAGGTCAAAAGCAAAAAGACTGCCATGGATGCAGATAACCTCAAAGAAAATGGAAAGGCTATAGGTGCTAGTAAGGCCATGAGTGCTGGTAAAGGTAAGGAAGGAGAGATTTTAAAGAAGAAAATACCAAAGAGCCCAGATCTTAAGGGAGTTGCTTTTAAAAAAGCAAATGCTCTCAGGGGAAGGCCCTCGCCAAAGAAAAAGTAAGGTACTGTGCACGCCTCGACTTCTTCTCTCCTGACTCCGCGTGTTGAGGTATTTCCCTCTGTGGCAATTAAGAAAGGTGCAACTAAAACAGGTTCGATGGTGTCCCAGAAACCACCCAGTTCTCAGATATGATTACATAAGTCGATGGAGTTGCGTAGGTGTTTCTTCCCATGGTTTTTCTTTCTTTCTGAAACAAAGAATAATTTTACTTTTATGCAAAACATTCAGTTTGCTTTTGGTTACGATAAGTTATTTCCGTGGAACCTACGGGTCGAAGCGGTGGGCTTGCTTTGTTTTATATGGACTCTTCGGATGTAAATATTATTTATTCTGTTAATCGGATGTTTGATGTGGAGACAACGATTGAAGGATATAGGGTGTTTATGACCTTTGTCTATGGTGATCCGGTAGTTACATCTCGGAAAAATGTTTGGGAAAGGTTAACAAGAATAGGTATACAACAAGATGGAGCTTGGTTTATGATTGGTGATTTTAGTGAGCTCACATGTAGTCATGAGAAGAAAGGCGGTTGTCGGCGACCCGAATCTACGTTCTTACCCTTCAGATCCATGCTAGATAACTGTGGAATGATTGAATTTTCATACAAAGGGAATTATTTTTCCTGGACATGTAGAAGAAGTAATGGCCGAGTCCAATGCCTCTTAGATTGGGCTGTGGGTAACGAAGACTGGCATAATCTTTTCTCATATGATGGTGGAGTATCTGAAGCTATGGGGTTAGGATCATAGACCAGTTCTGGCAAGGATCCTTTCGCGACGTCAAAAGATTGTCAAGAACTTCAGATTTGACAAACGATGCTTCGGAAAGGAAGGATTTGTTGAAGCGGTTCAAGAGGGATGGGGTACTTTCAATCCCTCGGTGACCCAAGACTTCCACAAAAAGATTATCTCTAGTAGAAAGTCAATCTCTTCATGGAAAAGAAACAATCCTTCTAACTCCAAAAAAAAAAATTGAAGAGTTGAAAGAAAAATTAGACCAAGTCCAAGGAGATGATTCTGTCACGGCAGCTGAAGAACTAGATTTAAAGTTTCAGCTGTGTGCTGCGTTCCAAGATGAAGAGATATTCTGGAAGCAAAAGAGTAGGGCAACATGGTTAAGAGCTGGAGATCGAAATACAAAATTTTTCCATGCAACTACAAAACAAAGACGCGCTAGGAATCAAATTATAAGAATTATGGATGGCGCAGGAGGCTGGGCAGAAACGGAGGATCACATTGAAGCTACGGCAGTCCAGTACTTTCAAAACCTATTCACTGAAACATCAATGGTGAATATAGAAGAGACCCTTCAATATGTTACAGCCCAAGTATCTGAGGTGACCAACATTGCTTTGACCAAACCGCCACTAGCTGCGGAAATAAAAAAGGCACTCTTTGATATTAACCCAGAAAAAACACCAGGCCCAGACGGGATGACGAGTCTCTTTTTCTCAAGTTTCTGGGCTTTGATGGGAGATGACATTATAAAGATGGTTAAAGCTTTTTTTGATACAGGATCTTTTGATCCCCTTTTTAATCAAACAAACCTCTGTCTGATACCAAAGATGGAAAGAGCGAGAGAAATGAAGGAATTCAGACCAATCAGCCTATGTAATGTAAGTTATAAAATCATCTCAAAGGTCTTAAGCAACCGTGTAAAGGAGACCCTCCCGAACTTGATCTCGGAGACTCAATCGGCCTTTGTTACCAAGTGACTAATCACAGATAACATCTTGCTAGCTCAAGAAAATTTTCATGCTCTCCGCACCAATGCAAGCTGTAAGGCGAAATATGTGGCCATAAAAACAGATATGAGTAAGGCATATGACAGGGTAGAATGGCGTTTTTTGGAGATCTTAATGCAAAAATTGGGTTTCTCGGAAAAATGGATAGCCATGATAATGTGTTGTGCCACTACCGTCACATATCAAGTCCTCATTAATGGCGAAGTTAAAGGGAATATCTTCCTGACTATGGGAATTAGGCAGGGTGACCCCCTCTCTCCCTTTTTTTTATCATTTGTGCCGAAGCCTTAACTGCCCAATTGCGAGGAGCCGAAACGGAAGGGCAGATAACAGGTATGAAGATAGCGCAAGGGAGTCCACCGGTATCCCATCTCCTATTTGCAGACGATAGTCTCTTCTTTTGTAGGGCGGAAGTCGCACAGTGTGAAGAATTGTTAAAAATAATAAATGCCTACGGAGACGCATCAGGTCAACAATTGAACAAGGAAAAATCATCAATTTTTTTTGGTAATGCAGTAGTCCCAGAAATTAAAACAGACCTAAAGAATGCTATTAGGATAGAAAAAGAAGGTGGAATGGGTATGTACTTGGGCCTCCCAAAAAAGATATGCGGGTCTGAAAAACAGGTTGTCTCCTATGTACAACATCGCCTAAACAATAGGATTAACTCATGGTCTGCAAAAATTTTATCGAAAGGGAGGAAAGAGGTTCTCTTCAAATTGGTAGCCCAAGCTATTCCCACTTATGTAATGTCCTGCTTCCTTCTACCTCAAGATACTACAAACAAACTACACAGTGCCATAACAAAGTTCTGGTGGAGTAACAAGAGTGATAGTCGAGGTTTGCACTGGATTGCGTGGGATAAGGTTTGTAGTCCTTTAGATGATGGGGGTCTCGGTTTTAGGGACTTGCAGGATTTCAATCTGGCGGTACTTGCTAAACAACTTTGGCGCCTACTGCGCTTTCCCGACTCCCTTCCCAGCCGTGTTTTAAAGGGCTGGTATTTCCAATACTCTAACCCTATTGATACTAGACCAGCTAACTCACCCTCGTTTGGATGTCGAAGTATAATGGCCTCAAAACCACTGCTACTAGAAGGCCTAAGGAAGAATGTAAATCAGGCTTTAATACTCGCGCCTGGTTGGATCCATGGATTCCAACTATCCCACCAAGACCAGCTACTGATAATGGCGTATATAGGTCTGAGCATCTATATGTAAACCATCTCATTGACTTTGATTCAAAATAATGGAAAGTAGATCTTTTATACGAATTGTTTGAACCAAGCGATGTACCTTTTATTCTGGGACTACGACCAAGCAGAGTTTTCCAGGTGGATAACTATGTGTGGTGTTATACAAAATCAGGTCAATACTCAGTGAAATCAGGGTATAAGATCGCCAGAGATAGGAAAAAGGATCCCCAGGAGGTGCTGGAGCTAAGTGTTAATAGATTAAAAGCCCATAGTTGGAAATTAAAGATTCCAAGGAAGATAAAACATTTTATTTGGCTGAAGATAGCGGGTTGTTTAGCGACATGTGACCGGCTTGTAGACCGCCACTGTGGTACAGATAGATCATGGCCTAGATGTGGAGCCAAAAATGAGACAATCAATCATCTCCTCTTTGAATGTCCACCAGCCATCCAGACGTGGGCAATTTCGTCAATCCAAACCATACCAGATGCATTCCCGTGCCACTCCCTCTATAATAGCATCGACTACTTGTTCTGGAGAGAGCAAAGGAAAATGGAGCTCTGGATACGCATTTGGAATCATTCCCTTGGATCCTTTGGTACATTTGGAAAGCTAGGAATGAAAAAGCCTTTAATGGAAAGGAAATTTCTCCTCTGGAAACAATCGATCTCGCAGTACCGGAATGCTCTAGTTGGAAAGTAGCTCAAGTAATAGAAGAAGCAGGCGAACAGATTGATATGCCACTCATCCGTCAACCCATCTGTCTAGACCAACCTCAGGTTACAACAAATTACCCAACGTCTCTGCTGCGCTGCCAAGTAGATGTCTCTTGGAAACCAGAAGACAAAGGCTCTGGTGTTGGCTTTGTATTGCTCGAATCAGCAGTTCCCTTACTGGGAATGAAGGCAATCCCACGAACCCTGTCTCCTCTACATGTGGAACTGGAGGCCCTATCATGGGCCATGGAGACTACTCTTTTGCGAGGTTTTAACTCTGTGTATTTTGAGACAGACTGCTCAGAAATTATCAAGCTCTTAGACGTTGATTGCCATTGTTTCAATATCATTGAGGAATGACCAGCATTTGCCACCGAACTAGATTTCATTAGTACCCTTCGCTTAAAGTTCCTTGAGTGTTTTATTATTTCTATCCCTAGGTTGATGAATATCCGAGCTGATGTATTAGCAAAAAATGTGCGCGATTGTGATTTAAACTGCTCCTATGTAAGCTATCGTGTTTCTGAGTGGCTGCCTTGCGAGGGTAGCCTTTTCGAACAAGCTTAATAAAATAGGTTTTTGATGTCAAAAAAAAACAATTACTAATTTTGAATCATTCATCTTTATATAATAAGATAAACACCATCAATTAATGAAATATTATAAAATATATTAGTTTCAATATCATTAATTTTAGAGATTTTATAATAGTTAATTGATTGAAGCAGTTCGATTCAATTGATTAATCTCTTAGCAAAGGGTATGATTTCTCGATGACTTTATTAGAACACTAGAGGTTTTTTTCAGGAGATGAAGCCCAATTTTATCGGAAGAAGAGATGAAGATCAGATGGTTTAATATTTGATTTAGGGTTGTAATCTGCATATATTTTTGTTCAGTTAGCCATTTGGACTTTTAATGAAAAGTTTGGCCCACAACGAATAAGCTCTGTTTATCTGCAACTCATCCTCAACCACACAATTATGTGACGATCAACGGCTGATAGAACTCTTGCCACAAAATACCCAGTCGAATAATAATAAACAAAAAAATTGGGCTCAGAATATTCAAGAGAGAAAAGCGATACTAAGACCATCTCCAATAGGGGTTTATAAGAGTCTCTTAATGGGGTTCTTAACTCATTAATGAATTAAATTTAAATAGATAATGGGCTTTATGTTAACAACCGGTTATTAAATAAGCAACTTAAGGAGCATCTCTTAAGGGATACGTGGCACAAAGGGATTGGATGGGGACTGTGTAAAATTTTTGCTATCGCGACAAACCCAATTTCATCAGAAGTCTTCTCTATCTCTTTTACGATCTGCGATGTATGCTACCGTAGACGAAGACGTTGGAACGCCACCACCACTAAAGGATGATCAATCTCTTCGTAAAGGTACCAATCCACTCTCTCTTTGTAGATTTTGCCTTCAATTATTGATGAAATCAAAATTAGGGTTCTGTGATTTTAGGGAAATTAGGGTTGTATGATGTTAAATGTTGTGTTTATTAAAGGGCAATCTTATTTCTTTGCAATTGGTCTATAATTTATGAACAAGATCAGATGCAACAAGATCATATAATTTCATATACTTCAGTTGCTGTCGTTTATATATATGATTGTATCTTGAGTTTTATGTAAAAATCGTAATCATGAGCTTAATTTACTTTTATGTGTGTTTGCAGTTCTAGTTGTATCTTGAGTTTTACATCTTTTTCCATGAACTAGTTGGCCGGCCTGCTTCTTGGTTGTTTGTTGATGAACATGAAAAGTGCAGCATTGGCATGGTCATACATTTCTGCAGCCAAACCATCATCCGAAGTATCACAATCTCTCAAGAATGATTAAAGTAAGTCTCTTGTCTCCCTAACGAGTTTGAATGTGAGAGAGCAAGATAAATAAGATCCAGGAATGTGAGAGAGCAAGAGAAATAATAATGAAATTTTTTTTCATTATTATCAAAGATTTTGGCTGCATTTTTAATTTTGTGTTGACCTTTATTCATTTTATAGTTCTCAAAATATGATACATTGAAATATGATGAAAGAATGTGTAAAGTTTTGTTGAGGTTGTGGACCACTGGGAGTGATATAGTTATCAAATATCTGTATTTGATGGATGGTTAGACCGTCATTTCTTTCTTCAATCATTCTGCTTAGTTTACTTGATATTATAGTCATTTCCTTGTCTTTAGTAATTGAGACTTTACTTTCATTTGTGGAACAAGTAGGAACATATTTTAACTTTTTTCCTTTTCTCATTTTTGTGCTATTTCGTTATTGCTCTTAGATTATTATTGTGGCTCATGTGCCTGTTTATCTTAGCAGCCAGTATGAAAGCTTTAGTGATTATGATAGATATGAAAAATTCTTATGAAATCTGTGTTGCAGGTCTACTTTGATGATGAATCTTCAGAAGTCGTCATATATTCCTTGCGCCTTGGAGATGATCAGGAGAGGTAATGAGTCGGTCTGACTATTCTTTTCTGGTAGAAATATATTTGTTTCTATTTGTTGATTCTCATCATAGTATTCTTGAACTTACAAAATATAACATGGTGTCTTTGTAGCGATTATATCTTCACAAATTCAAACTACAAATTATTAAATGAACGATAGTGTGTCTAATAAAGGGCAATCTTTAGTTGTGTATGCAAACGTTTGCAATAGTCTCCAATTGCCAACTCATGCTTTGTTTCATTAATATTTGTTTATATTGTAACAAAATAAATTTTACATATAATTAAAAAATTTCTAATTTTTTTTTTCATTAGAACCCTAATGAGGTTCACTATTGGACCATGAAATAATTAAAAAACTTTAGTAAAGTTCTTAACTTTGAAATAATTAAAATTTATAATAAAATAATTGATTAGAACCCCTAATGGGGTTCACCCATTGGAGATGCTCTAACAAAGAACAAGAACATTGAAAAGGTTCAGTTTTTAGGGTTTTTCATCGGAATATCAACAACAACCAAAGGCGTTTTTAATCGACTCTGAGTTTATCTTTGATTAACAGCATATCATCTTCTTCTTTGAAGTCTTGTCTGGCTGAATCTCTTCACATCTTAGGTTATTGAACAAAATCTTTTTCCACTTTAATGATTTTGCTTAAGATCCAATTGTTTTGGCATTGTTGATGTTTTTGGTGGTTTAATTCCTTTGTTTTTGATGATTTCGCAGGAACTTGTATAATCTCTACTGATTGTGATCCTGATATTTTTTTTTTTGTTTATTAGCTACTCGATTGCTGTGCTGCTGGTTCAAATCTCGCGAACCTCATCTTCAGTGTGACAGATTGAGATGCTTCTGTGGATACTAGCATCCATCTAGTAGCCAAACTAGGCTGATGTTAGTTTACTGAGGTGTGACATCACCATTTAAGCCACAAGCATTTATCTATATGTTTCATTTTTGCCTTAATTGTTAGCATTTTAGTTCTGAAATCACCTTAAAGCTGAATGTTTATAAGCAACTCTTACCTGTTCATATGAATTTGTCTCAGCATCTTTGGATCCTCTTGGTGCATCGGACGAAGAATGCTTATCCACCAAATAATCAATGATGAAGCACATCAAAGAGAAGCATCATGACAGTGCAGCATTGGTCTGTTGTTTGTTCAGAAAGGCTTTGTGTTTGGCCTTGTACTGCTTCTTGGTTCAGCTGCCTCCACTTCCCCTTATGTTTTATAGCCACACTTTTACATTTTTTTGTGTGTCTATACTTGGCCAAAATTTGAATTATTTTAGAGTGACAGGGGAATGTTTGAATATCTGGGAGTAGACACAGTACTCGCTTTGGTATGTAAATTGTCAAAATTTGGACCGAGTAGTCCTGGATATCCCTGGTTTCTAACCAATCATCTGTTTCATGTTTTGTTATATCAGAACATGACAGAACATGAAACTGATGATTGGTTATAGATCTTCCAAGTCTATTTGCTTAGGATTTAAATCAGAGATACCCATGACTACTTGGTCCAAATTTTGATGATTTGCATACCCACATCAGGACTTTTGTATTTCTTCTCTCGATGTGCATTGTTTTAATTCTTAGCATTCGATCTTAGTATATGACTCGTAATAGCGAGTTTCATCAAGCATCAACAAACTCGTCTCTATTTCAGTAAAAATCGAAGAAACTAATTTTTACCAAGGATAAAAAAGTAACCGATATGCTATATATAACTAACTAGATTAGGATCCACCCGATTGACGGATTTGTAAAATATAAATTTAGTATAATTAAAACTAATATATGATATTAATGATATCGTTTAAATATTTAAAATACAATTATTTACTCAAAAATATTAATGATAGATTGAATAAATATAATACATTTACCCAACAATTATAAACCTGAATATATAAATTATTTTTATATCAAAATAACTGAAGGTTCTTAGTTATATTTATGAAAGTTTAACCAAATGTAACCAAAATTTTATATGTATTTTGTTCTGATGTTTTGTGGACCCGAATCTGACTCGAATTCAGATAGAATTTATGATCAGAGAATTTGTAATTCTTATTGCAGTCTTGCAAATTGAAATTACAAATTTCAATAAGATTCCTTCCACGTAATTGATCTCCAAAAAATTTCAGAAGGGAACGGTGTACAAAATCTTGAATAGTATTTTTTTTATAAGGAAAAAAAATTGAATTAGGATTAGATAATAAGTAGGAAAACATAGATATTAATTTAACCACATAAAACTAGCATTCTCATCAAGTAAAAGGAAATTAATTCTTTTGAACTCATTGTTTTTTTAAGATTTCTTGTCTCCACTTTCTGATTAGACGAACTACGGTACAGATGTAAGGGAGTTTTCTGTTTAACTGATCCAATGTGAAATACTCTTGTTGTTTAGAATTTCAGCACCCATTGAATTTCTTGATATTTGATATTTCTGAAAACAATCAAATAAAATTTAGATGAATAAAATTTACTGAAGCATATATTGTTTGACACACGTAGAAGTGCTCTAAATTTTATTGATTGTTCTAAACTGTAGAGATGCTCTAAACCGAGGTGCTATAAATCAATAAGTTTATTGATTATACTATATAGAGGTGCGATAAACCTAAATTATTAATAGTAATAAACATATATGAATGGAGTAGATATCGATGTAAAATTACCATGAAGTTTATAGAGCTGTAATTTTTCTAGTTTTGAATTTGAAGACATGTCAAACAGGTTTCATACAGGTGGGAAGTAGGACTTTTTTTCCTTTTTAAATTGTATTTCTTTTTAAAAAATTTTATTTTTAATCTAAGATTTTGTTTATTTTACATTTTTAAATAGTTATTTTTTACTTATTCATATAATAAGATATGTTAAGTCAAAATAATAGATTTCTTTTTTTCTTTTATAATTGTATTCCTATTTTAAATTTCCTTTTATTTTTCTGATAATCTATGGTTTTGTTTATTTTATTTTTTTAAATAGGTATTTGAACTTTTTTGTTTTTTAATTAAATAAACTTTTACATTATTTTTAGTCTACTAATACTTCCTTTTTGTAGTTATTATGTTAAGTTAAACAAAATAGATTTTTGTTTCTTTTATAATTGTATTCCTATTTTAAACTTTCTTTTATTTTTCTAATAATATATGGTTTTTTTAAAATAGGTATTTTAACTTTTTGTTTTTTTAGTTAAATGAACTTTTACTTTATTTTTATAAAATATATTAATAATTTTCTTTTCTACTTTTACTTCCTTTATATAAAATAGATTTTTTTTTCCTTTTATAATTGCATTCCATTTTTAAAACGTGTCAAAATCTAATTTTGTTTCTACTTTTACTTCTTTTTTGTAGTTTTTATGTTAAGTTAAAAATAATACATTATTTTTCTTTTTATAATTGTATTCCTATTTTAAATTTTATTTTATTTTTCTGATAATCCATGATTTGTTTATTAATTATTTATAAATAGGTATATTTACTTTATCATTTTTTAATTAAAAGAATTTTTTTTCCTTTCATAGTTGCATTCCATTTTTATAACATGTCAAAGTCTAATTTTCTTTTCAACTTTTACTTTCTTTTTGTAGTTTTTATGTTAAGTTAAATAAAATAATTTTTTTTCCTTTTATAATTGTATTTCTATTTTAAATTTTCTTTTATTTTTCTGATAATCTATGGTTTTATTTATTTTTTATTTTTAAATATATATTTTAACTTTTTGTTTTTTAGTTAAAAGATTTTTTTCGTTTTGTAATTGCATTATATTTTTAAAACATGTCAAAATCTTATTTTCTTTTCTACTTTTACTTTCTTTTTGTAGTTTTTATGTTAAGTTAAATAAAATAGATTTTATTTTCCTTCTATAATTGTATTCCTATTTTAATTTTCCTTTTATTTTTCTGATAATTTTCCTTTTATTTTTCTGATAATTTTCCTTCTATAATTATGATTTTTTTAAAATAGGTATTTAACTTTTTCATTTTGAATTAAATAAACATTTAGTTTATGTTTATAAAACTAAATTAATAATTTTCTTTTCTACTTTTACTTCCTTTTAATAAAATAGATTTTTTTCCTTTTATAATTACATTATTTTCTATTCCTTTTTGTAGTTTTTATGTTAAGTTAAATAAAATAGATTATTTTTTCCTTTTGTAATTGTATTTCAATTTTAAATTTCCTTTCATTTTTCTGATAATTTATGGTTTTTTTTTTTAATCGCTATTTTAACTTTCTCGTTTTTAATTAAATAAACTTTTGCTTTATTTTTTATAAAATTACAATAATAATTTTCTTTTCTACTTTTACTTCCTCTTTATAAATATCTTTTTTTTCTTTTTACAATTGCATTCCATTTTTAAAACATGTCAAACTTTTATTTTCTTTTCTAATTTTACTTCCTTGTTTGTAGTTTTTATGTTAAGTTAAATAAAAAAAGATTTTAATTTCCTTCTATAATTGTATTCCTATTTTAATTTTCCTTTTATTTTTCTGATATTCTGTGGGTTTTTTTAAAATAGGTATTTAACTTTTTTGTTTTTAATTAAATGAACTGTTAGTTTATTTTTATAACAACATGTACCCATACACCAAAATATGTAATACTATGTACATTGATTTTTAGTTAAGTTTAAAGTGTTAAATGTTCTACTTAAGAACTACATCCAAACCCCACAAAGATATAGTTGACACTATTGCAGTACTGTCTTAGACATTAAAATTAGGGAACTTTCATATTCTAATTCTAATATTAATTTTTTTTCTTTCTAAAAATAGAAATGAGAAATTTTCTTTATCTCCAACAATTACCTTAACATAAATATCTCTTTTACTTCTCATTTTTCGAAAAACCAAACCCCTCTCTTACCTTTTCCGTGCTTACTCATCTCCCTAGAACCATAACCAGCGTAACCTTCCTCCTTGATAGTGTGGAGAACCCACTAATCAATTAAAACACTACTTTGTTGTTGTTTGTTAAGCACCTACTTGATTAACACTTAATCTATTCATGAGTGGCAATCAAGACATAGATAATTTCATGTGCTAAGCATAAAGAAACAACACAGAGTTTGTTGACGGGGTTCGGTTTCCCTACATCCCCGGGACCTGGTCCAGAATAAAATCCACTAGAATAAGAATGTATACAAATGCTCTTGGCATACAACACCCTACCGTGTTGTCATTCTATTCTACGTGATCTTATAACAGCAAAGATCTGTTAAGATAATCTCAACCTAGATTATACTTAATCGGTGTTACACAACCCTAAACTCCAGTCGGCTTGTCTCCAACTCTCTGGCAACCTCCAGAGATCTGTTAAGCTAATCCCCTCTCAGATTATGCTTAATTGGTATTACACAACCCCAAATCCTGTTTAGCTTGTCCCCAACTAATCTCTACTTAAAGGTCCAGCCTTCACCTCTGAGCCACGCCTCAGATTGAAAACAGCCTTATATTTTAGTTCCACAATGATGATCTCACCCGCACGTGAATCTGTAGAACGGACACTCTCTTCTCAGCTAGCTGTTTGAATAGCTTCGAAGTTCTTCATCTCTCTCTATAGGCTCTGAGTGTTAACCACTTTTCATAGCCTCTCAAACCTATTTATATCCACGCCTTCAAACGTACCTCGAAGGATCTTGGCGAATCTCTAAAGGAATAAACTTGCACCTCAAGTTTATCCTTTCTTTAAATGATTCCAAAGGATATTCACTTCAATATTTAAAGTTTTATCCAATATCCAGCTCCAAGTAAGTTCACGTCTCTTGGGTTTGAAACACATAGTCTACTCTAGCTTTGCCACGTCAGCTTTCATTAACTATGTCAGCTTCCATGTCCATGTCAGCTTGCAGCGTCCTGATTTGTCTGAGTGCAGCTTCCTGATCCGCGCAGCACGCTATAAACAGAAATCTGCATCCTATCAAGGTCTTTGCTTCTTTATACAAAGTCTGATACACCCTCTGATGCATCCAGCTATAAAGATCTTGTCTACATCTTGTATACTCTTATAATGTCACAAGATCGTCATGCTTTACAGAAGCTTGTTGCAGTCAACTCCAGCTTCTAAGATCTCATGCATTCAATTGGATCTGACGCATCAAGCTTCTAGTGTATCTTCTGAAGTCAGTCAACAATACACTTACAATCTCCCCTTTGGTGACTGAGTTGCAGACCTCTAACATGTCGTACAGCTGTGAAATAATACTTCTCAAGTCAGTCAGCAATACACTTACACTCCTCTCTTGCTCTTTTTTCCAATCATCTCCCCCACCTTCATCTTGAAACCGATTTTGATATCTTTACTTCAAACAACCATAACTCTTTCATCTGTTATGATATACTAATTAAAGGGCTAGAAATTAGTCTCGGATTTAGGTAATAATGTGTTGCTCCAATCTTGGATTCTCTCATTTTGATTTTGCATAACATGTTTTTGTAATGATGAATACCATTTTTAGAGCTAAAAGACACACTTAATTCCCCTTTTCCATAAACTACTTAATTTCTACAGTAGAAGTTTTAAATGAACAAGATATATTTCTTCTGTAATTAATCACGTTTGTATTAGCATAGTTCTACTATACCAAATAAGAAGCACACTGTCCCAAACAAAATGTGAGACTAAAATGATCACAACTAAAGATAGTTTATAGAGAGGATGAGGAGCGTAATTATGCCCAAGTTCACAAACAGAAATAATACACAAAGAAAAACAAGAGACAAAGCCAAGACTCCATCTGAACATACAACAAACAGTCACCAAATACAACAAAGTATCATGAAGCCTCACAATTAGTAACTTGATGAAACACAATTACAACTACAGAACAAACATTTTCATTAAGGAGGTGAGACTTGCATGAGAGCCAGCACTCTTAGAGAAACATGAGATTATTAACCTGACCAGAGAAGATCGATATTGTTTTGTGCTCTAAATCTTTATCCCAAGATGGATCCGTTAGTTTTTTGATTCCTTCTATACAGACTCTTCTCACAGTATTTTTCTCTGGATGAAAATTGAGAACATGAAATGGTTTTGCAAGCTCAACTTCAAATGGTGCCAAAACAATCTCACCCGCATCAGTGGCACAAAAGGGATGGAAACAACAGTAAATCTTGATATCAATATCATCCAAAACATAAAACTTGTTGGACAATTTATGTTTCGCAGCATCTTCCAGAACCCACAAAATGATTCTAACATGATAACAATTTGTAGAGAAGAGAACTGCAAGCTTTCCCTCGTATAGTTTGCCAGCTTTGGACAGAAGGCTGCATCGTCTAATCCTAATTTTATGAGACAAAGTTTTTCGGACCTAATATCAAAGCTGATGATTTCATGTCCATCATTTCCATTTAATGGTCCTCCTCGAATTTCCATTTCCCAATGTCAGAACCTGATGCTTCATAGCTAAATCACCATCTTTCGCCACACACAAAACTTTATAATCACCATCAATGGGATCATAACCTAAGTAGTGGTGCATATCTAGCATCCGATAATCAGTATTGGGTAAGGTAATGGGTTTTCTAATGCTAGGGTTGTATACCATGAAATTCCAAGAACTTCTATAGAAAATCAAGCCATGAACAGAGGGACCATCTGTTTTGAATTGATGAGAGTAACATTTCATATAGTAAGTTGGTAGAGAAGATGGTTTATATTCTTACTGTAATTACAAGAATCTTTGGTAATTCTTTCTACTGATTTTGTTGCATACCCAAATAGTTCTTCAATGCTCAATCAATGTTCAATTAAAAACAATCTCATTTTCCAATGTTTTTAGACCTGGATCAATCCGGTCGGTTGGATAGGTTGATCTGGAACCCGTGGAGAACCTACTACGATCAAAAAGAGTATTGGAGGGTGATTCAGTCAGGTTACAAGGAGCCTGAAGCTGGTGAAATGCTGTCGGCGACACAGCAAAAAGCCTTGGAGGAAGCAATGTTGAAGGATTTGAAAGCTAAAAACTATCTGTTTCAGTCAATCAACAAAACTATTCTCAAGACTATCACGCAGAAGGCAACGGCGAAGCAACTTTGGGACTCCATGAAAGTAAAGTACCAAGGTAATGAGAGAGTAAAGCGAGCCCAATTACAGAGACTTAGAAGAGTTTTTGAAACTTTGGAGATGAAGAGTGGATAAACGGTGACAGATTATTTTGGAAGAGTCATGGTGACGGCGAACGACATGAGGATCTGTGGAGAAGACATGGGAGACGTGAAGATAGTTGAAAAAATTCTCCGAACGTTGACGGAGAATTTTAACTATGTCATTTGCTCAATTGAGGAATCAAAGGATATTGATCAAATGACTGTTGATGGATTGTAGAGCTCATTGCTTGTTCATGAGCAGAAAATAAGGCGTAAGGGAGCTGAAGAACAAGTACTAAAAGTTGAATATGATTACTCTGGAAGAGGAAGAGGTAATTTTGGAAGAGGAGGTTGTGGTGCTTCAAGGGGAAGAGGAAGAACAAAACCAGAGTTTAACAAAGCAACGATTGAGTGTTTCCGGTGTCATAAGCTGGGTCATTTCCAGTATGAGTGTCCGACCACTGAAAAGAGAGCAAACTTTGTTGAGTTTGATGAAGGAGAGGACTTACTCTTGATGACGTATACAGAGAACAGAGAAGCTGAAAACAGAGGACTGTGGTTCCTTGATTCAGGCTGTTCTAATCACATGACGAGGAATAGAGAATGGTTCATGGAGCTTGATGAAAGCTTCAAACATGCAGTAAGACTAGGGAACAGCTCAAGATTGGAGGTGCTGGGAAAAGAAGATGTCAGATTTGAGATCAGCAGAGTGATTCAAATCATAAGTGATGTTTTCTTTGTTCCAGATTTATCCAATAATCTGCTTAGTGTTGGTTAACTGCAAGAGAAAGGAGTGGAGGTTCTAATCAGCAAAGGAGAGTGTAAGATCTTTCATGATCGCAGAGGTTTGATTATCAGCACTAAAATGACTGCAAACCGCATGTTCATTGTGTCTGCAGTCATGAAATCTGGGCTGGACAAATGTCTGAAGACAGAAGGAGATGAGATGGAGTTTCTTTGGCACAAACGCTATAGACACTTAAACAATACATCTATTTGGATTATGCATGAGAAACAACTGGTGAGAGGACGACCAAAAATGAAAGAAGCATCTAAGGTGTGTGAAGTTTGCAACATTGGAAAGCAACATCGTGAAGTCATGTCTAAGAAAAGTCAATGGAGAGCAACAGAGAAGCTCAAGCTGATTCATGCGGACTTGTGTGGCCCCATATCTCCAGTTTCTCAGAGCGGAAAAAGGTAAATCTTTCTCTTGATTGATGATTTTAGCCGCAAGAGCTGGATATATCTTCTCTCGAAAAAGAACCAGGCGTTTGATGTTTTCAAGACTTTCAAAAGTTTTGTGGAAAAGGAAGCAGGAGCATACATATGTTGCTTAAGAACAGATAGGGGAGGGGAGTTCACTTTAAGTTTGTTTAATCAGTTTTGTGAAGAACATGGGATTAAAAGACAACTAACTGCAGCCTATACACCACAGCAAAACGGGGTTGCAGAACCCCACCATAATGAACATGGTCAGATGCTTACTTACGGAGAAGAACATGCCAAAGAAGTTTTGGCCTGAGGCTGCAAAGTGGACTTGTCACATTTTAAACAGAAGCGTGACAAGTTCTGTGAAGGATATGGTTCTGGAAGAGGTCTGGAGTGGGATGAAGCCTAGTGTGAGTTATTTTAGATTTTTTGGGTGCATTGGGCATGTACATGTTCCTGATCAACGAAGAGTAAAGCTTGATAACAGGAGTCGAAAATGTGTCTTTCTTGGAGTAAGTGAAGAATCAAAAGTATATCGGCTTTATGATCCAAACTCAAAGAAAGTGGTGGTTAGTCAGGATGTGATATTTGAAGAGGAAGAAAGATGGGATTGGAGTGCTAATGAGGATGCTCTTGACGACATTCTGGACTGGGGATAAGAGGATAGAGCAGATGGAGGAAATAGAGAAGAAACTGAAATTGCAGAAGAAGGTGTTATTGGAGAGGATCAACCAATTAACGAACAAAATACAGAAAATTCTCCACAGCCAGAGACACATCAAAAGAGAGAAAGAAGAGCACCATTGTGGATGCAAGATTAAGAAAGCGGAGAGAGGATCTCAGATGAAGAGGCTGAAGCAGAAATGGCACTGGCTATGTTTTTGTCAAATGATGATCCAGTGAGATTCACGGAAGCAAGTAAAGAAGAAAAATGGATGGAAGCTACGAGAAGTGAGATACAATGCATTGAGAAGAACAAAACTTGGGAACTAGTTAGTCTACCAACAGATGCGAAGAAATTTGGTGTCAAATGGGTTTTCAAGACCAAACTGAATGAGGATGGGAATGTTTGACAAGTATAAGGCAAGATTGGTTGTAAAAGGTTACTCACAAGAAGAAGTTATTGATTATGATGAAGTATTTGCACCAGTAGCTCGTTGGGATACTATTAGAATTTTCTTGTCTGTGACTGTACAAAGAGATTGGAAGATTTATCAGCTAGATGTAAAGAGTGCTTTTCTCTATGGGGAATTGAAAGAAGTGGTATACATTGATCAGCCGAAAGGTTTTATCAAGAGAGGTGAAGAAGACAAAGTGTATCCTTTGAAGAAAGCTTTGTATGGGTTAAAACAAGCCCCCAAAGCTTGGTTTAGTCGGATAGACAGTTATTTCAAACAAGCAAGATTCAGCAGCAGCAACTTTGATCACACGTTTTTCTTTAAAAGAGAAG
Organism: Cardamine flexuosa; assembly: GCA_963555745.1. Taxonomy (NCBI): domain Eukaryota; kingdom Viridiplantae; phylum Streptophyta; class Magnoliopsida; order Brassicales; family Brassicaceae; genus Cardamine; species Cardamine flexuosa. The sequence goes on along the minus strand of OY743217.1, from coordinate 25,178,327 downwards.
GAGAAAAATGCATCATGGTGAGTATTTATGTTGATGATTTGATTTTTGCTGGGAATGATGAGTCGTTGCTTGAAGATTTCAAACAGTCCACGAAACAAGAGTTTGAAATGACTGATCTGGGGTTGATAAGGTTTTCTCTTGGTGTGGGAATTCGTCAAAGCTCTAATGGAATTCATCTGTCCCAAAAGAAGTATGCTCAGGAGGTGCTATAAAGGTTCAATATGGCTGATTGCAATCCTGTCAAAAATCCAATCGTTCCAGGAGCTAAACTAACAAAAGAAGGAGTTGGGGAAGAGGTTGATGGTACTCTGTACAAACAGCTGGTATGATGTTTAATGTATATCACGGTCACAAGACCTGATATGATGTATGCGGTATGCCTACTATCACGTTTTATGGCAAAGCTAAGAGAAGATCATATGCTGGCAGCAAAGAGAGTTTTGAGATACTTAAAAGGAATACTAGATCTTGGCGTGTTTTATGAAAGAGGGTCTGATCTGGGAGTAAGGGCTTATACAGACAGCAATTATGCTGGAGATGCTGATGATCGTAGGAGTACTTCAGGTTATGTGTTTTTGCTAAACGGAGCAGCTGTGTGTTGGAGCTCAAGAAAGCAAGAAGTAGTTACTTTGTCTTCAACAGAAGCAGAGTACGTTGCTGCAACATATTTTGCTTGTCATTGTGTTTGGGTGAAAGGGATTATCGAGCAGAACTTTCATGAGCAATGTAAGTGTATGGAAATTCATTGTGATAACACTTCATCAATTAAGTTGTCAAGGAATCCGGTGATGCATAGGCGCACAAAACACATTGATGTAAGGTATCACTACATACGTGATCTTACAAAACAAGAGGTGGTGAAGCTGGTGTTTTGTGGAACAGAAGAACAAGTTGCAGATATCATGAAGAAACCTGTGAAGTTGGAGACTTTCATCAAACTGCGAAGTCATCTTGGAATGAGACCACAAGGAGTTTAAACTGGATATTAGTATAACATGTCCAGTTTAAGGGAGGGATCTGTTGGAGTTGAATAAGTCTTTGGAGACTAAGTCGTTGTTAGCTTTGGTCAAAAAGGTGAAGTATTAGGAACTGAGCCACATTTAAATTAGTTTGTTGTGCCGTCCTAGTTTTTCTCTGTTTCAGTTCTGCTTCACTTCTTGTAGGCTATTTAAAGGTCATTTCACTTTCAATCAAAGTATAAGAGAAGTATTCTCAGAAATCTTCGAGTTCTAAGATTAACACTTCTTAGGTCTCAGTATTTCCATGTTGGTGAATGAGATGCGTCGATTTATATTCCTCTCACCAAAACTGCAACGAAGAGGTGAAAAAACAAAAAGTAAAAAAATGAGTTTGGGTTTATTTGTTTCTTTGCCTTCTTCTGTGAATATTAAAAGATCTCAAGCTTTGTTTATAAAGAATAACTCTCTTTATTAAGTTTAAAAAATCTCTCAAAACTAAACTTCAAAACTCATACCTTTGATCACAACTCAATCAAGGTATTTATAATAATAACACACATTGCTATTTACTATTTCTAATCCTACTTGTAATTGGAAAACTCTCTTTTTCTATTACTACATGAATTAGTAAGTTTTCTTTTAGCCTATCTTGTCTTTAACCGTCATACTAAAAACTTCTTGGGCCTTAAGCTATTCAAAGCTTATCTAACATTCTCCCTCGTAAGCTTCAACTTGATCTTGGACATGTCTTCAATTTCTATCAAGCTTCTCATCACACTAAACTTGATCCTTGCCAATGCCTTAGTCAAGATATCCGCCTTTTGCTCAGTTCCCGGTACATGTTCTACGTCAACAAGCTCCTGCTCAATGCATTCTCATATAAAATGGTAACACTTATGGATGTGATTACTTTTACCATGAAATACGGTATTCTTGGTGAGTGTTATCGCTGACTTGTTGTCAATCTTGATGAGAACTTGTTCCGTCTTCCATCCGGTGATTTTGCTTTAAAGATCTTGAAGCCAAATGGCTTGTCTCGCTGCCTCCGTTGCTGCCATGAACTCGACTTCGCATGACGAGAGTGCAACCGTGTCCTGTTTCTGTGAACACCATGTAATGGGCGAGGATCCAAAGTAGAAAATATGACCCGTAGTGCTCCATCATCTTGGTCAATGTTATGACTACTATCACTAAACCCGATAATCTTCTTTGATCCTCCTCGATTAAACTTCAACCCAAATGCGACCGTCTTCTTTAGATACCTAAGTATTTGCTTCATTACCTCACCATGTGACTTGCAAGGGCTCTGCATATACCTGCTAGCAACTCCAACAGAGAATGCTAAATCCGGAGGCGTGTGCAACAAGTATCTCAAGCAAACAACCTTTCTTTGATAGTTCGTAGGATCAATCTCTTCTTCATCTTGAGCTTTTGATACTTGTAGTCCAAACACCAGTGGTATTAACGTTGGATTACAACTGTCCAAACCCACATCATTCAAGATTCTACTTGCATATCCCTCTTGCTTGATCTCGATTTCATCTTCTCCTTGATGTACTTCAATACCAAGGTAGTAAGTGAGTTTTCCGAGGTCCGACATCTCAAACTTAGATGACATTCTTATCTTGAATTCTCTTATCACTTTGAGATTATTGCCGGTCACGAACAAGTCATTTACATAGACCGCAACTATGAGTAATGTGTTCTTCTCTTCTTTACGATACACTGAAGACTCTTTCATGCATCTCTTGAATCTCATTCCTTTTAAAATTTGATCAAGCTTTGTGTTCCAAGCTCTTGGCGTTTGTCTTAATCCATACAAAGCTTTTGAAAGCTTATAGACCTTGTGCTTTTCTCTTTTCACTTCATAGTTTTTGGGTTGATAACATACACATCTTCTTTCAGTTCTCTGTGTAAGGTTTGGATCTGTTTGATAACTATATCAAATTGGCGAAAATGCCCAACATTTTTTTTTTTTTTAATAACTAAAAAACAGTGGCATTAGTCGTAATTATTGAAAAAAAAATTTAATGGCTTGTAATATTTTCTGCCCCTCATTCTCAATTAATAGTATAGATGTTCGAAAATGTACAAGTTGTATAAATTGTTTGCCCGTGCCGCCAAGTTGAAATTAAAATAGTTTAAAATTCTTTTGCGTATTGAATCATTTGGAAATGAATTCTAAAGTAGCCGAACCAAGTTATCCGGTTAACAAATAACCAAGCCAAAGCAACCGAGTCTCCTTAATAGTTTTTAAACGACGGTTCGCCAAAATCCTCTAAAGAAACTCGTTTTCGTTTTCCTACTACATTATCAGATTGTAAAATGAGAGAAGAGACTTTGTCGCAGGAAATAAGCAACCGATCTCCCAAATCTCCGGCTTATTCGCCAGAATCTTTCCTCTTCTCCAGGTACATCTTTTCCGGATTATTGTTATCGATTTTCCGAGAAAATAGCCGCATACTCTCTTCTTTCTTAGAACTAGGGTTCTTCGACCGCCGTTGTCTCCCCACCGTTTTTGTTTTTTTGTATATTGAAAGCCATGAAAACTTGGGTATTGTGGGACATCAACAGCTGTCCGGTTCCTGATGGTTATGAGGCTAGTATGGTCGGTCAGTGTATAGAATCGTGGTTGAAGAAGGCAGGCTACTCTGGTCTTCTCACCATCACTGCCATTGGCTCCCTTAACCACACCTTGAACCGTACCCCTGATGTTCTTCCGGCGATCTATTCCACTGGAATCCGTCTTAAACACATCCCCAACTGTGGTTAATCTTTTTGTTAAACTAGAAATACATATTTAGGGTTTAGATTCAACTGTACGTGGTTAATCTCTATATTTTTTAATTTTGCTATTGAGTTGGTTTCCTTTATTGAAACAGATTTATTCCGCATTACCCTCTATTTGAAATCATGGGCAAGGGATAATCCACCTCCGGCTACTCTAGTACTTATTTCCGGTGCTAATACATCCTCATCTTGTACACATACATTTTCTGAGCTAATAAGTCGAGGCTACAACACTTTTCTGGTATATCCTCAACGACTGTGCGGCCGGGTCATCCCTGTAATTAGAGAGTGTGTCTGGGAAACCTTACTGAAAGGTGTTTGTCTTCTCTCGATCTCTCTCCCTCTTTTTGTTGAAACAACCAATAAAGCTGAACTAGTTAGTTTTTTCCACAGGTGAGTATTCAAGGGAGACAAGAAGACAGTGTGAAACGGGTGGATCTGCCTGGCTTTGCTCAACATGCAGCAGCAGACACAGAAGCGTTCAAGGCAAAAGCTTTGAAGATTTCAACACGCATCTCAAGAGTAGAGGTCATGCCTTGGGTGTAAGCATCCTTGCCAATTTGTCTAAGTTTCCCTTTCTCACTTCCTAGTTATCTTTGCCTTTTAAAGAAATTATCTCGATAGCAAATTTGACCCCATTGTTATTTTTGTGCATTTGGTTTGTCAAGCAGGAACTGGACTGTGTCACTAGACCTATACGCGAGGCAAGTTTAAAAGAATCTGATTTCTCATCTATAGAGTTCAATTTTGATTGATTTACTGACATTGATTGATGCTAAAACATTGAAGAAGATAAACTATGACCCAGAAAAAGAAGAAGAAGACAAGTGGGACCGAATAACCGTCTAGAGGAGGACCTGAACAAGACGAAGAAGAAGAAGAGTACATATATGGATGGCCCATGGCGTGTGTTCTTCTTTTATGGCATTTCATTTAGTGAATGGTTTGTTCAAACTACTACTATGTGTGCTTATTCTCAAGTACTCTCATTTTTTATCTTTAAGTTCACCAATACTTTTGGTAATAGTTTGAATTTCTGATAATAATGCCGGCTGATGCTATTTTATTATTATTGGTTACTTTCTCTCTTTAAATTTTTGCTTGTTTGTAAAACAGAGATGTATACACCTACCTAGATGATACTTTACTCTCCCTGAGTCAGGACTATGCTGAGTTTCCACAAGCAAAACATTGCGTCTCCATCCTAGTGAAGGACTAAATGATCTATATATACTAAATCACAAATCACAAGTCACTTTAAAAATAACTGCAACTTTCTCCTTGTGACACGTAAGATTTTAGTGACGTGTCACAAGACTCACAACCACATAATTCTTCAGAAAAAACAAATTCTTAATAATTTATGTAAAAATGAATTACAACAAAGCTTTGCCATTTTTTAGGAATTTTCTTTTTTTCCTCAACTACATCATCCACTTTTCGACGATCTTCAATCCCTCGTCTAATTAACCTTTTGTTTTTCTTTTTTTTTTCTCTTTCCATCCCGCTATTGTTTCTTCCTGAAAACTTTAATCTCAGTTCCACTTTTTTTTCCATATCAAACTTTTTCCTTGTTCTATTTCACTCTTCCGGGTTCTCAAACTGATTCTTTTAAAACCCGGTCAGTTTATCTTAGTCGATTCACAAGCTTTTAACAGATTCGAAGATCTTTAAGTGAAGTTCAGAGTAAGGAAGATCTTCAAATGCAAAGCATTTTGTGGGCAGTTGAGAGTATGATCAGTCTAAGGATAAAAAAAGTTGTCTTTGCAGCGGAAGTTTCAAATTTGATGAATGCTCTCAGTAGACCTAAGGCGTGGCCTTCCTTTAACAGACAGATAGATGAGATTGTAAAAGCTGTTGAAACCATTCAAGAGTGGAAAGTGTTTTGTGAAACCCCATCATCGAATAGAGGAGCTTTTCTAATAGCTCAAAGTGCTACTAAGGAGTTTCTAGCTCAGTCTTATGTTGCCTTGAGTCATCCGAGGTGGTTGCACGATCTTTTTGAGCTGGAACGTTTCCGTTTCTCTGTTTAGTTTGATTCTTAGTGTTTCTTGGGTTGTTTCTTGTTTCTTTGTTTGTATCCGATGTAACCTAAGCCTTGCTAGGTTCTCTTGTATAACTTCTAAGTTTGAATAAAAATTCCTGATGACAAAAAAAAAAAAAAAGTTATTAAGCTAACAGTTTGAGAAGGTTTTCCTAAAGTGCAAATAAGAGGTTGTGACTTGAAATTAGAGGCATATAAATCCCGGCGGCCCAGTCTATTAATATGAGGTTGTGACTAATGGGCCACGCGTGTCGGTCGACCCATATAAACGCTAACAATTTTGTGTCAACATGACAGGTGTGCCGTCGCTCCATCCATTGATCTTCTTCCCCTTTGATTTCTCTCCTCTTCTTCGACTACCGTTGTAATCTGAGAAATTTTTTCCTTTTTTGTGTATTTTGAAAGCTATGGATCCGCTGATATTGAAGACCCAGAAAACGTGGGTGTGCTGGGACATCAACAGCTGTCCGGTTCCCGATGGTTACGATGCTTGCATGGTCCGTCAGGGTATAGAATCGGCGTTGAGGAAGGCAGGAAACTGTGGTCCTGTCACCATCACTGCCATTGGAAACCTCAAACAAACCTTAAAACTAAACCCTGATGTTCTTCCGGCGATCTCTTCCAGTGGAATCCTTCTTAACCACGTCCCTGGCGGTGATCTTCTTATCTATTTCTATAAATATAACTATAAAATAGGGTTTAGATTCAAGTCTCCCTAATTATTAATTTTTCGTTGCTGAAACAGATTTCTTCCACAAATTTGAGGAATTTTTGCGGTGGACGCGGGAAAATCCACCTCCGGCTACTTTAATGCTTGTAACCGGTGATTTTAAGGAATTGGATCGCCGTATTTGTGCTTTTATCAGCATAGACCGTTGTGGTTACACCCTTATTCACGCATTTCCTCAATCATCCTACATGGTCAATTACGAAGTGTTCAAAAAGTGTATTTGGGAAAAATTGCTGCTGGAAGGTGAAACAAGCATACCACCAATTTCCATTCCTAAATGGAAACTTGCTCGAGAACAAGGCCTACGGTTGATTATCCCTCAGCACTATTCAAGGACCAAATACGAATCTGACCAAGTTGACACCCGAGGTCACTTGAAGGAACTTGTATTGTCCTGTGAAACGGGTGAATCTTCATACAGGGTTTATTGTACACTATGCAAATTTTCTGGCCAAAGCTTTGAAGATTTCACCACGCATCTCAAGGGTAGCGATCATTTAGTGCGTGTAAGCATCGATCATCCTAAATATTGTATCAATTACATTTGAGCAAATTTGACCCCATGTTATCTTCTTCCAAGCAGGAAATCTACCTTGTGGATGGGCCTCCACCCAAGGTGAGGCCGAACAAGTTTTATTTGACCTTTAATGTATCTAAATACGTTAACAAGGAAAAAAAGGCAAGTTTTACTAACTCGACTTGTTTTTTTAGAATTTCAGCGTAACAACAAAAATCCAATAGAAAGCATGATTTTCATTTACTGACTTTGGTTCATGCTAAAACATTCAAGGATTCGATTTGGGACATTGAAGATAACCGAATGAGCCTCTAGAGGAGGACGAGGGAGATGAAGATCACATGGCTATCTTCACCAGAGATCATGCCTTCATAGATCACAAGCCTTGTGATGAATTTTCCTTTTATTTATGAATATCTTAATTTCAGACTTTTTTTAATGTCAAGTGACTTTTAAATGTAATTTTGGATCTTCTTTCATAAATCTCTCCCGTGAAAGCTATCTATCTTCTCATACATACATCAATGTAATCCAACTTCTGATGAGGCTCCAGACTCTTTAAAGGTTGTTGAAGCTTTTGTGATTGCTAACAAGTAACAACCATTCCACAAGGTAATATGCCTTTTTCCTATAATGGTGTGATTTTCACTAAGTTAGTGTACACAATGAAGTTTATTTCTCTAGGTATAATCAGGAATCCTAGAATACCATATGCTTTTTGTTATTGATATATACAATGTTGAAGAATCCCTTAAGAAGGTTGTTACAGATGTATAATGCCAATTGCAAGAGTTTCGGTTGTCGAGTTTACACGTGGCGAGCACATATTGCTTGGTGCAAGAGTTTGTTGAGTCCGTTAAAAACCTTTTTCTTTGTAATCCCTTATTTGCCTTCTCATGATAACCAAACTTGCGGCATAGTCATGTACTTTATAATAGAATCTATAGCATAAGCTTTGTTGAAACTTTGGGTGACAATATATGATTATTGAACACCATTGGCTCTTTGTAAAGATATTATAGAGAATAATTTTTCATGTTTTTGAAGTTCGCGGGACTGAAGACTTGTTGGAAGAGAAAGGGTCGAGGGGATATAAAACTTAACTTAGCTTAGCTAGTGAACTAGACTTGTGTACATTATATGCAAGGACCTCATTTGTATTCACATCAGACCACAAATGTTATTGTTACAATATCTTTTATATATATGAAAAAAAAAACCTCTTCTCTTCTCTATCAAATTCGCATAACTGTTAATGCTACTTCTCCCATTCGAAGTATTAAGTACCGTTATTGGTTTATGTATTTTAATTGATTTATAAACTCATGTAGGATTGAGAAATCCTTGCTGATTTTAAAATCGGACATGGGTTTTGAAATAACATGTTTTACTTATGGAGTTGAGTATATTTGTATATTTCCCTTCCAAATCTATTATAAAATCCATTGCGGATTTTGATATCTATTAGTAAATTATTAAACGAATAACATACGATTTCAACTACATAGTAGTAACAAATGATTTTGATAAATATTTTAAAATCAATGATTGAACAACACGATTTTTTTTCTTGGATTTCCAAATCCATGAAAGTTTTGGAAACACATAGTTTGATATCAATGTGTTCTTAAAACAAGTTTTATTGCATAAGAATATCAACGGTCAATCAATTCGTGGAAACAATTTGGAGAATGAAATTGCGGAATTTTTCTTGTTTCTTTTTGCTCTAGAACTTTGCTGTCTGGTCCCAAAATAGAGTTCTACATCAATGGATACATTTTCTTATGTAGAAGCGTGATGGTAAAGTATCATAACAAACTAATAAAGCACAAAATCAATATAAACGTGGTTCATAAAAGAGGTAAGCATGACATTTTTGACTGACCGTTTTGTTATTGGGTTATCATCCAATACAGTTACTTAATCGGTGATCAATTCAGCATGTACCGATAAACAATTTTGGCAGATTTTGATACACTAAACCCCAACATTCCCGTTTACCAAATGGTACTATCCGGTTTAGGATGAGTATTTCATTTAGCCATTCTGGTTGTACAACTTATCTTAATTCATATTTCATAGTGTTTACTCGTTGTAAAGTGAAGAATGAACCGTATGAAAAAACACACAAAGAATTGAATATTTATTTTAAAACTTCAGCTTTTTAGTTTCTTTATTTATTTTTCAACAATCTTAATCTATCCCTCCCATATGGTCATATCTATCACTTTCTTTTTCTTTTGACCCGAGGAAGCAAATTCTCTAAGAATTAAAGTACTTAATTACTTAAAGTACTTTTTCTTTTTTCATCTGCCCTTAATCATTAACAGACTACTATTTATGACTCTTCTTGATACTTTCTATTATCGGTGAGCTTTTCCTGAGTTAAAAGTTGTTCTTACTTTAACAACGATTTTCAAAAGATGGCGACCGTTATATATAATAAGGGATATTACACCCCAAAAAAAAAAAGTCTTTGGTTTTCCCCTAAAATAATTTTTACATGGTTCATAAATAACATTTTTTTTTAAGTTAGGGCCGTTCTTTTGATCATCTAGCATTTTCATCCAAATGATCCATCTGGATAATCCATCTAAATATTGTTTGTTTCCATTTTGCGTTGTTCATCAGGATGATCTATATCAATGAACTTTTGTTTGTTTGGTTAGTTTTGGTAAATCTACAGCTCCATCTAGATGTTTTTACTAAGAAAATAATTAAAATTTCCATGCTTTATTGTAATTATATTTTTAATCTTAATCTTGAGCATATTAATTTTAATTTTCAAATTATTATTTTTAAGATTTATAAATTGATTTTGGTGTGCTGCGGGTTAAATTCTAGTAAAAACATAAATTAAAATACAAAAAAATAGTAAAATGGTGTTTTTCTGCCAAAACTGCAAAACGCTTGGACTTGCGTTTTTGTCAAAATCGTGAAATCAAGCTTTCGCGGAAAAATCATGAAATAATGTTTTCCCACTAAAAATGCAAAATCACGGAATTACGTTTTTGCGATAAAACCATAAAATCTTGGAATTGCATTCTTCCGCCAAAACCGTGAAATCACAATTCTGATGGAAAATCGTAAAATGATATTTTCTCGCCAAAACCGTGAAATCACAATTTTGGTAAAAAAATTGGCAAAATAGCATTTTCCTCCAAAACCAAAATTTTTTTGGAATTACATTTTTTGCCAAAATCTTGAAATCAAACTTTTTGCGGAAAAATTGTGAAATGATGTTTTCCCGCTAAAAGCACAGAATTGCATTTTTCGTCAAAACCGTGAATTACAATTTTGGCGATAAAACAATATCAACAAACGCAATGTCTAATACGTTTATAAAGTTTATAAGAATAGTATATCTATATTTATGAAAACAATTATATCAATATGTATATATATACATTAATATTTATGAAAATATTTCTATCAATATTTATAAACATAATTTAAAAAATAAATATGCTTCTATTTATTTTTACTTGTTTAATAATTATATCAATACTTATATCAATATTTATAAATCTAATTCAAGAAATAAATATAATTTTATTTATGAAAAAATTCAAATATTATAAATTATTGTTGATGTAGATATTTTAAAATCAAATTAAACCAATAAAACATATAATTTTAGTTAGTGATATATTTGTCATTTGTTATTCTGAACTGGACCATCTCCATCAAAATGGTATAATTCGATTCATCCATATGGACCTGAAAATTTTGTCTAATTTTAAAAACTCATTCAAATGCACCATCGAGATGCTCCATATAGAAATTTCATTTTTAGCACTAAACGAACATCAATTCTCAGTTCTATCTCGATGATCCATCTGAATGAGCCATTGTTAATAAAAAAGTGTTCCCAAAAGCCATGGTTATGTTTTTTGTTTTCTTTAACAATTAAATTTAAATCAAAACTCATGGAAAAGTCCAAAAACCCATAACAAATACCTTAAATTACAAACCCACCCCAAACCAAAAGACCCTTCTCCTTTCCTTCTCTTAGTCTCTTCTTCTTCTTCTTCTTCTTCTGAATTTTCCTTTTCCTCTTCGTCTCTTCTTCTTCTTCTGAATTTTCCATTTCTTCTTCAATTGAGCATCGCGAGGGTTTGAGCGTTGCAAAAGTTTGAGCATCATGAGGGTTTGAGAACGAGATGATCTGGATCTAGATCTGGATTTGATGAAGCTACACCACAAACGACGGAGGATCTGGATCTGGATCTGATGAAGCTTCACCACAAACATTAACAAACTCCGAATAAGGATCACTTGCGCTTTTTCCAGTCTCTCTAAGCTTTGATTTCACGATTTTGATATGCGCTGCTCTAAACTCGCCGTCATCTCCGTCTTCATCGGTGGGGTAAGTCCAACTGAATGAACGGGTACAACTAAGTGAAATAGTACAACTGAGATCAACATAAATCAATACAATTGAGTGAACTGGTACAACTGAGATAAGTAATTCGGTACAACTGAGTGAACTGGTACAACTGAGATAAGTAATTTGGTACAACTGGGTGATACCATTTTTACTATTTGTCCTATTATCTCTTAGTTATACCATGTGAACCAGTTGTCCTATTATTTCATTTTAGTTTTTTTTAAATTTAAATAAATTCACAAATTTCATTAAGGGTAAAAATGGAATATCCCATATCAAGTGGCACACAGATTAAACTGTGGCACGCCAGATTAAATTTTTCCATTTTGTGGCATTTCAGCCTTGGACTCATGTGGATTCTCAATTCTTAACCACGAGTAATGGTATCAATACGGAAACACTTTCCAATTAGGGTACAAATTCTTTCACCATTTAAATACATCTAATGTAAATTTAAATATTTAACCTGATCATGTTATCTATTTTCTTTTAGTGGGTATGCCAATATATGTAGTGATTTTTGTTAATGTTGTCGATGTGTTGTTATCAGATTTTAAATCTGTTTATTACATGTTGTTGAAAAATAAAAAGTAATGTGAAATTTCCCTCCGTTGTTTTTATTGGGTTTATCAATGAACTCTTTGAGAATAAAAGAATATTAAAGGGTTTATTTTAGAGTTTTCTAAACTAAACTAAGCAAGTAAAAAACGATGTAAATTCAATAGGTTAAAAGCATTGGGCGAAGGGGACTATCCAGGGATCATGGTTCTCTAAGGTTTCAGCGACTAACATAAGTAAATCTCTACTACAATTCTGGAACTCGCAACTCTATCGGGGCTTCCTTTATAACTAGACCTCTTTTGGAAGACCTAGCTACCTATGTCCAGCCCCTCCATAAGTCAGCTTTTGCATGCTCACCACGGGACCTTCCAAGCATTATAAACGAGTGGTCTTAGTTCACAGCTACCCCATGACTCGGCTTTTGGCTGGTCATGGCACAACTGCTCTGTCCTAGCTAGTTCGAGAGAGGGTGTTGCGACTTCTGTCGGGACCCTGCTCCTTAGATCAGTTACAAGTGATCAATCAAGCAATAACCATTAGGGATAAATCTAAGCAGATGAACTCTAATCCTAAGATAGAGGGAAAAATGAATCTAGCAACATAACAATATCAAAACCATAAATTCCCTTCAAGAACCCGCACTAAACCCAACTAAAAGACTACTTAGACATAATCAAACAAACCATGGCAAAAGTTGATATGGAAAACATAATTATAAAAAAATAGTCAAAGAGGGTTTTAGGTATCTTCTCTGTAGAGTTGTAGATCTTCTTCCTTTGATAAAAACAATGTAAAAGCAAGTAAAGGTGGTGGGAAACGAAGTAAGGAGGCAGCAGCGGTGATGGAGTTCTTTGATGGTGACTTCAATGGATGGGTCGTCTCTGCTGCTCCTTATTCGCTCTCCTCTTTCTAGGGTTGATAAGGACTCATATATATAGGTTTTAGAGGCGGTGGAATTAGGCTTAGGGCTTCTAGGGTCTTCCGGGACGAACAAAGTGAAGCACGGTCGTTTCAGTCAAAGCAGCTTCGGATAGGGCTCCAGCCCTCCATCAGGCTCTCTGAGAGTGCTGGGAAGGCTGTTTGGGCGCTCCACTGTGCTTGGTGGAGCGCTGGCACTTCTCTGCTGGAGGGTGTCTTTGGTTCATCATAACTTCTGATTGGCTAGGTGAACTGGAGTGATTCCAATTGGAGATGAAATATGACTCTTCTAGCTTTCCAATGATATAAAGAGCGTTGTTTTAATTTGGCTCACTGTAAGGTCTTCATTCGTATCGGAGATGAAAGATGACTCTTGAATCTGTGGTTCAGAAACTGTCTTGGAGCTCATTTTGCTGCTTGCTGCTGCTTTTCGTCCTAAAACCTATAAATGCTTTTAAAACCTCAAGTATACAAAAATCCTTCGTAAAATCCTAGTTTTACTTGAAATACTTAATAAAAACATATAAAAACGTAGCTAAAATAGGTAAATATACGGTGTTATCAGCGGTGTACGTGCCTATAGCACCACCACAACGTACAAATATGGGACCACAAAGAAGGTTGGGAATATATGTTGGTTGTGAATCTCCATCAATTATACGATACCTAGAACTGCAGACAGAAGACGTATTTACGGCACATTTTGCCAATTGTCATTTCGATGAGAAAGTATTCCTGGTTCTAGAAGGAGAAACTAAACAAGTAGAAAATGAGATCAAATGGTGTGTACCGTCTCTGTTACATCTTGATCCTCCCACAAAATAGTCAGAACTAGAAGTTCGACGGATTATGCATTTGAAAAGTATAGCAAATTAGCTACCTGATGCATTTGCAGATACCAAGACAGTAACTAAATCACATATACCAGTTGCAAATGTTCCTGCACGAATTGAAATTCAAAAGGAAATTGGAGGTGCAGAGGAAACACGTGAGTCTAGGACACGCTTGAAGCGTGGTAGACCCGTTGGTTCTAAGGAATCCTAGAAAGAAAAAGGAAGCTGAGAAGCATGATAAACCTAAAATGCTAGAAAACATTTTAGGAGAAACGAATCACGAGTCTAATGATAAAGAAGAACATGAGCCTGAAGGAATCATGAGATTGTTATAAACTATATCCATAATAAAAAGATATGGAATCAAAAAGAAGTAGATAACGTTGATAATGTTTTCTCATACATTGTGTCAAAGGAAATAAATGAGGAAAACGATGATCCAAAACCAAAGTCTGTATATGAATGTCAAAAGAGGCATGTCTGGATAAAATGGAAAGATGCGATACAAGTTGAACTTGACTCGCTCAATAAACAAAATATATACGGACCTATTGTACTCACATCTGAAAATGTGAGGCCGGTTGGATACAAATAGGTTTTTGTCAAGAAACGAAATGAGAAAAACGAGATTATGAGATATAAAGCTCGCCTTGTGGCTCAAGGATTTTCTCAAAGACCCAGGATTGATTATGAGGAAACATATTCCCCCGCTATGGATGCAATAACGTTTAGATTTCTTATGAGTCTAGCGGCTGACGAAAATCTAGAGATGCGTCTCATGGATGTCGTTACAGCATACTTGTATGGATTGTTAGATACCTATATCTATATGAGAATCCCCGATGGGTTTAAGATGCCAGAAGCATTAAAATTCAAACCAAAAGAGTTATGCGCAATAAAATTGCAAAGATCATTATACGGGCTAAAACAATCTGGATGTATGTGGTACAATCGTTTTAGTGAGTATTTAACAAAAGAAGGATATGTAAACGATCCTATATGCCCATTTATTTTTATCAAAAAAAACAACATCCAGATTTGTGATTATCGCAGTGTATGTTGATGATTTAAATTTAATAGAAAACTCAGGGGAAAATACAAAAGCTGCAGATTATTTGGAAGGATAATTTGAGATGAAAGATCTCAGAAAGACAAAGTATTGTCTTGGCTTACAAATTGAGCATTCACAAAAGTTTATATTTATACACCAATCCTCATACACCAAAAGAGTGTTAAAACGGTTTAATATAGATACGACAACTCCTCTCAGTACTCCGATGGTCGCTAGATCACTTAATATTGAAAGTGGCCCATTCCGACCGCCTGAAGAAAATGAAGAGATACTTGGTCATGAAGTACCGTATCTAAGTGCAATTGAAGCTCTTATGTATCTTTCAAGTTGTACTCAACCTGACATATCATTTACCATTAATCTTTTGGCAAGATTCAGTTCATCCTCTACACAAAGACATTGGAATGGAATTAAACATGTATTTTGTTATCTTCAAGGGACTATTGATTTAGGGTTATATTACCCTAAGAATTTAAATAGTCAAATGATTGGTTTTGCAGATGCAGGATATTTTTCAGATCCACATAAAGTTCGATCGCAAACTGGATATTTTTTTACGATCGGAGGCACTGCTATATCTTGGCGTACTCAGAAGCAGGCGCTTGTGGCAACTTCCTCAAATCATGCTGAAATCACTGCGCTCCATGAAGCGAGTAGAGAGTGTGTATGGCTGAGATCAATAATTCAACACATCCAATCAAGCAGTGGAATCCACGTAAACACGGAGCCAACTATCTTATATGAAGACAATGTTGCATGTGTTGCTCAGACAAAGAAAGGATATATGAAAAGTGATAGAACCAAACATATCTCTCTGAAGTTCTGTTCATACACTCAGGAACTTGAGAAAAATAAAGTCAATAAAGTCAAGTATGCTTGATCATGTGACAATGTCGCAGATCTCTTCACAGAGTCACTACCTACCACTACATTCAAGAAACATATCTATAACATTGGAATGCATCATCAACGAGATTTATAAGATGACACATGATCATTCGAGGGGGAGTTTGCCTGGTTGTACTATTTTTACCTACTATGGTTTTTCCCATTGGGTTTTTTTATAAAGATTTTAAATGAGGCAACGAAGATACACGCTAGAGACAGTAGTGACACTGGTCTCCAAGGGGGAGTGTTATAAATCAAAAGTTGCGGCTGTCAAAAGTTGCGGCAAACAATATAGTTTTTTTGATCAATTAAATATTATTTATGTGGAGCTCACTGTCACTATGCACGCATAGTAATTTACTTTTTTATCTCTATATAAACGATCGAATTCGATCGTTGTAAAACACACCAACAACTAAATACAAAAACTTATTCGAGCATAACAAAGTCTCTCTTTCTCTTCAATATCCCGATAAAATTTCAAGAGTATAAAATTTTCATTTTATTAATATTTATCTTCTATGATAAAGAATAATTCTTTTTATAACACATACAATATACTATTTAAGTTTTATTATTGGTTAAAAAGCACATAATATGCAGAAGCAGAACTAGATTGATGCAACAATCGTCCTATTTTGTCTGTCAAGAACATTTCTTTATTCACTTGTTTCGGTGTATTTCATGTAACTGAAAATAGAATTACATCATAACTAGTTTATTCTTTAGTAGCCACGACGCTGGTAAAGCCTCTGAAGATCACTGCAATGGTTGCAGGTCCAAGGAAGGAGATAAGGGTCTAAACAATAAGAGTGGATACGCCGGAAATTGCAGAGGTGACATCTGATCAGAAGATCCTCCGGTTCAGTGAGGTAGCATCTGCTGCAAGCCGAAGCTCGAGACTGCAGAGAAAGCAAATAAAAAACAAGAGTGAAGAAGAGAGCTTACATAGAAACTCAAGACTCGGTTTTTTTCTTGAGAAAGAGAGAGAGAGAGAGAGAGGTTGCAGTACCAGTGGATTGAAACCATGTCTTTCTACTTCTTCAGGGAGTACTACAAGAATGTTGTTTGTTGAAGATGGGTCAGGTACTGTTTGTGAATATATCTTTTGATCGCAAGATCCAGCTTCTTCTATCTTTGTGATGGTGATGAAACTGGACTTGCACAATGGACATGTTGTCTTCTTTCTTTCTGAAACCTGTAGATATCAATATGATAGATGCATCATTACAATATCCGGATTTTAGGAGTTGATTTTTGAAGGTGAAGATAAACTCACCAAACGGTCTGCCCATTGCTGGATGCAAGAATAACAAAAAACCTGTGGCCACAAGGGAGAATGCCTCTACTGGAACTGAACTCAGTCCAGCATATGATACAAGAAACTTGCGCAGAGGCCTTCTCCCTTGTTTCTGTCTCGAGTTTGTTGTAGATTGATGAACCATCATCTTGCGGTTTTGTCTCTGCACTATTTGATCTCGGGCGTTTAAAAACAGCTGACTGATGCCAATTCTCAGACACTTCTATTTCATCCACATCCCAGTTTTGCGTTGCAGAGTCCTCAGAATGTCGAAGAGCTGATGTTTCTCCTGGTTCGAAAATACAGTCCTTCACATTTTCATCATCAGGCTCTCTAGGATCCTGAGTCTTATTTGGGTTCTCATCAGAATTTTCAATACAGTTATTATCAGATTCCTCATCAGATTCAAGGTTGATAAGGTCTCTGCTAGACCGTTGCTTTACTAAACGCCTCTTTCCTCCTTGAAGATTCGGCCACACCAGTGTTTTCCTTGTCTTCAAAAATATTACTTGGCCTCTTTGTTCTTAATCGCACTGAGTGTCTGTTTGCTTCTACATTTTTCTAAAGAGCAACAAAGGAGCGCAGAGACAGACGAAAAAAGACTTATTATACCATACGTAGAACAGTGATGAAAGTAAGCATTTTCATTTATACTGATGCAAATGCTTCATTCCACAGTGACCACCTATAGCTAGCTAATCTTGCTAGCTATATCACAATATGCTATTACCACGTCAGTCTTTCAAACGATACAGAAACTATGCAAAATGATAAGGCTATTCTGATATTTGGATACATAAGAATACAACACAGAACATTTGCAAGATTACTTAATTCAATAAAAACTAAACTAATAGGTAGAAGATAAAGAAATTTAAAAGCTATAGAATTTCAGATATGGCTTGTATCTAAGCAAATAGTTAATAAGAGAACTGAGGATTACCTCTTTCAACAAGACAGAGTCCATCCACGTAGCAAGCTCAGATGAAGAACCGCTCCTGCCTTCTTCACCATTACTAAAGTATTTATCAAAACTTTGGGAAACCTTATCCACCTTCTTAGTGACTTTAGCTTCCTCAGAAACCGCAGGAAGTTCAATCATCAAAGATCCAACCTCTTCCCCACTGAAAAAATACTCTTAAAGACTTTATCAATCATCTATTAAGAACCAAGAACCTATCCTACAAATTTTAAATAAGAAGACCAAACCTTTCAAACATATAAGGCGCCTCAGAAACTCGTCTCCCTTCCCTTATACATTATTCCACCCATTGATGATTTACTACTATCGTATTGAACTTTGTAGCAAGATCATACTTTTTTCCCTCAAATTTCCAACACATAACCAAAAGGGTATGACTTTGTTTCTCCATAGTAGTTCATCTCATCAAAAACACAACAATCTACACGTACCAAATGTGTAATAGATCTTGACATTGACCCAACATAACTTGCTCCAGAATGAGAGATAAGTTTGATGAGTTTGAACCTCTCAGATCCATGATAACCACTGACAGTTGCAACCACATCTTCCATACCTACAATAATAGAGCCACAAAAATCTGAAAAATTGAACATGAAACCAAAAATTGGGGATCCAACAATTTCTTTAAAATCACATGGTGCGACTAAACCCCAATATCTCCGAGTGGATCAGTATTGGGAAAGCTTACTTCTTTCGTTGAGAAATTGAATTATATGTACCTAATGGGTCAGAATCGCTAAACCCTAAAACTTAAATCGAGGGAAGTGAACCAAGTTACAGCAACTGAGAAATCAAACCCCAATGACAAAAATCGAATAGTGAAATCCTAGAAATTGCAATTTCTTTAGTAGAACAGAAATTACCTGGTCTAATTGGTACAAAATTGCTGCCAATATTTCTTTTGTTTTGGGGATTTGTTGCTTATGCCTCTCCGATTGCCTCAATTCTGACTCTTTCTCTCTTCCCGTTCTTCTCATGCTTGTGGCGGGAATTGTGTGGCGGGAATTCAAAAATATTTGTATTGTACATCTGTTTCAACTTTTGAACCATATAATCCTTTTTGAAATTTTTTATTTTATATGAATGAATATAGATATGGATTAGGCTTGGGTTAAGGGATAGACATTTCTTTAGATTTACATAATTACAGTTACTTTTTCTCAAATTCATTTTTGCTGCCGCCTAGATTAATTATTTTGGCAAAAATTGAAATATGTCGAGCAATATTTTATACGACATCGTTTGACATATTTCAATATATGTATCGACTAGGTTAATTTTTTGGTTCTATAAAGGATTCTAACTAACACTTTTTTAGTCTGATTGGTAGCATGAGGTACCATTGATTTATGTTGAGTTATAACTCAAAGATTACTCAAAATGTTATCAATCATGAATTTTTTAAGAACTTTGAAGTTATGTTTGAGTTATAAATGTGTTATGGATAATTTACAATTTTGATGCATGCCCTTTGTAAAATTGTCAACTCAAATGATAACTCAGTGTCATGAAAAATCTCATTTGGTAGAATTGATTTCATAATTTTAATATATTTTTAACTAAGGGTTTGAATGATAGCATGAATTATAATTAATTTATGGGAATAACTCAAAAATGTTACCAATAATGAAGTTTTTGATTTATTGGTCTTTTTTTCCGCTGAATTTATTCAAAAGAGCAACCGGAGATACAGAAACCAGACAAAGCTAAGGCTTGCCGAATACAAAGCCGGAGTTTAAGGATAACTCCCGGAAACCACAACCCGAGTTTAAGGATAACTCCCGGAACCAAAGCCCGAATAACGGAAAACTATGATACACAACCAAAATTACAAAAGACATCAGTGTAATGCTGAAATTGGGTTGAAACGCCAGGTCATGACCATCTGTATACCCACGGGTGATTTCTTGACACATGAGGTATGGGCTCTTGTTGCAACCATTCCTCAAGAGGTAATTAAGCTTAATATTACTTAAGTTTTGCATCTAAGAGGTTCTTTGCAATTTCTAACTTATTAATCTTCCACGTACAGATCAGAGGGCAAATTGTACATTTCATCCACAACACTTTCGCTATTTTTAAAGGTATGCCAAACAGCCAAAGGTTACTGATTCTACACACAAATCTCACAATAAATAAATTTGAACCTAACTTTTTTCTTGGTACTAGATCTTGATTTATCTTTCCTCGAGATGAACCCATTCACAATGGTTCATAAAAAGTTCTATCCTCTCGATATGAAATGTAAGGTTTATGAAAACGGTGGTTTGAAAAAAATAGAGAAGTAAGTTTCTAACTGTTCAAAGTCAAGAGCTTTAAGAAGGCGTGATTGCTGTATTCAAGCAATATGCTTTAAGTAGATGTTCCCAAAGGCTTGACTCCCCCGAAACTGATCCACAAAATCTTTGACCGCCTAAGGTACTTTGGATACCTAGGTGAAATTGAAATAGTGGCCTATCATGAGATCAGAGGAATCAGGCTTGAAAATATCATTGGAGCATGCTGGAGTGATACTCCGTGAAGCACAAGAAGATGAGAATGACGTGGCTGATAAACTATTGATTCAACACATGACCTCACCTCGGGATGAAATTGTTAGCCACCTGCTTCTGGGGGGCGATCATATCTACACGGAACCAGTAGGTGGTCTGATGGATGAAGGACTGAAGGTGATGGTCATGTATCCAGAAAGGGCTAGCGCTCAGCTTATACTTATAGGTTTCCCGGCCATGAAGTGGAAGAACTTTCTTTACTGGGATGAAGTAAACGATTGGAAGGAAGTAGAAGACTTGAGATTGTGAGGAGGAGACTGGTTATAGTGAAGATGATGGATATTTTTTTAAAGGTTTATGGAGTTTTTGGTGAATTTAAGGGTTTTGCCGTTTTGACTCCTTTAATTGCCATGTTCTGGATCAAGACTGACTAGTCATAAATAAAATTTAGGGTGATTCGTTTTTTTGTCTCCAGTGTTATAGAAATTTGAGTTTGATTTAGACCCAAGTCATTTCAAGAAAAAACGTTTTTACCTGCATGACAGGTTTAAATCAAACTCAAATTTCTGTAACACTGGAGACAAAAAAACGAATCGCCCTAAATTTTAATTATGACTGGTCAGTCTTGATCAAGAACATGAAAATTAGAGGAGTCAAAACAGCAAAACCCCTAAATTCACTAAAACTCCATAAACCCTAAAAAAAGTATCCATTATCTTCACAAAAACCAGTCTCCTCCTCACAATCCCAAGTCTTCTACTTCCTTCCAATCGTTTACTTCCTCCCAGTAAAGAAAGTTCATCCACTTCATGGCCGGGAAAGCTATAAGTATAAGATGAGCGCTAGCCCCTTCTGGATACACGACCATCACCTTCAGCCCTTCATCCATCAGACCACTTACTGGTTCCGCGTAGATATGTTCGCCCCCCAGAAGCAGGTGGTTAACAATTTCATCCCGAGGTGAGGTCATGTGTTGAATCAATAGTTTCTCAGTCGCGTCATTCTCATCTACTTGTGCTTCACGGAGTATCACTCCAACTCGCTCCAATGGTCTTTTTATCTTTTCAAGCCTGATTCCTCTGATCCCATGATAGGCCACTATTTCAATTTCACCTAGGTATCTAAAGTACCTTAGACGGTCAGAGATTTTGTGGATCAGTTTCGGGGGAGTCAAGCCTTTGGGAACATCTAAGTTCTCCAAGTCCCAGGACGTTGCAATCTTTCTGTATTTTTCCTCCGAGGCAGAGGTCCAAATTATCTTCTCAAGATAAGCTCTTGTCATGTGATTCAGAACTGTGAGTTTCAAAGGAAAATAACTTGTCTGCACACAAAAAAGTTTCATACAGAAACTAGTGTTTCTCGAAACTTTAAGTTCTACATAGACTAGTAATAACTATACCATGTTACCTAGACTGTGGATGTGACTCATCACTCTTCCAAATGGCATACGAAAGAAGTCAATGTCAGCCCACTTGAAAAATGTGAGAGAGGTTAAAGCATATTGCTTGAATACAGCAATCACGTCTTCTTAAAGCTCTTGACTTTGAACAGTTAGAAACTTACTTTTCTATTTTTTTCAAACCACCGTTTTCATAAACCTTATATTTCATATCAAGAGGATATAACTTTTTATGAACCATTGTGAATGGGTTCATCTCAAGGAAAGATAAATCAAGATCTAGTACCAAGAAAAAAAGTTAGGTTCACATTTATTTATTGTGAGATTTGTGTGTAGAATCAGTAACCTTTGGCTGTTTGGCATACCTTTAAAAATAACGAAAGTGTTGTGGATGAAATGTACAATTTGCCCACTTATCTATACGTGGAAGATTAATAAGTTAGAAATTGCAAAGAACCTCTTAGATGCAAAACTTAAGTAATATTAAGCTTAATTACCTCTTGAGGAATGGTTGCAACAAGAGCCCATACCTCATGTGTCAAGAAATCACCCATGGGTATACAGATGGTCATGACCTGGCGTTTCAACCCAATTTCAGCATTACACTGAGAAGACAGTGAAACAAACGCTAGGAAATAAATGAAAAAGTATCCAAAATACCTTGTCCTTCGACTTGGTATCAAACCTTCCACTAGTGAATCGTCGATACTTTCTATATTCCTGTATTTCAGGCACAGCAAAATGTATGTTGCTCCCAAGGCTATGAGAGACAATGCTAAGATAAAAGTGATCCTCCGGTGGGATATATGGCTCAACAAGGAATGTTGTTTTGGGTTCACATGTACTCATCACTACCTATAAATGATTATAGCAAATCTAAATTAGATGTATAGACAACAAAACTACAAACAATTTCCCCAAGACAAACATATCATTCAACAAAATTTACCTCTTTATCCAATTGTCTTTCATAAAAACGACAGCTTCAGGAAAATCCACTAGCGATGCAACCAAACGAAGTTCGTCATGCTTTCTAAAGAGGCTATCCATTTTCACCACAAGGCGCATAGATAAAAGCCACGGTTCCTTCTCTACTAGCTTATAGAGATTAGTATCTCTGTCAATCTAAACACAATCTAAGTAAGAGCATTAATTGCTGAGTTAAGGTTATACTTTTTCTCAATCTAACATTAAGCAACAAAAAATAAGACTAACACAACAGAATTTAATGTTACCTGAACGATTCTCATAGGAACCAACTCTTCGTCAAAACGACTATAGTGTTCATTTGCAAGTCTCCTAGAGTTGTACTCACTAATCTTCTTCTGAGCCATTTTGACAATGAAGCTACACAAAACACGGATTTAAAATCGATAAATCTCACATACCAATGAAGAAGAAGAAATCGATGATCTAAAACAAACAAAAAAGAAGAAATCTATGAAATTGGGGATTTACCGTTGAGAGAGAGATAAGAATGCAGAGAGATTTCAGACTGATGAAGATGAGAAGTTGAGAACCTTGAGAGAAGAGAGATTTCAGACTGATTTCATTTCTTCTGCGCGGCTGTGGTTACAATAGGGAAGCCAAACCCTTCTAAAAGCCCTTGTAGCTTCAGAGTTCCGACTTTTTCTTTTTTCCCAGATCCAGTTTGATTCGTAAAACTACTTACCTTACCACTAAGTTATAATTTCCTTACACTTAAAATTAGCCGTTCTTAATGATGTCCTAAGAGAGTTTTAAACACAATTTATATTCGAATCGGAGCCAGACGAGAAACTGATTATCGCTAAACAATTGAATTTAATTAATTCTCTTTAACGGTATCATTAAAATTATTATTATGTTTTTGCTTGCGGCTGTTTTGTTATAAATAAAGTTTCGGCAATAAGTTACTGTGAGGTTTCTTTGGGTCAGTGGTACAGAATAGTGTTGCCTATCTCTTCTTCCGCTCTGGCCTCAGGTTCGAGCATTCGTTTTGTTGATCTTTTTACCTATTTTTTAGTAAATACAAATAGAACAATTTTTTTCTTAAGAAAAAAAAAGAAAGGAAATCTCAATTAAACCTAAATTACAATAAATTCCTTCTCTAATATTCTACTTACTCCTCTAGTAAAAGGGGGTACTACGAGCCCTATGCCCGACGCATCTAACCAGCTCGCGTGGTTCACCAGGTCCAGTCATTTTAGTTTGACTTTTCTTTTTCAGATATGTGACATCTCAAGGTTTTCCAAACCCCATTTCTTTAGTTAAGCTAAACCTCAGATCTGGAAGCAATGTGACCCTAAATTGATCATTTTAATTTCAAATTATCGTTTATGCTGTGAATACGCGAGATATGATCAAAACCCAAAAAAAATTAAGCGAATATCTTTTTGTCTAGTGTTCTTTTTATTAATTTGATGATTCTGTTACATTACATATCCTTAGACTTCAAAACTCAACACAATCCTAATAGAAAGAGGAAAACCTTCTAAAATCAATTGTACAGTACCGTGGCATCCCTTGACTTATTCTAATTTGGGCACCAAAACAGTATTATATGATTTTAAGTTATTTTGAACAAAAATTTATGCATTTTAAAATTTCAAATCTAAGAGTGGACAAACAAAAATTCGGGACATGATTTTATAGAAACGAGAGAACAGGATGACAATTTGGAAATAGCAAAGATATACCATTTATGTTCCATATAAAATTTGGGATATAAATGGCAATTCTCAAAAAATAAAATATGACAAACAAATAAACTATCACAAATGTGTTTGTTTAATTATCAAAAACTTAAAATTTAAAAATAACCCAACATAAACTTCATAGTCATAAATCATCAAAATAAAAATAAACCAAAATAAATTCCACCAATCTAAAATCCTAATTAACCAAAATTAGAATGGTGAATGAGGGAAATAAAATGAAAATGGTGAATGAAAGGTTTTAATTTATATATGCCAAAATTAAAATTTTACATTAAAAAAATTAGTACTAAGAAAAATTTAATTATCACTCTATCAGATAATTAAGTCACATATTCAAGTTTAATTTGATAAATTTTTCCTTTTAAAATTTTTACACTTATTGTTCATGCCTTTTTCATAAAGGAAGCTTCTCTTGAATGCCCAAATTGTCTAAATACATGCAAATGACAGCTTTACATCAAATGGAAATATAATTATCACTCTATCAGATTATTCGATTTTTGTTCACTAGTATGTACAATAAGGTCTACGATCAAAGGACGGACTTCTTTGGACTTTGTCGAAAAGATCAAATATAAAGCCAAAGTAATTAGAAGGTCAAAACACTTTTGTCAAAAAAATAAAATAATAACAAAAATCAACTTTAAACACATGCTATATGCTTATAACTAATGAATCTATTGAAAAATAATTATGGCATGCATGGTATGGTTACGACTTGCGACTTGGTCGAAATGTTTTGTGGTGTATATATCTTCATTAAAATGTTAACAATCCAAAGAAATTTATGCAGTTCACTTGTCAAGTCTTGTGTTCAATTCTGGTAAACAGCACTGAGGCTGTGTAGCAAAAAAAAAAAAAAGTTTATTGGAAATATGTACGACTGTATAGTAGGAAGAAATGATTGTGTAGACATTGGGGCTATTTATCTGCAGTTTCTCCCTTTCGCAAATTTTCATGATTTGGACGGCATGTCTCATACATGCAAAAAAATAATCACACATGAAAATTGGGTATTTAATTAGTATAAGTTATCGGTGGATACAGATTGGATATCCAGATTTTTCAGAATATTTAAATCTAAGTTGGACGGATATATAATTTGCTCACTAGATCTGGATCTAAAAATTCAAATATCCGACGAATATTTAGATCTAATCTATGATAAATTTTGTATCATATTTTAAAAAAACAAAAGGTGGAATGGTAAAATAATGCAAAATTGTAAAAACCAAAATTAATGATTAAAAGATGTCAAATTTGCATTTTTTATCTAGAATTTTGAGATCGTTGATAAAAAAATGTTTATAAGTTGAACATTGAAAAGTCTTAGAAAATATATTTTCCAACTAAATAGACTTATGTACTAAAATTATTTTTTTTTAAATTATTTTTTTAAGTTTTCTTTTTTTTCTTCGTAAGTTTTGAAAATCAACATTAAACCTTATTATAATTAAATTTGTTTAAGATTAAAATAAGTATTATGTAATGCATACCCCATATCCAGATCTGGATATCTTGAATACCCAAATTTTCATATCGGATCGGATCTCACATCCCAAATAATCTTGAATACCCAAATTTTAGTACGTCTTCATCACTAAAAACTCAAGAACTCTCTATATTTTTCACCAAATTCTTTGATTCAAAAGCTAAATTCGAGTTTCTCGTGTCTACATTGAGTAATCCCTGCCTCTTTCCCAATTTTTTTGTCATAGGTCTCTCGATTTTAGGTAATAAGCTCGCCTAAACTTATAGCTTTTTGGGTTCATCATCAACTTTTGTTTTTGCTTGAATTTATAAACGAATTCAGGTCAGAGGATGAGTTAGGATGAGTTTATCAGTTGATATATCAATGCTTGGTCGAATTTGATGATTAATTGAAGTAATTTTGAATATTCAAGTTTAGGGTTCTTAAGAAAAGGAAAAACAAAAATTTTGGGGAAAATGGAGAGATTGTGGTTTCATTGGATAGATTTTGGTGTATTGAGAGAGTTCTTAGGAGACTTCCTAGTTTGAAAATGCTTTGGTGATGATTTATGAGAACTTTGGTGTGAAAATATGCTTGCAAAATATGATATTTAGAGACATGAGTGGTGGTTGATATGTGTCTTTAACGCTTGAAGTTATATCATCTGATGTCTAAAAGCACAACTGGATTGATGTT
Organism: Cardamine flexuosa; assembly: GCA_963555745.1. Lineage (NCBI taxonomy): Eukaryota > Viridiplantae > Streptophyta > Magnoliopsida > Brassicales > Brassicaceae > Cardamine > Cardamine flexuosa. The sequence continues at coordinate 25,151,583 of OY743217.1, read as the reverse complement.
TTGAAAGTTTGTGGTTTCAAAAGATAATTACTAACTTTGTTCAAAGTGATCAAACTATTTTGTAGATATCAATGGGGAAAACAAGGGAGGCAATTGAAGCGGCAAACAAGAAGAGTGCTCAAAACGCGAAAGGAAAGACTCTAGCAGCTAGATCATCAAAGTTACAAACCAAGCCCCAAACAACCAAGTCCAAAGGAAAAAGGAAGGGAAAGGTTGTGGAACAAGATGAGGCGGAGCATAGTGTCGAAACCGAAAGTGAGGAGTTGGAGATAGCTCCAAACGCCAAGGGAAAGACCATTGCAAAAGGTAAAGGAACGGCTAAGGAAAGCCACAAGTGCCCAAGAAGATCACTTATGCTCGATACATGGAGAGGTTTGATAAATTTTCATTTGTGGCTACCCACTACTTGACCCCGTGTTTCTTAGCGAGGCAGGGATCTTGGATGATGTTGAAGTTATCTTCCACAACATGGGGCTTAAGACATTTCTAAGCTTGGCTCATGACACTTATGTTAAACTCACCAAGGAGTTTCTTGCCACGTTAACGACCGTGATAAACAACCCGAAAGAGGATGAGTGGGATGAAATGGTGTGCATTAACTTCAAGATAGGGGCAAGACGTATTCAATGGATTCTTTTGAGTTGAGCAGAGTTTTTGGCCTTCCAAGGGGACTGCATCACACCCTCGAGACATCAAATTTAAATGGGAAAAACGTCAGGTTCAGAGAATTTCTCAGGAAATCAAGCAATGCAGATAAATTAATTGGTCGAAATCGAATTACGAATCAATTCTAGAACTTAATTCACTAAGATAAAATTAACTTAACTATCGTTGCGAGAATTATCTATGTCCAAAACCTAAGAAACCAAATTCCTTTGCGAATCTTAAAATCTAAATAAGCTTTAATCACAAGTTTGATTTGTTCACAAATTATCTAATCCAAATTCCTTTGCAATTATCTAATTTGTTCACTCTAGGTTTTAATCAGATGATAAATAAGCTTCCATTTTTTTCTACAAAATCATTAATCAGACTCTCAAAGTTATACTTTTAACCAGCTCCCTTTCGATAGACAAGATAACCAAGTCACTCAATCTTTTTTGCAACATAGTCGAGCAAAAATATGAATTTATCAACTTCAATTTTGGAAAACTTCTTTCATCAGATACAATTAAAATTGGAATTGTCAATTTTTCTAAATTTGTAGACTAACAAAAGTATAATATAAATGATTATTGATGGTAAACACTAAAGAAGAAGAAATTAATGGTGATTGGAGACTTTAGAGTTTGAAAAATAAGCTATAAAATAAAAGAGGCTATATTAATAAAAGTTTAGTTGAGACAAAAATAAAATAAAAATAAAAGACATAGTAAACTACTAATATCTTACAAAAATTACCAGGCTTCTTCTTTGAACTTCTCTTTGATCGGGAGTATAAAATCACGACTCATGCTATGCTATCGGCTGGAGGAAGAATACTGGAAAGCAAAAAGTGGAGTGCACTGGCTTAAAGAAGGAGACAAAAATACTAAATATTTCCATGAGAAGACTAAACAACGGCGTACGCTTAACCGGATTGCACTTTTAGAAGATGAACAAGGAAATAGTTTTACGGATCCACAGTCTATAAAGTCTCTCGCCACAAACTATTTCCAAACTCTATATCAGTCAACGGGACACTATTCAGTAGACACTTTAATAGCAGGTATTAATCCCTCAATCCCTCCTTCAATTAACCAAGATGATGAAATCAGGCAAGCTATATTTAGTATTGATCCTGGTAAATCACCAGGACCTGATGGCATGAATGCTGGCTTTTACAGGCAGCATTGGTCTACTATTAAGGATGACATATATAAGTATATTCAGTTGTTCTTTCAGGAAGGATATTTGGAGCAGGAACTGAATCATACTCATATTTGTCTTATTCTGAAAACTGAAGCCCGGGTTCAGTTGAAAGATTATCGCCCTATTAGTCTAACTAATGTGGCTTATAAGGCAATCTCCAAGATTTTAGCTAATAGAATTAAGCCTTGGTTGAATGATATTATCTCTGAGAATCAAATAGCTTTTATTCCAGGAAGACATATTACGGATAATATTCTAGTGGCACATGAATTGTTGCATTCTCCGCGTACAAAGAAATTAAAAGCTGATTATATGTCCATTAAATTGGACATATTTAAGGCTTTTGATAAAATTGAATGGTCTTTTTTGAATGCAGTGATGGAAAGGATGGGATTTCATCAACTCTGGAGAACTTGGATCATGCGGTGTATTACCACAGCTTCCTACTCTATCCTTATTAATGGTGAACCAACAGGCACGTTATATCCCCAAAGAGGAATTTGCCAAGGAGATCCAATTTCTCCATACCTTTATCTTCTCTGTACAGAAGGCTTATCAGCCTTAATTCACCAATATCGTACTCAACACAAGTTATCGGGATATAAAGCATCTAGAGGAGGACCAAAAATAACTCATTTGCTTTTTGCAGATGATTCTTTGCTATTTACAAGGGCTTCTACAACTGATGCTAACCATGTTAAGGAGTTATTACAACTATATGAAAGAGCATCAGGCCAGCAGATTAACTACTCCAAATCAGCCATTACATATAGGCTATAGCAAAGGTGTGTCACAATCTCTGCAAAATAGCATTGCTAACATCCTGGGAATTACGCAAATAGGAGGTTTTGGAAAATATTTGGGTTTACCAGAATCTATTGGGCGAAGTAAGGCTGATACATTTGCTTATCTGAAACAAAGAATTTCTCAACGAATTAATAGTTGGTGTAATAGGCTATTATCACCAGCTGGTAAGGAAGTCTTAATCAAATCTGTTCTTACAGCTATTCCAGCCTATACTATGAGCTGCTTCTTACTTCCACATAATTTGCTGAATCACATAGTAAAACTAGTTAGGAGGTTTTTCTGGTCTAGTAAAGCTGATCGTAATAGAATAGCGTGGATATCTTGGAATCAGATTACTAGATCAAAAGACAATGGGGGGTTTGGGAATTAGAGATTTTCGCGAGTTTAATATAGCTAAATATTATCCTCGTACAAATTTCCTGAATGCTTCCAGAGCCTTCCGATCTAGTTATGCTTGGCAAAGCATCTTAGCAGCTCAGTCTTTATTAAAGCAAGGGATAGTCTGGGGTATTGGTAATGGGAAAAACATACAAATATGGCAGGATAACTGGATAATTGATTCCCATCCACGACCTCCTAGATTACTGCAACAAACAATAAATCCTTCCATCACTGTCTCTGAGCTTTTTGTTGCAGGATCCAAGAGCTGGGATTGCAGAAAGCTACAACAATTTGTTCAACCCCAGGATATTCCATTAATCACTCAGCTCCGACCGCCGACAGTTGAAGTAAGTGATTCTGTCTCCTGGTTTTACTCTAAAACGGGTTCTTATACAGTGAAATCCGGATATCATCTTCAAAGTCAAAGATTCTCAGCGCAATCCATATCATCAAGTCCACTGCTCGATGAAAGCATAAGGGCTATGTTTAAAAAATTGTGGAAGAGCTCTCTTCCACCGAAAATTAAAACTTTTTGGTGGAAAGTTATACATCAAAGACTTCCTGTTACAACCCAATTAAATCATCGAGGCAGTCATCTACATCCAATGTGCTGGACTTGTCGAGAAGCCATTGAAACTATAACTCATCTTTTATTTCAATGCAGAGTGGCAAAAGAAGTCTGGGAGCTGGCCCCTATCATCACACCCCCAGGTGATATACTTGAAACCAATGATTTACACCAAAATTTGCAGGTCTTTTTTCAACAAATGCCCGCAAAGCAAACAGAGATCTCTCTCTTTCCATTCATTGGATGGAGCCTATGGAAAGCTAGGAATAACCTAGTCTTTAAAAATAGGTGAGATCATATTGAAAATATAATCGCAAAGGCTATTAGTGATCATCAGATGTGGAAGCAAGCACAACTAGAAAAGTCCCCTGAGCTCACATCCTCATACTCTAGGAATTCGGAAATTTCCATTGAAGACGTACGTGCTCAATGTAATGCCTATGTTTGTCTTGTAGATGCCTCATAGATTTCTCTGACACAACCGGCAGGAATTGCGTGGACTCTACAAAACAAATCTGGAATGAACATTGTACAAGGGGAATCTTCCATTCCTTCAGTATCCTCACCAATGGAAGCGGAAACGATCGCTCTTCGCATGGCTGCTCAAGAGTTAACCAAGCTAAATACCAAGAAGTCCTGTTCGTTGGAGATTGTAAAATATTATATGATGCAATGCAGGATTTTACAAGCTCAAGATCTCAAGAATGGAGACCACTAATTATCCAGGGTGAGATCAAGGATCTAGATCGATACTGTCAAATCAATAAAGGTTATAAATTTATGTATATTCCTAGACGTTTACTGTGTAATGTTGATGCACGGGCTAAGTTAGCACGTTCTGTTTGTAAACCTTATACTATACGTTTTGCTCTTGATATGTAATAATAGATCTATTTGTCGAAAAAACAAAAAAAATCTTACAAAAATTAAGGCCCTAAAAATTCTGTAAAAATATAAGGCCCTAGGCCAAGTTTCTAAAACTCCTACATAGGCACGGCCCGGCAGAAAAATGAATTTGAGAAAAAGTAACTGTAATTCTGTAAATCGAAAGAAATGCCCATCCCTTAACCCAAGCCTAATCCATATCTATATTCATTCATATAAAATAAAAAAAATCAAAAAGGATTAAAATTACGTATGGTTCAAAAGTTGAAACATATGTACAATACAAATATTTTTGAATTCCCGCCACACTTTTCATCTAATTTTGGCTTCTCTTTTGCTTCTATTGTGTAAACGCAAGAGCTACCGTTGTATTTGAAAACTGATTATGAATCTGAGTCACAAAGTGAGACAAGGGTTTCTTCACAATAAAAAACCTTTTTATTAGAAAATCTGTTTAGTGCACTTACAAGTTTCACTCAAACAATTATCTAATCTCTCATGTTTATGGATTTCTACACAATCCAAAAACCTCTCAAGACAAACCCCTTAGTCTCCTTAAGTATTATGCTTTCTCTCAAGAAACCCCATAACCTTAATGTCTAAGAATTCTCTTGCTCTTTTGTGCTGAACTTTTCTAAAGCCTTAAACATCCTATTTATACTAAATAGGTCGGCTATACAACAAGCCAATTTCTTATTCTAACAATAATAGAAATAGACAATTTCCTTTTTCTTTAATGATAAGGAAAATTTTCTTTTCTCTTCATGTTTCCTTTTCCTCCTATGAAAAGGAAACTCTTCCGTCTTTTAGAATCTTCTCCAAACTTCTAGTGTCTGTAACTATCCACCATTAAACCGACAATGTTGATTTCCATAAGCCCACTTTGCGTTGCTCTGATATGCTAAACTACTTCGTGTATTACTTTGACTTAGTACAAAAACTGAATCAAATGTTGCATCTTCAATCTCCCCCTTTTTAACCTTGTGACTCACAAGCATCTGCAATTATAATCTTCCAAGAATGTATACACATGTAAATGTTCTTCAACCAGAATTTAAATAGAAAACATCTAAGTCTGAGACTCCCCCATAATTCATCACACCAAAAACGTTTTTCCAAAACTCCCCCAGAAACTGACACATCTTCTCCCCCTGCTTGTGAGTACATAGGTTAAAAACTTTCTTAGATCCTTCTCTTAGCCACATTCTTCTCCCCCTTGATGTAACTCTCTCTAATAACCACCAGAGACAAACATTGTATTTGATTTTGAAAGATTTCTTTTAAATCCAAGACCATATCGATCAGTTTTGCTAATGTTTAGAATATGATCTAACTGCTTCGTGCCATTATTAAGCATCCTCACATTCTTGTGAGTTTCTTCAAGTTGTACTCTAGCTTGTGATGCTTCTTCTTCTTCTTTCTATTTTGCATATTTTTGTGTTTCAGCAACCTTAGCCTCCAACTTGATTTTCTCTCTTGTCAACACTGAATTCTCCTCAACTAGTTTAAGCCATTTTTCATACACCATCTTGTAGTTGACACTTTCTAATTTGCTACAACCTTCTGTTGCAGGTTCTGATGCACGTTCTGTTGCAGGTTCTGTTGCACATTCTGTTGCAGGTTCTGTTGCACATTCTGTTGCACATTCTGTTGCAGGTTCTGTTGCACGTTCTGTTGCATGTTCTATTGCATGTTCTGTTGCACGTTCATTATCTGTTGTAGTTGCAGTCATATTGTGAGAGTGTCCACTTCCTAATGTTCTAGTTCCTAGCCTTCCTGATGTACTTTCTGATGCACCTTGATATAGATCAGATTTCTTTATCCATATTTGACTACAATATCCATTCCAGAAAAATTTTCCTTGATCTTTGAGTCTACGTACTCTTTCTCTGAATATGTAGCAATATGCTTTAATGTGCCCATGCTTTCCGCAAAAATAACATCCAGTTCGTCTGGCTGCATTATTTTCAAATTTGTTTTGATTTGGTGGAGAAACACTTTCAGCTACAAACTTAATTTTCCCTGTTTTAGATCCTTCTTGCCCAGTATATCCCAAACCTTTGTTAAATTTTCCAGCTCTTGTAGAAGTAGTCAGCTTGTCCTTCCTTAATGTTAAGCTCTCTTGACTGAATTTATTTTTAGCTTTCAACTTATTCTGTAGTAATTCAACAAGTGCATCAAGACGACGCTTCTCTTTTACTAAGGCTTGATTTTCTTGTCCAATCTTAACCAGTGTCTCATGTACATCCTTATAGCATTCGGCAAAGTCAACTTCACGATCTTCCACAGACTCATACCCTGAAACTTCTTCACCACCTTCAAATTCAGCTTTTCCCAAAAGTGTAACAAAATGATTCACTTCGTCTTCAGCATCACTTTCTTCCTCTGAATCATCTTCAATTTTTTGCATAGATTTCTCTTTTCTTATTTTATGATTACTAACACATTCATGCTGAGTATGTCCAATACCTTTGCACCGAAAACACTTTACTTCCCTTTTCTTAAATGTAGGACATTCGTATTTGAAGTGTCCATACCCTAAGCACTCATGGCATTGCATATTTGCCTTCTTAATAGCTTTATCATCTTCTGCATTCTTTTTGATTGAGCTGAACCTCTTATGTCTTTGTTCTTTTTCTACCTTCCTTAATAGTTGATCAAATCTTTGAAATAATAACAAACTTAGAGGATCCTCTTCTTCTGCTTCTTGAGTTTTTCTTTCATGAGAAGTCAATGACAAGCACTTTGATTTTTTCACCTTTTTTCATCCTCTAGTTCCATCTCATGAGCTTGAAGCATTTCGACCACATCTCCAAAGCTAAGGTCTTCCGTGTTATGTGACACACTTAAGGCAGTTTTGTATGCCATGAATCTAGAAGGTAAACATCGTAGAAACTTCTTTACTAGTTTCTTGTCTTTGTACTTCTTTCCAAGTATCAATGCTTCTTGAGCCAAAGAACTTATCTTTGAACTAAAATCAGAAATTAAATCACGTTCTTCCATCTTCAGATTTTCGAATCTTGATGCTAACATATCTTTCCTTGAGTTCTTCACATTTGTAGTTCCTTCAAAGTGATTTTGCAAGATATCCCAAGCTTCTTTTGCTGTTTCACATCCCTGAATTAGTTCAAACTGGTTTCTTCCAATATTACTGTGAATAGTGGTGAGTGCCTTAGTGTTGTACTTTGATTTCTTCAATTCATCATTAGTCCAGTCCTCCTCCGGCTTAGCAACTTCGGCTCCTGATTTATCTTTGATTTTTGGTTCTTCCCAATTTTCCAATATGGCTTTCCAAGCATAGACATCAATACCTTTTATAACTGCCTTCATCCTTGATTTCCAAAAACCATAGTTTCCATCATTCAATATTACTCTTGAACCGATCTCAAGTCCATGATAGCTCTCCATTTTCTCCACAGGATCTCACCTGTATGTAATCCTCACAAGTTACCGCTCTGATACCAATTGTAAACGCAAGAGCTACCGTTGTATTTAGAAACTGATTATGAATCTGAGTCACAAAGTGAGACAAGGGTTTCTTCACAATAAAAAATGTTTTTATTAGAAAATCTGTTTAGTGCACTTACAAGTTTCACTCAAACAATTATCTAATCTCTCATGTTCATGGATTTTTACACAATCCAAGAACCTCTCAAGACAAACCCCTTAGTCCCCTTAAGTATTATGCTTTCTCTCAAGAAACCCCATAACCTTAATGTCTAAGTATGCTGTAACGACATCCATGAGACGCATCTCTAGATTTTTGTCAGCCGCTAGACTCATAAGAAATCTAAACGTTATTGCATCCATAACGGGGGAATATGTTTCCTCATAATCGATCCCGGGTCTTTGAGAAAATCCTTGAGCCACAAGGCGAGCTTTATATCTCATAATCTTATTTTTCTCATTTCGTTTCTTGACAAAAACCTATTTGTATCCAACCGGCCTCACATTTTCAGATGTGAGTACAATAGGTCCAAATATATTTTGTTTATTGAGCGAGTCAAGTTTAACTTGTATCGCATCTTTCCATTTTATCCAGTCATGCCTCTTTGGACATTCATATACACACTTTGGTTCTAGATCATCGTTTTCCTCATTTATTTCCTTTGACACAATGTATGAGAAAACATTATCAACGTTATCCACTTCTTTTCGATTCCATATCTTTTTATTCTGGATATAGTTTATAGAAATCTCATGATTCCTTCAGGCTCATGTTCTTCTTTATCATTAGACTCATGATTCGTTTCTCCTAAAATGTTTTCTAACACTTAAGGTTTATCATGCTTCTCAGCTTTCTTTTTCTTTCTAGGATTTTTATCTTTAGAACCAACGGGTCTACCATGTTTCAAGCGTGTCCTAGACTCATGTGTATCCTCTGCACCTCCAATTTCCTTTTGAGTTTCAATTCGTGCAGGAACATTTGCAACTGGTATATGTGATTTAGTCACTGTCTTGGTATCTGCAAATGCATCAGGTAGCTAATTTGCTATACTTTTCAAATGCATAATCCGTCGAACTTCTAGTTCTGACTATTTTGTGGGAGGATCAAGATGTAACAGAGATGGTACACACCATTTGATATCATTTTCTACTTGTTTATTTTCTCTTTCTAGAACCAAGAATACTTTCTCATCGAAATGACAATCGGCAAAACGTGCCGTAAATACGTCTTCAGTCTGCGGTTCTAGGTATCGTATAATTGATGGAGAATCACAACCAACATATATTCCCAACCTTCTTTGTGGTCCCATCTTTGTACGTTGTGGTGGTGCTATAGGCACGTACACCGCTGATAACACCGTATATTTACCTATTTTAGCTACGTTTTTTATATGTTTTTCTTAAGTATTTCAAGTAAACCTAGGATTTTACTAAGGATTTTTGTATACTTGAGGTTTTAAAAGCATTTATAGGTTTTAGGACGAAAAGCAGCAGAAAGCAGCAAAATGAGCTCCATGACAGTTTCTGAACCACAGATTCAAGAGTCATCTTTCATCTCCAATACGAATGAAGACCTTCCAGTGAGCCAAATTCAACGCTCTTTATATCATTGGAAAGCTAGAAGAGTCATATTTCATATCCAATTGGAATCACTCCAATCCACCTAGCCAATCAGAAGTTATGATGAATCAAAGACACCCTCTAGCAGAGAAGTGCATGCGCTCCACCAAGCACAGTGGAGCGCCCAAACAGCCTTCCCAGCACTCCCAGAGAGCCTGATGGAGGGCTGGAGCCCTATCCGAAGCTGCTTTGACTGAAACGACCGTGCTTCACTTAGTTTGTCTCGGAAGACCCTAGAAGCCCTAAGCCTAATTCCACCGCCTCTAAAACCTATATATATGAGTCCTTATCAACCCAAGAAAGAGGAGAGCGAATAAGGAGCAGCAGAGACGACCCATCCATTGAAGACACCATCGAAGAACTCCATCACCGCTGCTGCCTTCTCACCATATTTACTTGCTTTTAGATTGTTTTTATCTAAGGGAGAATATCTAAAACTCTACAAAGAAGATCCCTAAAACCCTCTTTGACTATTTATTTATAATTATGCTTTCCATATCAACTTTTGTCATGGTTTGTTTGATTATATCTGAGTAGTCTTTTAGTTGGGTTTAGTGCGGGTTCTTGAAGGGAATTTATGGTTTTGATATTGTTAGGTTTTTCTAGATTCGTTTTTCTCTCTATCTTAGGATTAGAGTTCATCTGCTTAGATTTATCCCTAATGGTTGTTGCTTGATTGATCACTTGTAACTGATCTAAGGAGCAGGGTCCCGATGGAAGTCGCAACACCCTCTCCCGAACTAGCTAGGTCAGAGCAGTTGTGCCATGATCAGCCAAAAGCCGAGTCATGGGGTAGCTGTGAACTAAGACCACTCGTTTATAATGCTTGGAAGGTCTCGTGGTGAGCATGCAAAAGCTGACTTATGGAGGGGCTGGACATAGGTAGCTAGGTCTTCCAAAAGAGATCTAGTTATAAAGGAAACCACGATAGAGTTGCGAGTTCCAGAATTGTAGTAGAGATTTACTTATGTTAGTCGCTGAAACCTTAGAGAACCATGATCCCTGGATAGTCCCCTTCGCCCAATGCTTTTAACCTATTGAATTTACATCATTTTTTACTTGCTTAGTTTAGTTTAGAAAACTCTAAAATAAACCCTTTAATATTCTCCTATTCTCAAAGAGTTCATTGATAAACCCAATAAAACAATGGAGGGAAATTTCACATTACTTTTTAATTCTCAACAACATGTAATAAACAGATTTAAAATCTGATAACAACACATCGACAACATTAACAAAAATCACTACATATATTGGCATACCCACTAAAAAAAATAGATAACATGATCAGGTTAAATATTTAAATTTACATTAGATGTATTTAAATGGTGAAAGAATTTGTACCCTAATTGGCAAGTGTTTCCGAATTTGAGATTAGCAGCATCAATCTTCGAGTAAGCTAGACAATCAAAAACTCTTAGATGCTCTATGTTTGGTTTATTCTCGAGCAAGCATTCGTAAGGAGTCATGTTGTCAAGTGCTTTTGTTGATATCTGATTGATGACATAGGTGGCATGACATACCGTTTCTCCCCAAAGATAGTTAGGTACCTTCATTTCTTTGAGCATCCTTCTCGTCATCTCCATCAATGTCCTATTTCTTCTCTCCACCACACCGTTTTGTTGTGGTATGTAGGGTGCCGTTAAATGTCTTTTGATACCGCTTGTATCACAAAAGTCATTAAACTCCTTCGATGTGAATTCTCCTCCTCTATCGGTTCTTAGAGTCATGATATCCGTCCTGAGATCCTTCTCCACAACACTTTTAAACGCCTTGAATCTATCAAAAGCTTCACTCTTCTCCTTTAACAAGATATACCACATGTATCTTGAAAAATCATCAATAATAAAAAATATGTATTTGTTATGCGCGAGAGTCGGTGGTGTAATCGGACCACATAGGTCTGCGTGAAGAAGCTCTAGTGGTTTGGATGCTCGGAACATAGTCGCCTTCGGGAAAGCCTGACGAGTCTGTTTCCGTACCAAACATGATTCACACAACCTTATTTCTTCTCTAACTTCCGATAAGCCATGAACCATTCCTTGTTGGAACATAACTTTGACTGTCTTGAAGTTGACATGCCCTAACCTTGCGTGCCACTTCCACGTATCATCTTCTATTCGAGTGTGTAGGCAAATTTGTTTCCCAATCTTGAGATTTATCTGTACAGTCGATTTGGTGACCTTGTGACTTTCACCAATAGTCTTTCACTCGGATCATGGACCGTTAGATAATCTTGCCTCATTCGAACATCACAACCGACCTCCGTAGCTTGTCCTAAGCTTAGAATGTTGCTCTTGAGATCCAGAATTTAGTAAATATCAGAGACAAGAGTTTGCTCATTCATTTTACTTTGAAATAGAATTGACCCCTTCCCTTCTATTTCTACACACGAACCATCTCCAAACTTCACTTTTCCTTTGATATTTTGTTGAGCTCGGAGAAATACGTCTTGTTTTCTGTCATGTGATTACTTGCTCCATTATCAAGATACCACATACCATCTTCACCTTTGTAGTTCTTTGGTATGAGTTTATCTTCATTCAAGAATACGATCTCATGCATATAAATTGTTTGATCGGCTACTTCCGTCTCCACTTTATTTGCTTCTTGAATCTTTTGTATTCTTTCAGAGCATGAGGATGCAAAGTGGCCATATTTATTGCATCGATAACAAATTACCTTTGATAAATCCTTCTTATCTTTTCCTTGATTTGTTTTCTGTTCTTGCGAGTTGAATCTGCCTCTACCTCGTCCTTTGAATCCTCTGCCTCCACGTCCACGTCCTCTCCCTCGTGAACCTGATTGTTCTGAACTTGTGAACAATAGCTTTCCTTGCGTGTCTCCTTGTTTTTCATCATCAAGGATCCACTCCTCATAGGTCTTAATTCTTCCTACGATGTCTTCAAAGCTTGTTGTCTTTAGGTCAAGAACTTGCTCGAGATAAGCTATAATGTGAATGTATTTACTCCTTGGCAAGCTGTTGAGAAACTTCTTAACTAGTTTTGGAACGTCAGTCATTTCTCCAAGAGCTGTTGCCTTCGTTGCTATCTCAGATAACTTGCCCGCGAAGTTATCAATTGTTTCCGAATCCGTCATCTTGATTCTCTCAAATTCGGACATTAGGGTTTGTAGTCGTGCCTCCTTGACACGATCAGCCCCTAGGTTACGAGTCTTGATCGCTTCCCAAATATCTTTTGGTGAACTATGATCCCCAACTTGTAAGATGAGAGCTTTCGGGATGGATTGGAAAAGCATCGCTATTGCGATGTCGTTCTTGGTGGCGTCATCTGTGCCTGGTTCTATGGATTCCCACACCTTGTGAATCCGTAACAATACTCGCATCCGCATGGCCCATACCGTATAGTTTGTAGTCGTGAGCATGGGACTTTGGATCGGTATTGCTTTGTCCAACTCATTTGGACGTGTTGCGTTGTCGTCTCCCATGGCTTGGGTTCGACGTGAATAGGTCTCAAATATCTTCTTGATGCTTCTTCAAAGCTCCTTGATCTTAACCTAAAGCTCTGATACCAAATAAAAGATCTCAAGCTTTGTTTATAAAGAATAACTCTCTTTATTAAGTTTAGAAAATCTCTCAAAACTAAACTCCAAAATTCATACTTTTGATCACAACTCAATCAAGGTATTTATAATAATAACACACATTGCTATTACTATTTCTAATGCTACTTGTAATTGGAAAACTCTCTTTTTCTATTACTACATGAATTAGTAAGTTTCCTTTTAGCCTATCTTGTCTTTAACCATCATACTAAAGATTTCTTGGGCCTTAAATTATTTGAAACTTATCCAACAAATATAACCAAAGAAAATAAGTTAACATGTGTCAAGAGATTCATGGGAGGTGGGACACGGTTGACCAATATTACATACATTAATTTTCTTTTAGCCATTTTGTTAAAACAAATTTAGCTAGTTATAATCTAAATAAATTAAGATGTGACCAAATCTAAATCTAAATTTACTTTCCAAAAAGAGAACAAAATCTATGTGCATTTAAAATAATAACTTCTAATACTTCTATAGATCAAATAATATTTGAGTGTTATAAAGTAAATACAAATTAACAAAATAAAATATTACTAATTATCGTGTTTGAGTAATTTAAAAAACATAAAAATAATTTTAAAGTACACAAACCAAAAAATATTATTTTAAAATAATATAATTGATTTAAATAGTTATAAAAAATACTATAAATTATTGGTTGTTTAAGATTTTTTATCCTTTATTATTTTCCTCCAAATGTTTCTCGAGGATACGTTCTTAGCAGTTACACTCTAAAGAGAAGATGTAATCGAGAATACCAACGACTTTATAAGAAGAAAATTACGTATGATTGAGTATTTTAGCATATTTTGTTAACATAATTTTGTGTTTATATAACAAAACAAATTATTGACGAATATATGAATTCACTTGTAGTGTTCCTGGACTTCTTAGGCACATTAAACATATATTTGTTGATGGTTGGATGTTGTGAGTAATAACAAAGCTTTAAGCTTTAGAGAAGAAAATGAGAAAACTTAGAAAACCATTCTCATTGCTTAACGTTCAGATTACACTCATGATGTATTTAAAGAGAGAAAATAAAATAGCTGTAAATTTCTAATTCTCATCCTCCAGCTGTAAAATTTCAAATCGGTTTTGCAAGATGACAAGAGTTTTGTTTTGACTAGGATTCTTTCCAGCTGCAGAGGAGAGGAGCGTCTTGGATGAGGGAAGCTTGGTGGAAGTTGCCTCTTGTGGTAAATGATCTGTTTTTAACTTTGATGCAGAGTGTCTTGTTTTAACAGTGATAGATCATAGATGTGACATGAGTTACTTATTTTAGTACACAGTTTGTAGCTTTATAAAATTCAGTCTCACATTTTATAGCTTTAATCTTGATTTGGTTTCAATTACAGTAGCTTAGAACATCTCAAATCCAGAAAAGTACCTTATGTGGACACTATTAAATCGTTATTTGTGGACTTATTTGGTGGGTCTAATCTTAAACGGTGAGTTTCTATTTAAAGTATCTATTCACTGAAGTTTTTTTTTTTTTTCTTGCATCGCATTATACGTGAAAACGAATATGTGATTTTGGAGATTTCCTTCCTCTTACATTTCTCTACTTATTTCAATTTGATGGAGTTTTTTTCAAAAGAAGATGTGATAAAATAAGCTGAACTTATCTTAAATAATAAAAACATATACGTTTCTTAAGGAAAAATAAAACATATACTCTTTCTCAAAGAACGTAAAAAGATTTCACATTACGGACAAAGGTAAAAAAGCAGGTGAGAAACACAGAGTGTCACAAGTAAGTCACAAATCTATATTGGAGACGGAAACATCAACCACCAACTCACACATAGTGCAAATAAATCTGTCGGGATAAAGATAGCTTCATAGCCACCAACCTCTTCTAAAGTGTTAAGATAGTAGTAGGCTTCAAAATCAAATATTCAAAACTAAGGGACAATTAGTGGAATTGCTTATATATGTTAGATATTACTTTTAAGTCAAATCTTATTTCAAATATGGATTTCTAATATGTTTTCTCAAAAACGAAAGAGATGCTTTCTAATTAAAAAACAAAAAAATTGCTAATTATATTTAGGAAAGTACAATTATAAAAGTAACATTAAAATTGTCTAATGTTACAAAAGAAATGCTATTAGGAAAAGACAATTTTAATCAATTTATCATAGACTATTATATCTCTTGTGCTAACGCACGACCATAGTGTTTTTATAAAATATTTAAGAAAATTTTGCTTAAATTAAAATATATTCTAAATGTATTATATTTTTATTATATTAAAAATGTTATTTGAGATAATATAAAACAAATTAAAAATATATATTTTGCTTTGTAAATTTAAATATGAACCTATAATATATATCTTTAAATTAATAAAACCCAATAAATATAAAAATTGAAATAAAAAATGAAAACAAATATCTTGCATATGAACAATATTTAAACACCAATAAAATATGTCATGTATTTTTCATAACTTTCTAATTTTAATAAAATTTTAGAAAGAAATATAATATATTACAATATTTTTGTATAAAACAAAGTCAATAATATTAAAATCAATGATCTCATTTAAGATTACAATAAATAGAATATTTACTATTAAAAAATATTATTAACCAAAAAAAAACAAAAATATGTTTAATTAATAAGAATAAAAAGAAAAAACAGAAAACAAAAAAAAGTGATATATTCAAAATACCTTTTCATTCATCCTAATAACTTTCATGCCTATAACTAATTCAAATTCATCTTTAAGAAGAAAATTCCAAATCCGAGATATTAAAGGTCTAATCTTCCATTCATTGGTTGAAGAATTTAGTTTAAAACTAAACTAAAATCCAAAAATCTTAAATTTGATGATAATAGAAGATTAATATGAAATATAGATGAGCGAAAGAAGAAAGAAAGAGAAATATTGAGGATGAACAAAAGAAAGAGAAAAATTGCAAAAGTCATTGTTACCTAAATTTTTTATAGAAAGAAAAAAACTGAATTTGAAGTTAATAGAGATATGGTGTAGTGCAGATAATTTAGGATTTAGTGATAAGTGGAAAAAAAACTTCCAGTTTTTTTGCTAATCTGCTTTTTACTTTTTATATTTTAAATGGTATTTAAATTTATAAAAATATTTATGTGGCATAAATGTTTTTAGAAAAAACTATGTAGCATGTTTTAATTGGATCAGTGACTTGTGCTTTATTATATAAAAAATAAAAGAGTAAAACAAACTAATTAATACATAAATACAGTATTTTTATTTAATTTTAAATATTAAAAAAATATTCTCTGAACTTTTTTTATCTCTTCTAAATAATAAATAAAAATAAAATAAAACAACTTCATACTTTACCAAATAAAATACGATATACATTTTGATATTATTTTTTTCTAACAACAGACAATGCAACATACATTAATTATTTGATAATCTACATCTTATATAATAAAGTAAGGTTACCATTCTGTAAAGTTCTGAGACGCTGCAACGTGTCCACTTACACCCCTTTTAAATTTTTTTTTTTTTTTTGTTTTTTCTTTTTGTATTCAATTTCTTAATTTATTTTATTCTAATTACTTACATAAACAAAAATTCAATTGATATAACATTAGATTAAAACATACTATATAAAATTAGATTAAAGCATATTAATTATTTTTTATCTTAGACTATTTGTATTTCTAAATTTAAAATAACCAAAAACTTTAGATGCCCGTTCAGATAAGATATAGTTTTTTTTTTTAAACATGTATTAAAATTCCATAATTTATAAATAACCTTTCTATTTAACAATAAAAATCGTAATCTTATATACTTAAAAAAACCATGTCTTTACACCATCCTGTTTTTTATAATATAAAAAAAATCCAAAAATTATAAATAACCAATCCATTTTAACAATTAATCTTCCATTTATTATGTTAATTCATTTGAAAAATTTCTTGTATTCAAATTATAACTAATTTCAAATATCAAATTCAAACATCAGTTTTATTACTATATTTATCTCAGTTTTCAATAAAAAAACTCATGTATTTACACCATCCTATTTTTTAATAACATTTAAAAAATCCAAAATTTATAAATAACCAATGCATTTAATAATTAATCTTTCATTTGTTATGTTAATTCATTTGGAAATAACCAATCCATTTTAACAATTAATCTTCCATTTATTATGTTAATTCATTTGGAAGATTTCTTGTATTCAAATTCTAACTAATTTCAAATATCAAATTCAAATAATTCAAACATCAGTTCTATTACTATATTTATCTCAGTTTTCAATAAAACAAAACCATGTATTTACACCATCCTATTTTTAATAACATTTAAAAAATCCAAAATTTATAAATAGCCAATCCATTTAACTATTAATCTTTCATTTGTTATGTTGATTCATTTGGAAACAACCAGTTAAAGATCCATCTTTCTACCCGAGACTTTGCATGTTTGTTGAGAGTAAACAAAAAATTTTTACATGATCATATGAAAGACTAATTCTTAAGTTTCTAAATATAAGAAAATTCTAAAAAATAAATTTGTTTTTTTATTATTATATATGTTGATAATTCTTATTATTAAGTTAGGTAGCATCGATCGTGTAGACATTACTTTCTTAATATTGTATCCACATGTAATTATAAAAACTTTGTGTATTAGAAGAACACATCATTACTTAAAATTCAAATATTTAATTCAAACAATTCAAACATTACTTTTATTACTACATTTATCTCAATTTTAAAATCGCAATGATGAACAGTTTAAGATCTCCTAATTTTGTGTCATTCATTTACTTCATATTATAATTTGTTTCAGAAAATCTTTAATTGTCAACTTAAAAAAACTAACCAAAAGCATAACCTATTCCACAACTTTAATTATCAATCTTTATTAACTTCAACCAAAATAGTAACATATTTCAAATTGTAACATTTCTGAAATTCATTCTTATTTAAATATTACATTAACTCCACATAATTTTATTTTTTAAAACTTCTGTATTTTAATCATCTATTCCAATTACATAATAAATCCATATTGTTCTTATTTCCACAACCTTCTTTTTATCCACTCAACATGTACAGTTGTTAATATTCCCTCTCCAATGTCTCTCAGTACCTCTGAATCACTCCTCCAGTTTTTTCCATATCTGATTCTTGCAGCAATTGACGATAAGATAAACTATCACCAAAACTCTCAGTGTATAGTTGTTCGTCTCTTACATTCATGGGAGACTAGTGATTTCAAATGCAGTAATGTTTTACTGAGCATTGAATTCTTGCTCTTGGATGAAAAAGATGGTGCAAAAAATTTCATATTCGTATCAAACAAACTCAAATACCATTTTCTAATTTTTTTAATCTTTATATATCTAGGCTAATATCATACAAATATCTATCCACCCACGTCGTCTCCATAAGTTTAAGAATTAAGACTCAACTTAAAGAAGGTAATTTATTCTCCATATCATATTTTAATGGCAAAAAACAGCTTGATAGGAAAAAGGGATTGACATTGGTACAAGATTACTAAAGATTTCTGCAAAAAGTACTACCATCAAAAAAACCTCCTTATATGAATAGAATCACTAAATGATTATATGCATTCTAACACCAATGTCAATCCGTTATGACAGAGAACATCATGATATTTAGTTTTATTTTCAATTTTTCTTTGTCATCAAAAGGTTAGTATCTAAAAGTCAGTTTCTCGGTTTACAATAACATGTTCAATATTTCATTTTTATTTAGGTTCACACAAACTTTAGAATATTCACATAAAACTCTTTATGAGGTTATCTTATATTAGTAAGTAACAAAAAATATTTAGAATTGATATCATCTGAAAAGCAAAATACCAAAAAGACTTAAATCATATCAAATTGTGTTTCTATATTCAAGATTTCTTAATGTCACACTCACATGAATTTATAAGTACTATAAGTGGTTTATTTTATGTTTTCTTCTATAGTATATTGATTTTGTTTTATAGTTTTTTTATTAATATTTCAATTGGTTCAACACAATTATTATAATTTCAATATCTATTTCTACCTAATACATTAAATTTTATTGAAAAATTCATACACATCCATACTTTTTAAAATACCATTGAAATTCTAAAATTTTAAATTGTGACTAAAATGGTTCATAAACTTTTGTAAATTATGGTACTTGTAACATATGACATACTTTCCTATAACCTAATTATGTATTTTCTTTGATTTAATTAAAATAATTCACATGACACTATTAATAATATTATTTTAAAATGTTATTTTGGTTAAAAATATATTGTTTTTCCTTAAGTTTTTCAAATAATGTTCCTTTACATGTTTGTGTATATGACTATAAACTAAATAAGTATATTAGATGTTTCAGTTATTTATTGTTAATTAATTATTTTAAAATAAAGGTAAAATAAGCAAAAATTTAGGAAAAAATAACCTTAACTAAAAGATGTATTATGTAGTCTAATATCTTTTTTCTAGCCATACATAGCATATTGTTCTATATATTTTCTAATAATTCACATGAATTTATTATTTAAATATTTTGCAATGTATTTTCAGTAACTATTCCTAATAGAAAGAAAAATAAAATATATATCATATTTTTATCAACTATATATTAAATAAATACATATATATTAAATTCTCCTAGTTTTGTTATAGGTTTGGGAATAATATATAAAGCAATTTAAAATTTTAATAGAAAAGAAGTTGATTGTCAAAACAACTGATGAAACGCTTAAAGGCCATCACTATATCAGCTTCACCAACCCCCTTTTTATTTGTTCTATATTAATTATCAGACCAACCAAATGGATCACATAATATAAACCTCCTTATTTAACAAACATAAAACCTTAAATCTGAGATTCCAAAGTAGAAAGAAAAATAAATTCGTGTCATTCGCCGGCGGGAGAAAAATTCAGGTGAAACCCTTTTTGTTTTCCTTCGTAGATTTTTTTATTATTATTCTTTGTTCTGCAGTTTGTAATATTGTTTCTATACTGGAGTTTCTTAGCGATCATATTGTTCTGTTTTTTTTTTTTTAAATTCGAAAGACTGTCATTTGAAAAGTTTCTTCTCCTTTTACGGTTCAGTTTGATGATTTGGATAATCATTTTAATTCTCTGGAAAGTTCGAATTTTCTAGCTGGGAGAAATATATTATACTCTCATTGAATAATCATTCTTTTTGTTATTTTCATTGATTTCTCCATAGTCCATAGCTTTATCGAACCTTTTTTTTTTTACTCTGCTTTTGAAAATCATCATTTGATCGAGCCTGTCAAAGAAGTGAGTCAATTTTGAATTTTTCTGTACTTTGAGAAAAGTTATCATCCTGGGTTTGATGTAGTGTAGACAACAATCTTGGTAAGGTTTTGTAATATTTCTTAATTTATGGCCAAAGTCTTGTCTTTTAGGTTCTTTAATTATGACCAAATTCTTGTCTTTTAGGTTTTGGGCAGTTGCAAAGAAAGCTGAATCTAGTTAAAATTGCTTTTGCAGAGATTTTGAATAATTTATTGAAGATTGTTTGAAATGGAAGCAGCTCTTGCTCAGAGGTTTCAATACTCATCATGGGTTGATTGTAGAAAAGTTGAGGGGAAGCCACATGGTTTATTGCGGTATTCTCAGCGAGTTAAGGAAGATAAAAGATTTAAAGGTCTTGCTTTGGCTCATTTGCAACCTGAAAGAAGAAATGATCAACGAAGAGCTGTTTCTTCTGATGTTTCATGTTCTGATAACAACTCTTCAGGTTGTTTGTTAAAGCATTTTGAGCCTTTTTAGATGAAAGGGAATCTGATTTTTGATCTTTGATTTTTTGTAGCATTGTTGGAGGCAGGAAGTGTTCATCCATTTGATGATGAAAATTTGATTTTGAAGGCAAGTATAGGCATCATATTACATCATCTCTAGTGAAATGTGTTAGATTTGTTTTTATTTTCTTGGTTCTTCTGTAAAATCTTTACTAGACACTGGTTTTTTGCAGAGAAAAGCAGAAGAGGTTAAACCATATTTGAATGGAAGATCTATGTACCTTGTTGGTTAGGATTTTTCATCTGCTCTTTTGTTTGTGTATTGTTAGTTGTAATTTGATGATTTCATGATGAATACAGGAATGATGGGTTCTGGGAAAACAACAGTGGGAAAGTTAATGTCTAAAGTGCTCGGTTATTCATTCCTTGACTGGTATGTATATGTTATTATGTGATGCATGATTTGGGTTGAGTTATGAATGTGGTTTAATATTCTTGATGTGTAACCTTTCTATAAGTTTTGTGGATGTGTCAGCGACACTTTGATTGAGCAGGGAATGAATGGAACTTCTGTAGCAGAGATATTTGAGCATCATGGAGAGACTTTCTTTAGAGGAAAGGAGGTTAGTTTTGTGATCCTTGTGACTACTTCTTTAGTTTGTGGTGGCTCTTCGTTTAGTGAGCTAAGTTTCTTTCTTTCTGTCTAGACCGATGCACTAAAGAAGCTCTCGTCGATGTATCAAGTTGTTGTTTCCACCGGTGGAGGTGCAGTTATAAGACCCATTAACTGGTGTGTTCTCTTCATCCTCCTTCTTTGTTAAGTTTGTTTCATTGTTCGGTAATCTGATAAATATTATCAGGAAGTATATGAATAAAGGAATTAGCATTTGGCTAGATGTGCCTCTCGAAGCCTTAGCCCATAGAATCGCTGCTGTTGGAACTGATTCAAGACCATTGTTACATGATGAATCAGGAGATGCATACACAGTGGTACACATCTGACTCCTTTTACAATTTATTATAAGCCTTGGATACATAACAAAGACTTCATCATTTTTTCGAACGCGTAGGCTTACAAGCGTCTTTCGTCTATTTGGGATGAGCGTGGTGAAGCCTACACAAACGCAAATGCCAGAGTCTCCTTAGAAAGTATGGCTTCTTCATTCATATGCTATTCAACATATGTATACTCAGAGACTTTCTCTCATGCAACTTCTGTTAGTGACTTGGCTTTTCGTCCTTGAACTCCAATTGTCAGATATTGCAGTCAAGCGTGGCTATAAAGATGTCTCAGAACTCACCCCTACTGAAATCGCCATCGAGGTATGTCAGGTTCTTTCTCTGTTGCTTTCATCATTAATCTGTTCAATCAACTCGACAAAGCAAACCATTCATCACCAGGCCTTTGAGCAAGTTCAGAGCTTTCTAGAAAACGAAGAAACTATGGAGATCCCCGACGGTGACCTGTAATTTCTCAGCCTCCAGCTCTCTGCCTCTTCCTTCATCTGTTCAATCACTCATCACCTGGCCATTGAGCAAGTCCAGAGCTTTCTAGGCAAAGAAGACCTCTAGTTGCTGGTCCTGGGTCATTAGAGCTTAGATGAGCCTAATTTTTATTGGAACAATGTATATAACCTAAGAGATAATACTCTCTTTGTTTCAGTATCATTCTTAGTCATATACACGTTTTGTTAAGATGATGAGCATGGAGCAAGCAAAGTGTAATGATAAATTTTATTGGTCTTATTCAAATCTGAAAGTAGCTTTCACATGGAATACAACAAAAGAAATGGACAACATGCAGAAGAAACCTATAAACTTCATTTTTCACCTTGGCTCAGAGCCTCACACCAAGCTATACTCTTTGTCGATCCACCATTTCTGGCAAAGCAGTCTAAATCACTCATCACAATGCTCATTTCTCACAGACAAACAGAACAGAACCAATCACAATGAATCAGAAGCAGACTTGTGTGATAGACATGGATAATGATGATGATTCATGATTCGATGAGCATACATATCATCAAACTGTAGCAGCCAAGCAATTCACAATAGCTGATTTACTAGGGACCGTAAGCACGGTACCAGACCATTCAATCTTCCCCCAAATCTCTCCTTCTCCACGTCTTTCAACATCAATCTCTGCACACCAAATCTCCATTCTCCTAGAACCACCACTACCCTCTTTCCCTTCCCACAAAACCGCAAGCTTCCCACCACGATTCGCCATTGTAGCACCACAAAGAAACTTCGGAAGTGATTCAACACCTCTCAACTCTCTCCAAATCCTCTGTTTTGGATCATACCCTCTAATCTTCCCCAAGTAATCATAACAATACAACATATTCTCAATCACACAAGCTCTTCCTCTCCATCCCAAATCAAGCCTCTTCTCAGGTATATCCCATTTCCCATCCTTTGGATCGTAAACTACACCTTTTCGATCAGCCATTGCGTAAACTTTCCCTTCCATTACTGCACTTGCGTGCATCCATTTCTCACGAACCTCCATACCTGGACTAGCCACTGGCTCCCAAGTTTGAGTCTTTATATCAAACATCTCTGCCCAATTAATCGAACGAGCCCAATTATCAACAACACATCCTCCAATCACATAAATCTTCCCTTCAATTACTCCAGCTGCTGCGAATTCACGACCTACTCTCATATTCGAGACTCGTCGCCAAGTGTGAAATCTACAATCGAGAACCCACACGCTTGAAGAAGGCACGTCTCTGATAGATCCACCGATTACGTAAATCTCTGAATCCACTACGACGTAAGCAGATCCAACAAGAGATGACGAAGGACAAGAAGGAATTGGAACAAGCAGATTAGATTTCGTTAAAGTTCGACTGAGGAGAGTGAACCAACACGCACCAGATTCAGGAGGTATACGAATTGCCACGTAGAGAATGTTTTCAGTGGCTCCGACGAGAGATCTCGTGGCGTAAAGTAAAGGCGATGTTGGGAGAGATCGGAAAGTCTTGGAGACGAGAGAGATAATTGGATGATGGCATCTAGAGACACGAGCAAGGCAGTTTAGAGCAACGTCGTCTGATAACAGAGGAATCAATTGCGCTGACGTTTTCGTTGCCGGTGAGTCGTCACCGGAGCTTGCTGTAGCCGCCATGGATTTGATTTGATCCGGTCTTGGTTTTTTCTCAATGTAAAGAGAGAAAATTAATTTTGCATTATTCGGTCTGATTAGACTGATCTGAGCCGAGAAAAGTAATCTAAAAACTAAACCGAAGTTAAACCGATATAGTGCCGTTATCTATAAATGCTGACGTGGCGGAAATTGATGATCCGTGGAGTGGAAGAGGCCACGCGCTCTCAGTTCTTCCCTTCGTCCGACGTTTCCAATTGGGAGAAGAAGAAGACGATGAAGCATTATATGATTTTGAGTTTGTAAGAATCCTTCGAAGCGATTAAAAAAGTTATTTCCCAAGAAAATTATGAATGCATTAGCTGTTTCATCGTCAGGGTATGCTCCGGTGGCTTTGTTTCACCGGCAATTTAGGTTCCGACTACATCCACGAAACCCTTCGATTCAAGCAGCGGTTACACCTTCGTCTTCGTCTTCTTCTTCTTCTTCTATTGCTTCCTCTGGGTTTGATTTGAGTGCTCTCGAATCCGCCATTAGCAAGGTTCCTTCCTATTCCATTTCTATATATACTATAACCTTTCCCTTTAACTCTGCCTCGTAAATTCTGAAATTGGATTCATGTATTGACGCAGAAAGATAGTAATGGTGTTAAGGAAGCTCTGGATAGATTGAGTGAAGAAGGTTGGGCTAAGAAATGGAGCTCTCAGCCATATCTTTCGCGCCGTACGGTGTATATCGATCTCTCTATCTAAGCTTACCATTATGGTTTCTTAAACAACTTCGTTTTGTAAGGTGAATGAGTGATAGAGTGAAGAAGTGATGTTTCTTTTTTGGTCTCAGACATCGCTTAGGGAACTGACAACTCTCGGAATCAAGAATGCAGAGGCTCTAGCTATCCCTAGTGTTAGGAATGATGTAAGTTAATCTTTGTCTTGTAAGATATGGAATTTGAAGAGTTCTTGAGATTGCAGTGTATGTTCATGGAGGTTGTTCTGATTGAGTTTGAGTAATTGCAGGCAGCTTTTCTTTTCACAGTAGTCGGAACCACCGGGTTCGTAGCTGTACTTGCCGGTCAACTTCCCGGGGTAAACTTTAGAAAACTCATTTTTCTCTGATGTTACTGAACATGAGAAATCTTTGGTGTGGTTAGCTAATCATGGGATCATCCTTGTGCAATACTGTGCGTCTAGTCTCACTGATTTACAGTCTCTAGTGTACAAACCATGATAATATCTCGATGTCCGTTGATTGTGTTAGGTTCTATTTGTGTCTTAGACTGATTGCATTACTGTTGAATCTGGAACAGGACTGGGGATTCTTTGTGCCTTACTTAGTTGGGAGCATTTCATTGGTAGTTTTAGCCGTTGGAAGCGTTTCACCAGGGTAAGAAAAGAACTAAGACACCGCATGTTTTGTTCGGTTTCTGTTCACTGGGTTACGTATTGATATCTTTGTAGGCTGCTTCAAGCTGCGATATCCGGGTTTTCTACGTTCTTCCCTGATTATCAAGAACGTATTGCTAGTCATGAAGCTGCCCACTTCTTAGGTATAACCTTTAAAAGTTTAATCCTTTTGGTTCTAAAAGTGTAATGTTCTGATTGTGTTTAAAAACCTGCAACTTTCCAGTGGCTTATCTAATCGGTCTTCCAATCCTCGGGTACTCGTTAGACATCGGTAAAGAACATGTCAATCTCATCGACGAGAGACTAGCTAAACTAATATACAGCGGCCAGCTTGACTCAAAGGAGCTCGACAGGTAAAGAGTTTTTTAATGTCGAAAAAGAGAATGAAGAATCATTGAATTTTCTTCGGTTTCTCAGGTTGGCTGCTGTTGCAATGGCTGGACTTGCCGCCGAGGGTTTGAAGTATGACAAAGTGATCGGCCAATCTGCGGATCTCTTCTCTCTTCAGGTCCTCTAGTTCTCCCTATCTTAACACTCACTCCAACACTTGCTAGTTTTCATTTAGTATTCACATTTCTTTTCTTCTTTCCTGCAGAGATTCATAAACAGAAGCCAACCCAAAATCAGCAACGAGCAGCAGCAAAATCTAACAAGATGGGCTGTAAGTTTCTCTTGTGATCTCTCTCACACATATTTCTTTCTTCAGTTTCAATTTATCTTTTGTTTTTTGTTTGTTTTGCAGGTTCTCTACTCTGCTTCTCTTCTAAAGAACAACAAGACCATCCATGAAGCTCTAATGGCTGCAATGTCCAACAACGCAACTGTTCTTGAATGCATTCAAACCATTGAGTCAGCTTCCTAGACTCACAATCTCTGAACAATCTCTTTTGATCGATCAAACTACTGTCACATAAAATACAATATCTTCTTTATATATATATAGCAAAAGATACAGACTTTTCATTATCATCTTCAAGCACCATGAAGAAGATCAAAACTATAGTACTACACTATTATAGACGGAAGTGTACATATAAAGTGGTACTGTATTTATCATTTTAAGAATCTAAACATCGTCGGACCAGTCACTAGGCTTGGTGTCGTAGAACAACCCATCAACGATCTGATCAACCAACGAGTCAATGAACGAGTTACAGCTCACTGTGAAGATTCTTCCAACTCGGTTCCGTGAAATCGTTAACCAAGCAAATAAAGCTGCGCATCCCATCGCTGCAAGACCAGCTCCAATAGCTTCACTCAATCCTTCCACATCAAGTTTCTTAAACAATGAGTTTCCAGTAACAACCTCCTCCGTCACCGTCGCCGCAAAAACAATCTGAGAAGAGTAACTCACGAATTAGACCGAGTGAAATCGAGTTTCAAATTTGAAGATTCTGAGTTTTTACCATGGCGAGTCTACCGGAGATGGTTTCAAAGTCCTGACTCTTCTTTGAACTCTCTATGTAATCAGTAAGCGTCTCGAAAAACGGAGAAGCTAACTCAACGTCAGATCCTTCACCATCATCACCGCCGTCTTTTTTAGCGACGACCATTGCACCTGGCTCAGATCCGTAAGATCTCAAGGTGCAAAGCCTCGGCTGGAGCACGATCTTTCCGTTCTCGGCTAAATCGCCTCCTCTCGGCGGTCGTTGCTGAATCTGGATCTGCTTAATCGGTTCCGATAATTCGCATCTAGTGACTAGAGACGACGGTAACTTGCATCGAATCGCACGCATAGCCATAGCCATTTCCGATGTTCCGAGGAATCTTTTGTGATTTTTTTTGAAAAAGTGAGAATGAACGGAAAACAAAAAAAAAGGAATCTTACATGGTGGCTGAAGAGAACACGTCGTGTCGTTTTTTGTGAGGTGGCAAGATATTGTTCGACGTGGCTGCTTTTTGGCTCGGTAACATGCCTTTCACTCGAAAGTAGAATTAACGTACAGAAATTAGAAAATATACTTTTGGCAACGTTTGAACTACGTGTCGTTTTGCGTTTATCCACTCGAAGCTGAATGAACCAGATTCATTTCGACCCATGCTAATTTGACTCTTCTTTCTTTCTATTTGAAGTTTCTCTGAATAATATTTTTTTTTTTGTAATCGATGTTTAGGTTTAGGTCGGTCCCTTTAAAAAGATTAAAGAACTTTTAAAGATTCGGAGGGAAATCTGAATTTACTATTTGAAGTGTATTTATTTAGTGTACATTTATATAGTGGTGTCTATAATCTATTGGAGCACCCATAAAAGTTCAACCAAAACCAATCTTATGATTCAATAGAAATGTGTAACCAACGTAGATTGGAATTCCGTAGCAAGCTTAGGCCTTAGATTAGTATAATTGTATAAAATATACAATTTGTAATAATCATTACTATTGTATAGACTTTTTTCTATGACATAATAACATTTCATTAATAACAAATTACTATTGTGTATAACTCAAACATAATTAAAAAATGTATCAATCATGAAATATTTAAGCACTTTGAAATTAAGTTTTGAGTTATGAATGTGTTATAGTTGATTTATAATTTTGAGGTATGCCCTTTGTAAAATTGTTAACTCAAAAGATAATTCAACATTATGGAAAATCTCAATGTGGTAGAGTTGATTTTACAATTTTAACACATTTTTAACTAATTCTTCTTTTTTCTTTTTTTCTTTTTTTCTTTTTTTGTCTTTTCTAATATTTTCAACAAGACAAAATTTTGTCATAATGGCCAAGTTAATGATTCAGACAAAAACAAATGTTCCTATTATTTTAGTTCTTGATTTTCTTTGTTATTTTTAAAATCTAATGTATGTATAATACAGATTTATTTCTAGTTTTTCCTTAATACTTATTGTCAAAATATAAAAAAAAAATATTCAAAATTTATGACTTTCATTTTCTATTTATGAAAGCCACTCTTGATCTAATAATTTATTTATTTTAGTGATTAAATTTTAAATATATGCTATTACTATTAATTTCAATTAATTTTATTTTGAATAATATATACTGCAACCAAACATCATAAAATTTAACAGTCAACTGTTTTTGACAAAATGTAACTCATATGTCTATTCCAAACTTACCTTATAAATTTACAGTTTCTACCACATATATTTTAATTATACATCAAATTACAATGCAACACAACTTTGATATTACATGTTACCAATCAGAGAATTTAAGTTTAAATTTGTTGTTTAATTTGTGTATTTGATCGATGATCATTTTTGTTCTGAAATTTTCACTTATGTAGTTAGTAGATGACCTTTTACGTTTTTCTACCAATGTGTTTTTTTAATATTTTCATCATTTCTCAATGATATCAACCATGCGCTAAATCTAATAGTCGACTTAAAAAATAAAATTTCAAACCTGAAATAAATTTGCATGTAATTAACCTGAAACATTTTCTTATAATCATCCTAAACAATAAAATCAATCACCTCGAAATCCATTCACAGATTCCTCACCACCAATACAACCCCCATGCATATACACACACACATCATCATGCATGATCACATAATCATATATCAATCCACAAACCAAGATCATCGATCAAGAACGTATATTTTCCCGACAATATATTACATCAAATCAAACTCTTACGAAGAAGATACTAAGTTCGGGTCCATTATTCCCTTCGGGACTCAACATATAAAACGTCTCTGAATCTTTAGACCCAACGACTCGTTCGAAGAAAGCTCTCATGTAAGCCATCTCCGAGTCAGGTCCTTCAACCTCCGAATTCCCCGGTAAAACTCCGGCACCCATCGAAACCGGTCTTAATAACTCCATAACATTAAGATCTTCCTCCGTCGCGTCACGTTTCACACCGTACCCCGTTTTCTTACCGTTACAATACATTGTCCATAATGGCTCGTCCATGATCTTGATCTTCTCTTTATCACCTCTTTTCTCCGTCTCTAACGCGATCCTAACCATTCCTCCGCTTAGCTCTTTTTGTAGAACCATTGTTTGCATCGCAAGCTCCACGACGAGAGATGGTAAACATCTAGGGCTTTCTTGAATCGAGAGGCTTACACGGCCTTTACGGTATCCGAATAAGGTTCCGGTAACTCTTGACCCGCTTGAACTGCTTCGGTGCTGGTCAGGTAAGCTACCTCCGGGGAGGACTGGGATTTTGCATGCCGCCGGTGTAATGATCGGAAAAGAACGGAAAACGGAACGGAAGACTCGGAAAACTTTTTTGCTTTTTTTCTTGTTTTGATGAGATGGTTCAAGCAACGTGTTGTGCTGACGTGGGGCAGGAGATGGAGATGGAGATGGAGATGGTGACGGAGTCGGCGAAGGGATTGAAAATGAGTCGGTGGAGGAGGAAGCACCGCTTACCCTTGGCCTTGACTCCCCCATGAACGACGGAGACGTCGTCGACGAAGATACGACGACGTTTTTGTTGAATATTATTGCCTTTCTATTTTAAAAGAGATCAAATCATCTAAACTGCTTTGTTTTTGTTGGGTTTATTTTTTATTCTGCCTTCCACACACCTTTGAGTTTTAGGATTTCTAATTTCGTTTTATTTTTGTTTTTGTTGTTGTTAGAATTTAGAATGAGCTTAGAAAAAAGTGTAAATTTTTGTGTTCACATTGGTTATAGTTTATATATAGTTGTTGTGTTTTATTTTGTAGTGTGATCAGCCAGCTCTATGCTCTATTTTTAAGAGTTAGGACACAAAGCTGTTAATTTAAAAAGTATGCGAAAATAAATCAACAGAGTTTCCAAATATAGATGAGATTAATTATACAGTTGTAGTCGTTTGTATAGGTCAGGTCAGGTCAACGTACAATTGTGATCGGCTGTAAAACTAAGTTCCAACTTGGTGTAATTAATTAAAGTGGATCTTGCAAGTTTTTTAACCGTATAATTTAAGCCAAACCTGGTTAATTGAACTAATAAATAAATATCAAGTTTTTGATTGACTAGTAGATTCTGATTTTGGCAATATTCCTAACATTGCATCATCATATCATTTCTTTGTATCAGACTCATTAATTAACATAACTTAATGTATTTGGTACGGGGAGAACAAAAGACAAGTAAATGGAGATCGACGAGACCGCGTAAATATATTATAAAACCATTTAACAATAATTTAATAGTTGTGACTTGTAAGATACATTCTAATTTCAAATACATATAATATAAGAAGACATCAATGAATAAGTCAGCTTATGAACCAATATATACTAAATACATTAACAAACGAAGACAAAGTAAAAGGTTGAGAGAGTAATAAATACTCACATTTTCTTTATCAGAAAAACAAAAAAAATACTCACATTTATTTGTGTTTCTTTTTTTCATAAGAGTGCACGCTCTATTGTTAATGGAACGCTGGTCCAAGAGACTCGAAGAGGTATAGAGACGAAGACATAAATAAAGATCCATAAGCAAACTTATAACAGTAAGAAACAAAGCTGTCTGGGTTTGCCAACACATCTTATTCAGATCGACCAAACTATATAAAATTAAATCTAGTTAAATATTTTATTGTTTATCTTTTGGAATAAACTGTCTAATCCAATATTTTATTCAATTTTGTTTCAAGGATTTTCGATATTATATATATAACTGATTTTTTTTATTTTCATTTGATTCAATATGAATCTCTTATTAATAAATAAATAAAAAATTAAATAAGATAACTTTTATTTCTTTTCTTTTATATTTTTCAGATTACTCAAATTATGTTAAGAAAAAATGTATAAAATTATAAAATATTTTTGTTCGGCATATAAATATTTGTTTATATTGTAAAAAGGTTATTAAATGCAAGGTAGTGTGTGTGTAAGAAAACAGGGAAGCAGGTGAGGTCAAATGAGACACAACACTTAATGCATTGAGCAGAAGAAGAAGACGAATTAAGAAGGGAAAACAAAAATGGAAGTTAATGGAGAAGAAGAGAGAAGAAGTAGAAGAGTTTACTACTCTGATCTTCTCAACAGTCCATGTTCTGCTTTTCACAAAGCTGTTCAAGCCCTATTGAGGTGTTTTGGTCTTGAGTCATCAACGTCCTCATCATCCCAGCCATTATTAGATGCAGAAGAACACCAAAGAACTGATGAAACCGTAAGCTCTCTATGTTCACAGTATGGTCAGCTCATGTGGTTAACTTTAGGGTTTGACAATCCCTAATCTGGTGTCAGTGAAATATCCTAATTAAGGTCATATTTGTGTTACTTTTTGTTTTTTAAAGCCATATTTCTGGTCATGAATTATATAGGTTGAAGAAACAGGATTTATGGCGATGGTTAGAGGATTGCTAAGAAGAAGACCAAGACCACCTTTCAGCTCAGGACGACCTGGTCAAAACAATTGATTTCTGATTAACACTCCTCATAAAGACTTGTGTTTGTGTTTGTGTGTGTTCTTGATCATGTTTAAGCTCATTCATGGTCTTAATTACCTTACTTCCATTTTTGTTTTGTGATCGGTTTACTTTTCTTTCTTTTTATTACATGTTTTATTTATTTGCAATAAACAAAATTGGTAAAGACTTGTTGGTAACATAATTTCATGTTTATATTGGATATTTTGTCTTGCTATTATCTGATTTGTCGTTTTTCACCATCGGATCTTACTATCTATTATACCTTTTAAGTCAATCTCAAGAAACAAGACAATGTCTTTTAAAACCAAACTGAAACGTAAACGGCAAGTTCATTTGGATTAATGGTGGATTAATTCAGTTCAACTGCGGTTCACTACATCTTCATTTTACTAACTTTTAAAAAGAAAAAATAAATAAATTCGTCATGTTGTATCTTAAATACATCTTCAATTTACTAACTTTATCAAAGCTTTGTCTTTTTTTCTTCTGAGTTGTACGTATCTGTCTTTTTTTTTCCCGGAGTTGTATTTTTGTCTTACCTATCAATGTTTTGGAAATATCTTTAACCTTCTAAACTAAATTTTACAGCATTTCAATTCAAATAAACTAAACAAAATAAAATGAAACCATAATTTCAAACTAAACTAGTCTAGAATATATAAAAAATCCAATCCAATGAACAAAATAATACATTTCAAAGTCCTAGTGAAAAGAAAAGTGAGATTAAATATATATATAAATGATTCCTTTTAACTTCAAATCAATGTTTTCATATCCGATCCGGACACCAAACCGGATGACCTTTCGAATCACCAGGGTCATCGGTCGAATCAGGCCGACCATCGGATCAATAGAAAAACAATAAATATATAATCATATATAAATTATTAATAAATAAAAAAATAAAACAATGTTGATCATAAGATAAAAACCACAAAATATTGAGAACATTTTATTATTATAAATTATGAAGTATTTATAAAGACTATAAATAAAGATAAAAAATGGATAAAAACACAAATAATTAATTTGTTATGTTTGAATCAGAAAAAATATAAAGGGTAAGTTAAATGTATAAAAGTCAGAAAAAATAGAAAGGAAAAAATTATTTTATTCTAAACATCAAATATTTTCTTTGTATTAAAAGTTTTTTAAAACAAATAAAATAAAAATTGAAAATTTATCTTGATCTACAACCCCGCGAACCAGTCAGGTAGCGGACTAATAGCAGTTTTTTTGAAGTTTTTCTAAGTTTTAAATCACTAAGTTTTAGCATGAAATCCGAACCGGAAAAGTCCCCAGATCCCAGTTCAACCGATACCACTGGCCAGATTGGTCTGAATCTGAAAACATTGCTTCAAATATTCTAATCAAAAATATAAAAAATGATCCCTTTTAACTTCAAATGTTGTAATCAAAAAAACAAAAAAAAAGTTCGAACGTAACTCAAAAATCGGCCAAAACATGAATATTTGCTTAACTTTTTCCAAGTATATGGCCCATATGCTGTAAATTCGGATATTTTATTAAATTATAAACCAAACCGAATCAGCAACCAGATCATATGTTTACTGGTCCAAACCCACCAGACCAGCCTGAGAGCTTACTACAAACCCAAAGCGCCTTTAAATCCTTTCCATTTCATGCTCATCATATATACAAAGAAATAACAAGAAAGAAGCCTAGAGACCCATCAGACCAGGTCCTACAAAAATATCACAGACCTTTGTTTTTTTTTTGTCTTCTTATTTAATCCTATACTTCTCCCCTTTTGCTCCCATCTATAGATCTTTCCTTCTGTGTCTACTTATATCAACCTGCAGATGCAACTAACATGAGCTTCAAGTGCTTCTTCTATGATCATCATCATCATCGTCTTCTTCTTGGTTATCTCTTATGACATCGATAACCGTAGCATTGCAGAAAAAACATCTCTGACAATTGAGAAGATGTCTAGTTATGCACCCATAACATGATCGATGTGAACACGGAACAATCATTGCATTAGCCTCCCCTGCGTAACAGATACAGCAAGTGTTGTCTTCTATATCCGTTGTGTCTTTGTTGAACAACTCTTCTTCTCTTTCGGGTTCTTGCGATGAAGCCCTGTTTATGAGATGGCTCAAGAAGTTCTCAAGTTGTCCAAGTTTCTTTACATATGCATCATCCTCGCTTACACAACCGTCCTGAAAATGTTTTTAAGAAGCGAAGTTAGTAACATAGGCAACGAGCACAAACTAGATTTAAGAGCTTACATACCCAATTATATTCCAAGAGATACTGAAACCCGTAATAGACTGTATCGGGACAGTCCATGCTTGCGAAAAGACCAATTACATCATGTTGTTGCTTCGGTTTTGAGTCTTCTTCACTTGCCTCCAAGAGATTCAAGATTATACCAACCAAAGGAGCTAATAAGATCCCTCGGGTAATTTTCTCTGAAGGTTGTCCTTGCCGTCTAAGTGACCTGACCGAGTATCAGTTAAAAATGAGTGTTTTGTCATCCGTTTTGGAACTGTTTGGGACATTTTAATGAACTTACAGATCAAAGAACTCGTCATCTACTGCTGAGGTCATGTGACTCAAGATGAAAAGAATCAACTCAGTGAGCCTACGAAGATTTGTGTCGGTCCCAGTAAGAAATGCTTGTGGTATTGCGTAAGTGCAGAACTCTAACACCCTTGCTAGATTGCTTGAAAGCTCAAATATCACACAACATTTCCTTTGCTGAAACTCCATTACCTGCATAAAGACAAGACTAATCAAAAACCCGTCAAAGAAAAGCACGTAGAAGACTACAAATACTTGCAAGGGTATCTATCACAGATTCTGCAACATAATCATTCACAGATAATGAAAACTTAATCTGACCTGATACTTTTCTTGCATTTCTCGAACCGAGACAGAAAATTCAGTGATGGTCCAGCTCAATGTGTTGAATAGCCGGTTAAGAAAAGTAGAAAGTAATTCACCATCATTGATACAAGCATCTCGTAGAAGAGCCTAGACACAAAAAAAGAAAATCAAAATCCAATACAAAAGCTGAAGATCAAATAGGAACAAAGTTAAATCAATCAAACCAACCTGGAAAACAGTAGATGAAAATGAAGACTCTCCGTTCTTTAAAGAACTGAACCCGGAACCTTTGCAGAGACGAAGAAATATATTTGTGACAGGGATCCAAGATCTGTTGTCAAATGCTGACAATAGAGCTGCAGGCATTTGTCGAGTAGCCGCCTCATTGTTCTCAAAAGCTTCCAAGTACTCTTTGTACTGTACCAAGACAGATATTGACTGGAGAAGTAGATCTCTAAGATCTGTGTTCGATATCCTTGAATCGTTAAAGTGCGTAACTACAAAAGTGATCTGAAAACCCAAGAAAATGCAATGACCATATTAGAGCCGTTGTGCAACTTAAATAAAGCTAATTAATAACACTCAGCCATGGGGAAAATGACAATAGAAAGTGTGCTAATGCATACAAATGATGAAAGTCCTTGTTTGATAAATGTTGTTGATGGGACAAACGGAGGATCACTCTTGCGAAGCACATGGAAACAATCTACCTGAGAAGAATACCAAAGAGATTATAAACTAAGGGATTTCTCTGTGAAACAGCTATTTAACATGTTCCATCAAGAAGTACCGGAAATGAGTCAAAGCTATTTACCAAAGATTCAAGGTAGAATTCTGGAATATAAACAAACACAGAATCCATTTTGCTGAGAACCAGAAGTAACTGTACAACCCACATGCACAATGCATACATTCCCCTTTGCTTCCACCGAGAGAACAATGAGATCCGGAACCTGTAAAAATATGATTCAGAATGAGGACAGGCTAGAACATAGAGATATAAGCATGGTAACACTGTCTCACATGAAGTATGATTAAACCTCTTCACTATACTCTCCTTTTGGAGTTACAACAATCCAAAAGTTAAGTGAAGCTTACCATGCACAATGTCGAACACATTCCATCACATCTTCCTTGTAGTTGTTGCGAGTTTCCTTCAAGCGCTTTAATTGGTCACTAGATGCCCGTTCTCTTATCTGTTTATCCGTTTCTTCGAGAAGTGATATGGATTGTGATTGGTGAGACATGTAATATGATGCCTAAGTAAAGGAAAACATATCAGCCTATCAAGCTTTTCGGGTTGCAGCATGTATCATACAAACAGTTAAACAGAATCAAGAAAAGAGGGAAAATCTAAACATACCTGCTTAAAATTTGGAGCCACAGCAATATGGTATAGTAGCAATAGAGCATCCAACAGTTCTTCTTCGCTTAGTATAGCAGATGATATCCTACTCTCTTGTAGTGCAGTCCTCATAAATCGTACTGGACGATAACCAAAGTCGGGGTCAGACTGATTACTTGTGCTAGGTTTGTCCTCTATTTCTTCACTAAAACTTCCATCACTACAATCTGCAGCAACATGAGATGATCTCTCAGGGATGGAGCTGCATTGACCACGAGAACATTTAGCAGTATTTTTTCCTCGATCCTTCAAGGATTTAGTAAGATCAGTATCATAGGCTAAGCAACAGCAAGGCTTCTGCTCAGTCGCGTGTGTTACTCTATTCTGTTCATCATCCATACAACCTTCTTCCCACCGCATTATTTCTTCTTCTTGATCATCGGTGGGATAGGACTTTGATATATGACTAAACAGCCCGCCAAGCCTAGTGATATCAGCTCGATGTGGATCATTTTTAAGAAACAAACTCAATGGAAACTTCTGCTGACCACCTCTGTGAAGAAAACCAACATTGTGATGGACAGCTTCACTACTCTTCAGCATCGCAAAACCTTCTGACAAAAAATGGAGTATAACCGAGAACAGAGAGACAAGAACTGAATTGCGCGTAACTCCAGAAGGAGCCAAATTCCTGTCTGTGCCTCTGTTCTTCAATAAAAGGTTCTGTAGGAATCCCCTGAACGCTGAACCAGGAAGCTGGGGAGGCGATACGGGTGGTATGAATTGTATGACCAAGAGACATAAGTTCCTCTGCTTCTCCTCAATCTGAATTCCAAGAGAAAGAATTAATAAACTATATTCCTTCTAATATTCAGACCAGAGTTATGCTTGCGATTATAGCATAAAAGTCGGAAATATTCTATCATACCTTGTTAATGGCTTCAGAGAGAGCAGAGATCGTAAACCCCATGCTACTCTCGTAGGATATATCTTCAGAGGATCCAGGCCACCAAACAACAGGCATTAATTGCTGCAAGTCATGCTTGTTGGAATTCCTGCATGACAAGAAGCCTTCAAACAAAAACTCGAAATGCAAAGATCTCCACCATTGTACCATCAACTCTTCCCGTTTGAATAAATGACAAGCCACGGCAAGATAGGGATAAGATCCTGAGTATGGACATTCCGTTAGAATCAACGTTGCTGTTTTGCAGCCACAAGCGAGAGCGTTTACTACGTGCTCAAAGATCATATGAGATTGTGGGTACTCAAGAAGCACATCAAGAACTCTATCTAAACTCGAACAATCATGCGGTGCTTGAGTTCTGAAAATCTCCAAGAGGAATGACAGGAATGCACCACGTCCGAAGTACTCAGGCAGCAAATTGTCTTGCTCAAGTATGTAGAAGAGCTCATCACATATGGCACGGGACACAGGGGGAAAAAGTTCTTCAACTGAGGCAAACCTCCTCAGTCTAGTTAATGTATCAGCCAACGAGCGGTCCGGCCTATCCAGCAGTCTTGAGAAGCATCGTAGTAGCTCTGCTGCAAAAGAACTTCGAGGTGGAGCTTCCTGAAGAGGTTGGAAACCTTCTACAGGGTACTTAAACGGGTAACCACCAAAATTCAACTCGCATCTCTCACCTTGGGAGAGAGAAACCGCAGGGTAATACCCAAATCCAGGTCCAAGTTTTCTGATACCAGTAAACGCAGTCCCAAGGGAAACACCATTCCTGTAGAAAGATATCTCATCACAATTCAAATCAATGCAGCAACCGATAACATCCCCAGCTACCCAAGATTGCCCATAAGGTTCAGCTTCCTTGTTCCATTTGCTTACCCTTCGACCATCAAAAGCATATGAATCATCAGCATCTCCCACACCTTTCTGATCTGTGAAAGGACAAGCAATAGTTGCCCATCCAAGTTGTTGAATCCCCGAGGTCTCCAACGCAACTTCATACATCCATTTTCCTTTCCAAATACAAGCATTAGCCCTGGCACTACTAAAGAGTGCTAAGCTCTCTACTACAAGAGGCTGTTTCACAAACCTGATATCACCACATATACTATACTCTTCAAGGGCAACAATAGGAGGACCAAAACCATGATGAACTACACAAATTCCTTCTCTTTGACTAACCGAAACATCTAATTCACCATGAAGCTTAGAGAATTGATTCTTAATTACGCCTCGAATCAAACTAGTGTCTACTTCACCATCCAATGGACCAACAGACTTTTCTGGTAAACCAAATATAAATTCGATAGTTCGTTCTAAAGGCCTATGACCAGAGTAATCAAAATGCGGAACAATTCGAGCTTTCGACGAATTTTCTTTGGTGTCTTCACCATTCAGTAAAACAGCTAAACCAGAAGATATCATACCAACCCGTAGGCTGTCTTCAGCCATATGGCATTGATTGGGAATCCCAAACTCAAACTCTCTTCGACACAATGAATCAAAAGTCTGAAAATTCACAATCTTCAACAAGCAATCATCGAAAAGCTGTGGAGGAAAGCAAACGTAAGTACTTGAAACAAAGCTTTCAACTTTTGTTACCCATAATTGATAGATGAACAGAGAATTACGAAAGAAAGAAAAGAAAAAAAACAGAAAGCTATTCAATTTAAAAAAAATTGAAAAACTGCGTTGCTTCGAAGTCTCTAAAACAACGAAATCAGAACCGGAAATTTTCAAAACTCACCGGAGAAATTCACATCAAAACCGGATTCCGAATGATTAACGAAGCCGCGAAATTAATCCCCAAATGAAAGACGGCGGAGTCGTGTTAGGGTTTTTCAAATTATAAGAAAAACAAAAAAAGGAGAAGACTTTTCGCTTTTTTTTCTTCGTAGAAGAAAGAGAGATTTTGCGCCCAATATTTTTGGGGAACAGAGAAGAAATGAAAGAGAGAGAGAGAAGAGGAAGGAATCAGAGAGACCGGAGGCTAACACCGAACGAGCCAATGGATCGTGTCGCGTGTGGGCCTTTTACTGACACGTGTCGGTGTTTAATGACGTGGATGATGACGTATGTTAATCGACGGTGCGTCTTCTCGATCGCTGGTTTTAGAACGAGAGGAGGAAAGTCTACGATGCGGACGCTCTTATATGTTTGTGGACACGTGTCGTCGTAGACGTTACGTGTTTATATTTAACAAAACAAAATTACAAAAAGTAAACACTTTATGATTAATTATCGAGAAATTTGGTTTTTCACGTGACACCTTTTCTTGTTTTTTTTTTGGTAAAACTCGTTTGTTGTTTATTAGGTTTAATCAAAATTAGCAAATTCCGTAGTCAACGACTCAACATAACAGAATTTTAGAGGGGAAATTGTTAATTAATTAATATCTCTGGTTTCGTGATTTTTAAAAAAATTATCAAACAAAGGTTTAGAGGAAAATATTAAACAGTTTTAACAAGACTATCGCCAGTTATATTTAAATTAACCAGTCACAAAAAAAACACAACATATGTAAATTCCATTTTTAGATTAAGGGTCACAAACACCAAATTTCAATACTTAATGTTATCCGTAGCCAATTAAAAATGAGTTGACTTAACAAAATTTTATTTGTAAATAATTAATTGTCAAAGCCATTCGATATTCTTAAAATACATTATGCAAATAACAGAGTTTATAATGTATTCCATTCATATTGTAACTATTCGAGTTGATGTAAAGACGATGGAAATGGTCGGGACGGGGCAACCGTTGACTATTCATCTGAGCTTTTGTGAACTTCCGATAGATACACGACCATGTCCACTAAAAGAGTATCTATATGCATAAATAATTAAATATCCACGTGGCAAGCGGTGATACCACTGTCGGCTATAAAAAGAAGTATTATCCACGAGTTCCACGTGGATTAATAGCCACTTCACTCGCTGAAAGTGACCCAAGACAACGTCGCTTTCTAAGAAATAATATCGTGTGATGGTAATGGAATAATAAGAATTTCTTACATTCGAAGAGCGAAAATTTCGTCTTTGATCTCTCGATGCTATAATTTGTTTCCAAGGATACTAAACGATAGGCCCAACGAGCAAACCGTGACCATTTTTATGTTTACTTTGAATATTTATTGTTTTTCTTCGTTTGAATAATCTTCTTAGTTACGATCATGGAGTATGACTAGATTTTTGCTAATTAATGATTAAATACTATTTTTTTTTGTTTCTTTCTTTTTTATAGTTTTAGATTTTTAAATTTGTTTGATTTTAAGTGTTGTTTTGGGTTTTTAATATAAATGTTTGGTGAAATTTTTATTTTTACCTTTTTTATTTTAATGTCCTGACCAATGAAATAAAACTAAATATACATTAATTAAGGGTCAAACAAAAAAGTTAAGTGTTTTATTAATATATATGAAAAAAACTTAAAATTACATATCAAAAGAAATGAAGGGAGTAATAATTTAGAGTTGTAGTTGTCAGATGACTCAGATCTCTTGTATTTGGTGCATTCATGTGATGTTTTCATACTAGATTGATTTGGCTATTCAAATTTAGAACGTGGTGAAAATGTCCAAACCCTAATCCTTGTTATTTTTCATGTCTTTGCGAACTTTTGGTTCGTATCAACCACTTTGCAACCCTGATCCATTTTTCTTAAGTTTTGTCTTTTAGTTTAGTTTTTTAAAATGTCCAAACCAAGCTCTAGTTAGGCCTTTAGCAAGCCTTGTAAAGTTGTTTATTAATTGAGAGGGAAGGGTAAAAACAATTACGAACCATGTGTGATGTATTTCATTAATTACGGCTTATGCCACTGCTCTTTAATCTCAAAAAAAAAAAACAAAAAAAAACATATGGGCAGCTACGCAAATTTGCCCCAAGATCCAAACTGACCCAAGCTGTTTTTTGTTTTCAACCCGTTTAAACAACACATACATCCTTTTTCATTTTCTCTTTCTTATTTTCTCTATGGTGTAAAACCCTAGCCTCCATTTTCTTTGGTTATGATTGTAAGTCTATGAACTGATGGAAGAATCTGCCATCAAAATAAGTAATCTTCTTCTCCTCATGGATTTCTTCTTACACACTCTTGGCTTAACCTGTTCCTCTATTAATGGTTTCCATTAGCAAAGAAGAATTTTGATGGCAACGATGATGATCTGTCAATTTGGTCCTTTCCCGAATCTTTAAAATATGTCATAATCTTTTTGGTGAATTTAATTTTCTACTCTTTTAATTTTTTTTGGGTCTTCATGAATTTTTGTCTTGTTTATTAGTGTCTGGAGGATATTTAACAATTTGACCTTTTCCGGGATCTTTAAACTTTTTTTTTTTTTGATGAATGCAAACTTTTATTCAATCAAAGCTTGTGTTACATTATGTGCATTATTTCTTAGAAAATTTGGCATAAGAGATGAGTAAGGATAGAGTTTGAAAAAGTAGAAAATTTAGTTGTGGCTATCTTCATGTACTAAACCACAAGTGGAGACCATCCTCAAGCCGTGAAGATCCATGTATTCGTATGGAGAAGATCCTGTTGCGAGCCATTCCTATGAGGGATCTTTAAACCTGCTATCACATTAAACAAATCTCTGTTCCCATTGCTTCTTTTTACGTCTTGCTTTCATTTCTTCTTACCCAAACATTTATGTGAGGTTTCGTGTGGTAAATCTGAGGGACTCATTGGTGGAGCAACAGTCATTCTCTTTAACATCAAAACGCAAATGAAATCAGGAAAGCAGAAGCTCAGGCTTTTTCAGAAAAAAAAAAAGCGGACGGTTCATTTCCTACCTGGACTCCTGGAAAGGTTTCTGATTAATCTCAACACTAAATATATAATTTGAAATGTAGTTCATTATGCTGACTACCTTTTTCTTGGGTTTTCTATTATTTTAAGGAAGTATATATTATAGCAATCGCACTTAAAATATAAATGAAAGGAGTGGAACAAAGTGTCGCTTCGGGAAACATGGGTATTGAAAATATTAAAAAACCGTATGTTCCAAATTTTAAAGGAACTCTAGGTTCCACAGCATAAGCGTCGAGAGCTAGATCATTTGAAGAAGCTCATGCTAAGAACGAGAGAGGGCAGATCCAAAGCATTGATTAGCTCGATCGACTTATGTTTGAAATCCTTGGATACAATTAAGGAACAAGAAAGCTCCAGACATGGAAACTCACATCTGTTCTTCCATTACCGATTTCTGTAGTTTTGAACACCGAGCTGTATTTCAGGTGCAATCTTTACTGAAACTGGATTTGTTTACAACGATCATTTCTATTCGAATATATTCAATATCTCCATGTGTGTTTTGCTATATTGAAATTATCAACGGAGCTATTTAGGATTACTGGACGCTATCACGGCTTATTAAGAGTCATGATGTTTTTAAAGTATCATGGCCATTCGCACATATCTATTTAAGATTTCACAGATGAAATAAGCTTTTCGATTTAGAAAGATGAAATCTACCTAAAACACATACATAATTTATATAAATCACTCTACTAATAATTACACTCTTCTCTAACACTTAAACAAAATTTATAGTAAAACTAACACAACAAATAATTTATAATAAAAAAAAATATAGTACCCGGGCGTTAGTACAGATTATTAATCTAGTATATTAATACAAATGTTATACTTATGTTTATGAGATGTTCCTTACCATGCATATATTATTTTTTTAAAAATAATTATGATTTTATTTATCTTCTATAAAAAAAAATATTTCTTATAAAAAGTTTTCCTCTGCAGTGGATTTTGAATTATGCCGTATTTGTATTTTTTAAAGGAAAAAAACATTTTTAACCTCCAAAGTGACATATGCTAACAATTTAAACTTTGAAAGTATTATACTACTACTTTAAATTTTCGAACTATTTTTTCTAACACTTTAAACCCCATTTGAATCTCTCTTCCATTTTCTATCTTTCAACATTATTGATTCGTTCTCTTTCACTCCAAAACTTTTGAAATTTTCATATTTCATCCTTTAACACTAAATTCGATGTTTGAGCATATTTTTTTCTAATTTCATTTTTTAAAGCTTATTTCTCTTTGTTTCTCATTCTTTTTCAACGAAGTTAACGGCGGGAAATTATGGAGATTAGTTTTGCGGTGCAGATGCTAATTTAGATGTTCAAAACGTTAACAAACATAATTTGAAGGTTTAAAGGGCTAGTGTAATACTTTCAAGATTTATCTATTAAAACATGGAAAAATAATTTTACTGTCAATTTTAATAAGCAGAAAATACCTTTTTAAAAATAATTTTGTTAAAATTGGAGGTTAAAAATGCTATTTTCCCATTTTTAAAATTTATTTATCATGGTCAGTTTTAATAAATAGAAAAATACTCACAATTAAGGCAAATTATATAGAGAGACAGTGTCATGTGACACAGTGTTACTGGAGGTTAGATTGGTGGGTGGATAAGAAAAAGATTAAGACAAGTGTTATGATATGATTGACTGTTGAGATTTTTTGTATATTTTTATCATCTTAATAATCCTAATTACACTAGATTATAAGTAACCTCGTACTAGTTATTATTAGGACAACTTCCCCTTTTTTCTCCGCAATCCAACCTAAGATATGGCAACCTCAGCCGTATCCAACACCGAGCCACAGCAAGAGAATTTTCATCAAGCGTCATCGTCGTTATTGTCATTGGTAAGAAGACTCTTCATTGGCTTTCTTAGCTTTTTTCTCCGAGCTATAAATTTCATCAACCGAAACCCTAACCTGAACGAGACTGTGTCTTCCACCACCACAGTCTTACCAGCCGACCAAGCTACTTTGGTGTTTTCGTCATTATCAAAGGATGTCATTTTGAACTTCCTAGCTCGTGTCCCCAGACGCTACTACCCAACAGTCTCTTGTGTTTCCAAAAGCTTCAGATCCCTGATGCTTTCTCCTGAGCTTGCACAGATAAGATCATTA
The DNA here is from genome assembly GCA_963555745.1 of Cardamine flexuosa. Lineage (NCBI taxonomy): Eukaryota > Viridiplantae > Streptophyta > Magnoliopsida > Brassicales > Brassicaceae > Cardamine > Cardamine flexuosa. The sequence goes on along the minus strand of OY743217.1, from coordinate 25,107,720 downwards.
TTGGGCAAAGATAACCCTATTTTTTATGTCTGCTTTATAGATCAAAAGTGTCTTAGCAGGAGTTTTCATTGGTTCACTTTGAACCCAAAGGAGAAGCAAACAAGTGATCATTACAACTTAGTTCAGGTTCTAACTCAACAGAGGTTGTATTCTTCAACCGTTTCGATAGGTTCCAAGATCTTCTTCGTTGGAGGATCCTTAAGTACAAAATCGTCGAGACTATGGATCTACGATTCCTTGTCGGGCAAGTTGTGTAAGGGTCCTAGAATAAAGGTGGCTCGCTTATTACCGGGTGTGGTAGGAGTGAATGGGAAACTATACGTAATTGGAGGGTGCCGCAAAAGACATATCCAAGTGGAGGTTTTCGACCCTAAGACTCGAACTTGGGAAGTTGGACCGTTATGTCCAAACGGAGAAGGATTAAGGAAATATATAGGTGTTGTGACGGAAGCTGTAGCATTGGAAGGGGAGATTTATGGTATGAATTGTAGAACACGGACTCAGATAATCTACGATACAAAAGATGGTAGATGTGAGACTTTTGAGATGTCAAATGTAGGTAAGTGGATGAGAGGTTGTGTGTGTGTGGTAAAGAATCTGATCTATGCTTATTATGGTCGACATGGGTTAATGTGGTATGACTCTAAAGATAAGGTATGGAGAGTGGTTAAAGGTTTGAAGAGGCTTGATAGTAATATTTACATGTCAGTTGGAATGGTTGAATGCAATGGAAAACTTGCGTTTCTGCGGCAAGATTGGAGTGATATGATTAAGAAATTACCCGAAAAGAGGATTTGGTGTAGGATGATAGTGTTGGATAGGATTGGAGAAGACATTCATGGAACGATGGAATGGCCTGACTACAGTCTCGTTGGATATGTCCCTTACTACTATGATATCTTGCGTTGTCTAAGTGTTTCTGGTTAATATTTAAAAGGTATCATGTTCCTAATGGTAATGGTGTCATCATGTTGTTACCGTATGGTAAATTAATAATTAATAATATGTCGCTTTGGCTGAGCAGTTGTGAACATCATCAATTCACCATGATTTTGCATCTTTGATTGCTTTCAGTTGTATATTAGCAGGTACGATAGATATGTTTGTCAAGATAGTAAAATACCAGTATACCACCTCTCCCACAAACTCAGAAAAAGGTTGACAAAGGAAAAAGAAGAAGAGGCAACTAGTGAGATATTAATTAACAAAAAATGTATTTTGGAAAATAAATGAAGCTTCTGAGCTTCGGAAACGAATATTTTAAGGTTACAAAAAAATCCCCATTCCAGAAATCTAAATTGTTTCGATTTCTGCAAAAAACCGGACCACAACACAAGTTATACACGAGTTTTTCTTTCTTTTGTCGGTGAAATTACTTTACTAAAACTAGGCCGAAACATCGCAATATTTTAAAAATTGTTTAATCAAAACTGAAATGATCAATTTGTCTATGTTATACTACTAAAATTAAAGAATAAAATTGGGAAGTTCTGTTATCCAGATACTTTCTATCTTATATTTATATTTAAACAAATTTAAAATAATTATTATTTAGTTATTAACTACCAATATTAATATTAATATTAAATATATTCTTTGTAAATAAATAATCAATTAATTATTTACACTTCTTTTCTTATATAATATTTTTTTATAATCCTTTTTCTTATTTAATATTATGATTTTAATAGTATGAAATATGTTTTTCCTATCATTTTTGTTTGATATTATTTTGATATTATTTTAATTATTATATAATACATATGTCTTATACTATTAAAATTGAAGTACAAAATTAGAAAGTTCTGTTATCCATACGCTTTCTATCTTATACTTATATTTAAACAAGTTAAAAAAATTTATTATTTAGTTATTAACTATCAATATTAATATTAAATATATTTTTTGTAAATAAATAATCAATTAACTTTTTGCAGTTCCTTCCTTATCTAATATTTTCTAATGCATATGTTGTGATTTGATTTTTTATAAACTGACATATATTAACTCAATCAATAAAAAAAATGTATGTTCAATATCTTACATCGGTAGAAATTTCAGTCGGATCAACGATCTGTGTAATAGGTACAAGTAAATCTAACATAAGGTAGGTATACACATAAAACTTTATATATATTAAAAAGCGGGTATCATAAACAAAAACATAGTGGATCGTAGATATATTGGACTTTATCTGCAAATTGATGGATCGCTCGTAAAATACCTAATTTTTATAAAAATAAATAAATTATTATAAAAATTAATAATTGTATATAGTTAAAATATAATATATGGTATATTTGAACATATAAAGAATTTTATGTATAAAATTATAATATTTACTAAAAAATAGAATATTTAAAATATTTTATTTTAAAATATTATTTATTTTATTTTAAAAATATTTTATTTATTTTAGTTATAATAATTAAATATTCGGACTTTGTTAATATGTTGGACAGTGAAGAGTTGGATATAATAATTATTTACAAAAATACCAGATTCCACGAGCAATGTCCACCGCGATTCTCCTTCTATCTTTCCAGGTCGGTCTCGGACGCCTGAAGAGAAAACTTGCTAGTGTTCCGTGCGGTAAGTACTCGTAGACAATCATCCAGCTTTTCCCTTCACCGCAGAAGCCAATAAGCCTCACTAGGTTCTTGTGGTGAATCTGACCTATCACTTTAACCTCATTCTTGAACTCTTTCTCATTTTCTTGAGCAACACGGTCTAGTTTCTTGACAGCCACAGTAAGTTCAGAATCATCGGTACCTTTTAAAATTCATTTGTAGACAATCCCTAAAGATCCTCTTCCAACCTCATCCATGAAATCTCATTTGGCCGCCACGAGCTCTCCATATGTAAAGACCCTCAAATTCAACTCATTTGCAGTAGCTGTAGCTGTAGCAGCACCAATATCTCTTGCTTGATTCTTCTTCATCTTCTTACTCTTCTTTTTCTTTCTTTTCAGAGCAAAAAATATGAAATTCACAGAAGCTGAAGTTCCAAACAGAACTGAAAAAGAAATGATTAACCAGTAATAATTTTTCATTCTTTTTCCTGTAATTGGAACATCCGCCACAGCGCGCTTTAAAACCTTAACAAATGTATTTCTGTTACCATTGCTCTGACCATAAGACAACAGAAGCCTCTTCTTCGAACAAACTCTAATATCCTTTCGTAAATAACCGCAGCACACAAACGATCGTTATGACAAGTAGCTATACAACTGTCTTCATCATAGTTTGGGTAATTCATGTATTTCCCAGTCGGCCAATCTGTAGAATTTAAAGTAATGAACTCGTAAAGATTTACAGTTGAGTTTGCGGTTTGGTTATTCTCTGGTGCACAAATTGGTATCTCAAAATCCGGCTTACAATCACCATGTTTATCACTTGGATCCTTCAACACAAAATTTTTAGGGCATTCACATCTTGGTCTTTTGTTACTGTCTGGACTTATGTCTAAAAAGCATACGCTATTAAACCCGCAAGCCATATTGATAGAGAACGGAAACTAAATAATGGACGAGAACACAAGATCTCCGAAAGAACTCGGATTCACGAACGGGTCTTACTTAGAACATCGAAACTTGACAAAGAAACAATAGAGATAGGGCGATAATCCTCTTCTCAAGGCTTTAAACAAGAAGTTCTTTAAGGTTGAGAGTCCTCCTCTCTAGGCTTTAGACAAAGTTCTTTTAAAACTTATTTATTCAATAATCAATAATTCCTTTACAAAGTTATCGAACATCCTATTTATACTATACTAAAGAGATAATAATCGTATCTCATTAACCTAATCTACAAAGAGTTATAATTATCCCTAAAATAAAAAGAGAATCTAAAACAATTATTTACTTGACAAACACGTAAAGCCCAATAGAAGTGTTTGTCGTTAAACAATAATTGATATGACTTTCGTAATAGTTATAAATTCGGTCTGAATCTTGGAACGTCTCGGGGTTGAGAGAGAGAAGCCAAAGATCTCCTGCTTCCTTACCATTGGTACGTAGACTTAGCCTGAATCTACCTTTCACAAAGCTTGTTTCTGTCCTACGAGATGACAGGTTGCCTCCAAGTTCTATACTCTACATAAGCATCAACATCGATCAAAGTTACATATCAACACCGAATCCTTAAATTCTAGGGTTTTTTAATATGAGAATTTTTTTATTCCGGCCTTATTTTTAACAGGTTTTAGAAGTGGATTTTGGATTTAGTTTTTGAAAATTCATTATTTACCCATTCATGACTTTCTGAAAAGTTGTATCTTATAAAGGTCAGATTTTAGAATATTTTACCCACTGAAAGCATCTAACAATATTTGTTTTACCAAAAGACACATAACTGTATTTCTGCAAAACCAATTATGGGCAGAATTTGTATATTTCAGTTTATTACCTAGTTTATTAATGGAAAAATTCCAAAAAAAAAAAAAAACTATTTATCTATTTCCACAAAATACATGAACTTTAGAATAACCACACAAAGATATGAACTATTTTTTTTTTCCATTAAAATACACAAACTCTTAAATTGTATTCAATAAAAAACCAAGAGTTAATGAAAAGTAATATCCATTAATGTTTTAAATTTGAAAACATATAAAGCTCAGTAAAATAAAAGAACTGTAGAAAAATCTAATGTAATTCTAAACTAATTTTAAACAAAATAATTGAGCTGGTAAAGTTTTGGATTTATAAATTAAAAAAATTAAAAAGAGAAAATATTCCTAATACTCTTTGAAAATTCTAAAAATTCTAAAAGCTAAAATATAAATTCTTAGATTCAGCATGCAATTCCCATAATATAGTTAGTTACCATTGGCTATATATAGAAATAATAGAATTAACTTTAATGGCTTGGTTGTGTTTTGTTCTTCCAATCAATGAAAAGGATATCATATTAAATATTTGAGGGTCATTTTTTAAATTTACTTCCAAAACAGTATTAGTAGGATTATCTGATTAGGTTATAGAATATCGGTTGGATTTGCAAAGCTGACCACAAAACATTTGTCCTTTAGCTTAAAAGACCAAAGTTTCCATCGTCGGTTATGCACCCTCGAAAGACCGACCCATAAGAAATGAGCGATCTCCAGACCTGCTGACCGTTAGGATCAGTGAGAACTAGACCTCGGTCTGAAGTTAATGTAACCTTCGTATTAAGACTAAAGCAGAATCATTATCAAAGCAAAACATCATCAAGATTGAAGCAGAGCTAATGGGCCTCAAAGGACAGAAGCCCACTCAGCAAACAACAACAAAGCCTGCTAAGGCAGAGCCTTGTTCTCAAAGAGAGGCTTCTCAACAACGGTCACCTGCAGCTAAAGATAAACAAGTGAAGCTGTCAAAGGTGAGTACGGATTGCAGGATCAAGACTAGCAACCGATTTGATTCCCTTCCAGCTGAGATCACATGCTAAAGATATGACTGCGCATGGGACTCATTTAACCTAAGGGTTTCATAAGATTCATTTTGTATTTACTATAAAAGGGAAACATTTCACGATTGTAAAATTTAAATTGAAATGAATCAATAAAACAATATTCAACATCTTCTTCAACATTTTATAAACTTCTTCATGGTATCAGAGCTACAATGGCTCTTGAGACCTATTATTTACCTTCTCTAAACATTTCTAATTGTGTCACAATAAAACTCACAGAAAGGAATTATATTCTGTGGAAATCTCAGTTTGAGACTGTTCTTTCGGGCCAAGGATTACTAGGGTTCATCAATGGCGCTTCCGTAACTCCACTTCCAACGATTCCAGTTCACGCAATCGACGATTCTATCACGGAAACAACAAATCCTGATTATCGACCATGGGTTCGTACAGATCAAGTTGTGAAATCGTGGCTGCTCGGTCATTCTCAGAGGATATTCTCAGTGTCGCGGTGGAGTGTCCTACTTAAAAAGATGTCTGGCTTGTCTTAGCCAATCATTTCAATAGGGTTTCTTCATCCAGGTTGTTTGAGCTACAGAGAAACCTTCAAACCGTCACAAAACAAGACAAGACGATGGCTGTATACTTAAAGGAGATCAAAGATGTTTGCGATCAGTTGTCCTCTATTAGAAGTCCTGTTATTGAGAAAATGAAGATCTTTGCGGGTCTTCACGGTTTAGGGCGAGACTATGAACCCATCAAAACAAGCATTGAAGGCTTGATGGATTCGGTCCCATGTCCAAGCTTTGAGCATGTCGTTGCTCGTCTGATGAACTTCGACAACGGGCTCCAAGGATATGAAGCTGGGAGCAATGTTTCACCACATCTAGCCTTCAACGTTGTCAACAAAAAGTGCTTCTATGAAAGCGTCAACAAAGGCAGAGGAGGAAATAGAAGAGCTGGAGGAAACAGTGGAAGAAGCTCATTCTCAACACAAGGCCGAGGCTTTCATCAACAGATCTCTTCCTCTGCAAGTTATCAGAGCTCTTATGGTGGTGAAAATCAATCAATATGCCAAATCTGTGGCAGACCAGGTCATCATGCCTTGAAATTTTGGCACAGATTTGACAACTCATACCAAACGGATGAAACTCATGCTGCTCTGGCTGCGCTTCACATCACTGATGTATCTGAAAGTTCAGGTCATGAATGGTATCCTGACTCCGGAGCAACCGCACATGTCACCAACTCAACACAGAGGCTCAATCATGCTCAGCCATATCATGGTTCTGACACTGTAATGATTGGAGTAAGCTCTTTCTTGCCTATCACTCATGTTGGTCATGCTTCTTTACCTTCGTCCTCAGGTAACTTACCTCTGAAAGATGTTTTAGTGTGCCTTGATATTGCTAAATCCCTTCTCTCTGTGTCAAAGCTTAGTTTAGACTTTCCATGTTCCTTTAAATTTGATGCTAACAAAGTTCGTGTAAAGGACAAGGACACAAAGAAGCTTCTGACTCTGGAAGGCACACTAATGGTCTATATGTCTTGGGGGATCAACCGTTCAAAGCTTTCTACTCAACTAGACAGGTTCCTGCTAGTTCTACAGTTTCAGCAAATAAAGCAATACGCATCAATAAGCCAAGCACTGGGACATGTGAAGCATGCTACTTAGGCAAAACTAGTCGACTTCCGTTTTTTTCTTCTAGTTTTTCAGCCACAAAGCCTTTGGAAAAGGTTCACTGTGATCTGTGGGGTCCTTCACCAGTTTTATCTTCTCAAGGTTTTTGATATTATGTAATCTTTATCGACAATTATTCAAGATTCAGCTGGTTGTATCCACTTAAGAAGAAATCAGAGTTTTATTCAACGTTTCTCAAGTTTCAGACAATGGTTGAAAATCAATTTGATACAAAGATGAGAATTTTTCAAAGTGATGGTGGAGGTGAATTCATAAGTACTAAGTTTTTATAACATTTGGAGCAATGTGGGATAAGACATTTCATCTCATGTCCTCACACACCACAGCAAAACGGAATCACTGAAAGATAGCATAGGCATCTTACTGAGCTTGGTATAACATTGATGTTCCAGAGTGTCATGCCTCATAAGTTCTGGGTAGAAGCTTTCTTTACAGCAAATTTCTTGATAAATCTGCTACCATCTTCAGTAAATCAAGACAACAAGAGTCCATTTGAAGTCTTACATGGTCAAGCACCAGATTATTCAGCCTTGAGAACTTTTGGTTGTGCTTGTTTCCCAACATTAAGAGATTACACTGCAAATAAGTTTGATCCAAAGTCTTTAAAGTGTGTGTTGTTGGGCTATAATGCAAAGTACAAGGGATACAGGTGCTTGTATCCACCCACTGACCGTGTTTATATTAGTAGACATATCATATTTGATGAAGAAAGTTATCCATTCTCAGACACATATCAACGCCTGCAAAAGGAAAATATGACTAATCTTCTTCAAGCATGGCAACAAGGTCTGGTATCAGCTGAGGCTTCTCAAGTGTCAGAAACAGAGGTTCATATACATTCAGAGAATGTTCAAGGACCGGTTCAACAAATGAGAGTTTAGAACATGATACCTGTAAGTCAAGAAAATCCAGCATTTATAGAAAACATAGTTCCTGCTATTGGCTCAAGCTCAGAAACAGCAACAACGGCTAGTGAAAGAGAAGCTGGTATCACTAATGAGGAGGACAATTCTGAGTGTACGGAAAACTCAGATCTTGATCCTATAGGCAACAGTTGCTCTTTCTCATCTAGTGATGCAAGTAACTCTACAACAAACAACAGTTCCCAACATCGAATGGTGACAAGGTCAAAAGCAGGAATCATCAAACCTAATCCTTGATATGCATTACTTACACATAAAGTAACATATCCAGAACCAAAGACAGTAACTGAAGCTCTAAAGCATCCAGGATGGAACAAGGTCATGACTGAAGAATATGAGAATTGCACTGAAAAACAAACATGGTCACTTGTACCATATACACCTGATATGAATGTACTAGGCAGCAAATGGATATTCAGAACCAAGCTACACGCAGATGGAACTTTGGATAAACTTAGAGTGAGGCTGGTAGCTCAAGGTTACAATCAAGAAGAAGGAATTGATTATGTTGAAACATATAGTCCTGTGGTTCGATCAGCAACAGTAAGAGTGGTCTTACATTTAGCCACAATCGTGAATTGGGATATTAAGCAAATGGATGTGAAAAACACGTTTTTTCATGGAGAGTTGACTGAAACTGTATACATGAGACAACCGGCTGGTTTCGTGGATAAATACAAACCTGACTATGTGTGTCATCTCCACAAGTATTTATATGGCTTGAAACAGTCACCAAAGGTATGGTTTGACAAGTTCAATAACTTTCTACTCGAGTTTGGGTTTGTCTGCAGTTATCCAGATCCATCATTGTTCATTTACAGCAAAGGAAAGGATGTGATATTACTGTTATTATACGTTGATGATATGTCGATAACGGGGAATAACTCAGAAGCAATGAATAGACTACTAAGTAAGCTAAACAAGAAATTCAAAATGAAGGATCTGGGGAAATTGCATTATTTTCTTGGCATACAAGCTCAATTTCACTCTGGTGGATTGTTCTTGTCGCAACAAAAGTATGTAGAGGATCTAATCAAGGTAGCAGCTATGGATAACTGTTCACCAATGCCTACTCCACTTCCTATACAACTGAACAATGTTCCTCACCAAGACAAGATCTTTGAGAATCCAACGTATTTCCGCAGTCTTGCAGGTAAACTTCAGTACTTGACTCTAACAAGACCGGATATTCAATTTGCAGTGAATTACGTGTGTCAGAAGATGCATGCTCCCACTGTGTCAGACTACAACCTTCTCGAAGAAGCAGGCCACGATCTTGAAGAGTTCAACAGAAGCAGAGTATAGATCGTCTGAGACGACATCTGAAATAACATGGATAGCCTCAGCATTGAAGGAGCTTGGCGTTCCATTGTTTCAAACGCCTATCCTATACTGTGAAAATCTGTCAACCATATATATCTCTGCTAATCCAGCGTTTCATTCAAAAACGAAGCATTTTCAGAGAGATCATCACTTTGTCAGAGAAAGAGTTGTTCTCAAAGTTCTGGTGGTTAAACACATTCCTTCTCATCACCAGATTGCTTATATCTTCACCAAGTCATTACCATTTGCTCAGTTCACAGCCTTGAGATTCAAACTTGGTGTGGCTGAACCACCCACACAAAGTTTGAGGGGGAATATTAAGACTGAAGCAAAATCAATATCAAAGCAAAACATCATCAAGATTGAAGCAGAGCAAATGGGCCTCAAAGGACAGAAGCCCACTCAGCAAACAGCAACAAAGCCTGCTAAGGCAGAGACTTGTTCTCAAACAGAGGCTTCTCAACAACGGTCACCTGCAGCTAAAGACAAACAAGTGAAGCTGTCAAAGGTGAGTACGGATTGCAGGATCAAGACTAGCAACCGAGTTGATTCTCTTCCAGCTGAGATCACATGCTAAAGATATAACTGCGCGTGGGACTCATTTAACCTAAGGGTTTCATAAGATTCCTTTTGTATTTGCTATTAAAGGGAAACACTTTACGATTGTAAAAATTAAGTTGAAATGAATCAATAAAACAATATTCATCATCTGCTTCAATGTTTTATAAACTTCTTCACTTCGAACCATCTGGGACAAGACCATCGTTTGTGTTGACGGTTTGTGCGTGCCACACGATAGTCTTGTCAGGAATCATGTTGAACTAGATGGAGAGAGTGAAACCATCGTTTGGTTGGATTTTTCGGAATCCGAATACAAAGTCACCATTAGAGGAGAGCCATAAACTCGTGAATTGTTGGGACTCTGAAGTGTTGAGAGATTCTTCGACAGGAACATAGCCGTTTACCATGTTCTGAAACAAAACAATGAGTGTTTATAGATTAAGGACAATAATAAATTGGAATATTAAACAAGAGATGAACAAAAAAAAAAAAAAAAAAAAGAACCCCATATTTCTTATGCAGAATGATCTTGATAAATGTGAGTGTTTGTGTATTGGAATGTTGATTTAATTTGTCCGATAATTCTGAACGTATAAAAAAGGTTGAGAAGACTTTAGACTTTTTTCGTGCTTTCTATGAGTCAATGGTGCAAGTTTTGCAGAGTCTTCAGTCAACAGTCTTTTTAATGGCATGAACAACTAGAGGACCTATGTGGTGGTTGTGTTAATTTTGGTAGGACATTCCTGAATTTTAATGGTAAAAGGAAAATTTCACTATGCATGTCTATGCTGTATGATTCAACTATTTATATTAACATATGTAATCAATATTTGATCCAAAAAAGAAAAATATATAATCAAAATAAAGTTTTGTTTTAAAAAATATACACAAAAGGTCATAAACAAAATAATAGATCAATGTTGTGAACAAATAAACATTTATATGGAATATGTAAGTGGAATATTAGAAAACTTATAAAAAATATATTTAGGGTCATTGTTTAAAATGGACTCTTTCAAAAATTTATTCCTAAACGGAGTCTCTTGTAAAGGATTTTTAAGGCATTAGGAGTCCCTGTTTAGAAATAAATTTTCAAAAAGATCCATTTTAAATAGTTTTCCCATATATTTATTATATTCATCGTATAGTAAAAAAAAAAGTATTTAGCGTGAACTAATTTTTTTTGTGCAACCATAATTATATTAAATTTAACTTGTAATTACAAGAACCAAAAAAATCTAAAATGTTTTTGCCAAATAAATATAGAATTCATCAGAGTTTTGGCTTTTGGGTTTAGGATTTGAAAATTGCATTGAAAGATTTTCCAATAGAAACATAACCGTTTACGATGTTATGAGACAAAACAACAAATGTTTGTAGATTAAGGGACCAGAAAAGTTGGAGTATTAAACAAGAGAAAATTCCCATTATTCTAATGCAGAATGACCTTGATAAATGTGAGTGTTTGTGTACATATAATGTTGATTTGTTCAATATTTCTGAACGTATAAAATATTGAGAAGGCTTTACACTTTTTCGTTCGTTCTCTGAGTCAGTTGGTGAAAGTTTTAAGAGTCTTCAGTCAACAGAGTCTTCTCTAACTTACAATACTAAGTCGTGCTTAACTATGTGCTACGTTATAGAGTCTTTTTAATGGCATGAACAACTATCATAAAGGACCTATGTGATTGTGTGTTTATTGTGGTAGGATATGTATGTTTATTGTGTTAGGACATTCCTGAATTTTAAACTTAAAATGTGTTGTTTTGGCGATAAGGCTCGGACAGGTGGGCTTGTCAAAAGGGTTGGGCCGGTTAAGTTATTCTTAGGCCCATATCTGGTCTGCTATTGACAAACGCCCAAGAAGCAAACGACATGTTGGCTCTGCGTTTTGTGGAAGACACGCTTTGTGTGTGTCAGGTACGGATTTGTCCGTTAGTGTCTGCAAGTCGACGACATAGTGCTATTAAGGAAGAGAGGAGCAGTAAGAGCAAAAGCAGAGTGGCATTTGGCGTTTTCATATAGAGAGAGGAAAGTCTGAAGAGGTGAGAGAGCGAAACTTATAGTGAGGGGTGAGAGACATCGTCTTCTTCATTGTTCTTTGGTTCTGGTTTTTTCTGGGTTTTTTGGATTATCTGTATGGTGAGAGACGTGAGCTTGAGAGAGTTTTGTTCAAGTGTAATCTGCTACTCTGAAACTTCCTGTGAACTGGTTTAAGTTCACCGAGACGTACTAGGATCGCATCGGTCCTAGGAACTCGTAAATCTATGTGTCTCTTTTATTTTCTTGCAACGCAAACCTAAAACCTGCAACAGAAAGAAACAGAGCACATTAGTAAACAACCTGTTAAGATATATACTTGGTTTAAAGATCAAACACTCAAGTAATATCCTAACAGTGGTATCAGAGCAAGGTTAGAGTGTTCTTTCTACCAAAGAAGAAAGAGATCTACAAGGTTTCAACGGATCCAAGGTGTTATTGTTCTATTACTCAGAAAGGTCCAACCTTTAAGGTACATTTCTTCACCAGTTCAGGTTTTTTATGTATCTGGGGTATTTCTGAAGAAGATAAAGAAGTAAAGGTTAAGGATCAGTTAGAGATCTATTGTTATTGTTGTTGGTTGGTGTTTTGTGAAGTTTTCTTTGATAAAGGTGGTAACTTTGTGTTATTTTCTATCTGGTACTGAGAGTGTGGTTAATGGATCTCGAAGATGGAACCTACACAAGGAAGATTTGAGGTTGAGAAATTTGATGGAGAAGGTGACTTTGCTCTTTGGAAACACAAGATGCTTGCACAGCTGGAAATCTTGGGGTTTGAGTCAGTACTTAAGCCACAGCCAAAGGATACCTCTGATGAAAAGAAATCAGGTGAAAGATCAGAGGATACATCAAAGTTAGATACTAAATGGCTGGAGAAAGACAGAAGAGTGAGAAATCTACTCAGTCATAGTCTTGCTGACATTGTTCTTAGGAAAGTTATGAAGGAGCCTACTGCATATGATATGTGGACTGCGCTTGAAAACACATATCAGGTCAAGACATTACCTAATAGGTTTTATCTGAAGTAGAGGTTCTTTAGCTTCAAGATGGAGGATGACAAGAGTCTTGACAAGAACCTGGACACTTTCAACAAGCTGGTGTCAGATCTTTCTAGCCTAAATGTAGAGATGAGTGAAGAAGATACGGCAGCAATTCTCATGAACAGTTTGCCTAAGAGGTTTGACAATCTGGTTCATACCCTAAAATACAGCAGTGGAAAAGACAAAGACTTTATTACTCCAAAGGAGATTATCATGTCAGCTTACTCTATTGAGCTGGAGCTGAGAGAGAAAGGAGTATTGAAGAAACCGGCTGATGAAGGATTGATTGTGGAAACAAGAGGCAGAACTGAGAAGAGAACTCAGCCAAAAGGAAAGACGAACTCAAGAAGCAAGTCTAAACAGAAGAAAAGGGCTTGCTGGATTTGTGGTAGTGAAGAGCACCTAAAACGTGAGTGTCCTAAGAAGAATCAAGCAGGTGCAAGTCAGAAAGGTGAAGCTAGGGTAGCTCAAGCTCAATGGGCTGAACCTTTAATGCTGACAGCCTCAGAATTGCATCCAGATAATGCTTGGATTATGGATTCAGGATGTTCTTACCACATAACATTCAGGAGAGATTTAATGTTTGATGTAGAAGAAGTAAACGGAGGAAAGATTCTAATGGGAAATGATACATTTTGTGAGATCACAGCTATCGGCAAAGTCAAGTTTGTGAACTACAATGGGACTGAGATAGTGTTATCACAAGTTAGATACTCATCTACAGCAAGAAGAAACTTGATCTCTCTAGGACAGTTAGAAACTCAAGGGTGCTGGTTTAAATCTCAAAATTATAGGCTTCAAGTCTATAAGGATGGTAGAGAAGTTTTTGCTGGAGATTACAGAGATACTCTCTATTTTCTTGATGGGAAAGCAGAACTTGAGCAGGTAAATGCAGCTATTACAACCATGGACACCACAACTCTGTGGCATAGCAGACTTTGCCATACACGTGAAAAGGTATTGAAGTTACTAGTCAAGAAAGAAGTTACTAAAGGAAAATGAGATTACAGATTTAAAGCAGTGTGAAGACTGCATTCTGGGAAAATCTCACAGGTTGTCTTTTGCGACTGGTAAGCATACTTCAAAGGAAATATTGGAGTACGTGCATTTAGATCACTGGGGCTCTCCAAACGTAACACCAAGTTTGGCAAAATGCCAATATTACATATCATTTGTGGACGATTTCTCAAGAAAGAAATGGATCTATTTTCTCAAAACCAAAGATGAGTCTTTCTCCAAATTTGTTGAATGGCTGGCACTAGTTGAAAATCAAAGTGGAAAAAAGCTGAAGGCACTAAGAACAGACAACGGTCTGGAGTATTGCAACAAGACTTTTGATGACTACTGCAAAGAAAAGGGGATTATGAGGCATAAGACATGTCCTTATACTCCACAACAAAATGGAGTGGCTGAGAGGTTGAATAGAACAGTGCTTGAGAAGGTAAGAAGCCTATTGAGTGAAACGGGACTAGGAGAATCATTCTGGACAGAAGCGTCATCCACAGTGGTGTATGTACTAAATCGAACTCCCTCAACGCCATTAAATTTCCAGATACCAGAAGAGGTTTGGACTGGAAGGAAACCAGAATACAATCACTTAAGAAGGTTTGGCTGCCTGGTGTATTTTCATTTTGAGCAAGGAAAATTGAAGCCAAGAGCTAAGAGAGGTGTGTTCATGGGGTATCCACAGGGAGTTAAGGGTTACAGGATTTGGAGTACAGAGGACAGAAAATGCGTTGTTAGTCGTGATGTAACATTCTGCGAAGACATTTTATACAAGGATTTTGGCAAACTGTCAAAAGCAGAAGAGATGACAACAAAGAAGCAAGCGAAGACAGTAACATTTGTTGTGCCAAAAGAAAATGCTTGTGATGATCCCTCTGGATCCTCAAGTGTCAGAAATTCTGAAGGTGGAGCTTCTCCAGAGCAAGGTGGAGCCATTTTAGAGATAGGCTCAGAGGAAGAGGAAGAAACAGAAGGAGAGTCAGAAGAAGATTCTAATGATGACGAGCTTAGAGATTATCAACTTGCCAGAGATAGAGAAAGGAGAGTAAATATTAGAACTCCTAGTAGGTTTGATGATGGAGATGTTGCTGCTTTTGCTCTCAATATGTCTCAGCTCTTAAATGCGGAGGAACCTCAAACCTATGAAGAAGCTATAAGCTGTAAAGATAGACTGAAATGGGTAACTGCTACAGAAGAAGAGATGGACTCACTTCATAAGAATCAGACGTGGAATCTTGTGGACAGGAGAGAAGGTATGAGAACCATAGGCTGTAAGTGGATTTTCAAACTTAAGCCAGGAATACCAGGAGTGGAAAGGCCTAGATATAAAGCTAGGCTAGTTGCTAAAGGTTTCGCTCAGATTGAAGGTATTGACTACCATTAAGTTTTTGCACCTGTGGTGAAGCATATCACCATAAGGCTGGTGTTGTCAATGGTAGTTAACAAGGATCTTGAATTGGAGCAGTTGGATGTAAAAACAGCGTTTTTATATGGGAAACTGGAAGAAGAAATCTTTATGGAACAGCCACAAGGTTTTGAGAAAGGGGATCAGGTATGTTCTCTACAGAGATCTCTATATGGTCTAAAGCAGTCACCAAGGCAGTGGAATCAAAGGTTTCACCAGTTTATGAAATCTCAGAAGTATAACAGGAGTCAACATGATCCCTGTGTCTACTTCAAGTGTCTTAAAGAAGATGAATATGTCTATCTACTACTATATGTTGATGACATGTTATTAGTGGGAAGAGGCATGAATGAGATATCTAGGTTGAAGGAGGTACTAAGCAATGAGTTTGAGATGAAGGATCTCGGAAGTTCAAAAAGAATCTCGGCATGGATATCACCAGAGACAGAGCAAAAGGTATTCTTCTACTGTCTTAGCAAAATTATCTTGAAAAAGTGTTGGCAAATTTCAGTATGAGCGACTCAAAACCGGTTCATACTCCTATGGGAACACAGTTCAAGCTATCTAGTACTAAGCCTGAAGATAAGGAGATTGCTGAGGCAGAGATGAAAAACATACCTTATGCTAGCGCTGTTGGCAGTCTCATGTACTCAATGGTTGGGACTCGTCCTGATATAGCCTATGCGGTAGGTCTGGTGAGCCGATTCATGAGCTCTCCTAGCATTGAACATTGGACAGCGGTTAAATGGGTGTTACGGTACATAAGAAGCACAGCAGATTTCAAACTCACATTCACAAAATCTAAGGATTTCAAGATCAGAGGCTACTGTGACAGTGATTATGCAGCAGATCTAGATAGAAGAAGATCAATTACCGGTTATGTGTTTCAGGCTGGTGATAACACGGTAAGCTGGAGATCTGGTCTTCAACAAGTAGTGGCTCTGTCAACAACTGAAGCTGAGTATATGGCATTGGCTGAATCTGCCAAAGAAGCTCTGTGGTTGATGAGAATATCGAGTAAATTGGGATTTCCGCAAGATCAAGTTGAAATCTTCTGTGACTCTCAAAGTGCGATTTGCTTGGCCAAAAACTTCGTGTATCACGAAAGAACCAAGCGTATAACTTCATTCGCGATGAAGTTGAGGAAGGGACTCTTAAGGTTACAAAGATTCACACAAAAGTGAACCCAGCCGACTTGTTGACTAAGGCGATACCGGTGAAGAAATTTGATGAGGGACTGAGTAACTTGAAGGTGCTTCGGCACTGTGATTAGCTCGGGTCAGAGCTGATCAGTTCCGGTGGTTGAATTGGAACGGTAAGATGTCTCCGGTGGTGAAGTCGGAGATGACGATGCAGAAGAGTAGTGACTCTTCGGTGTTCTGTCTGAAGCCTATCGAGGTGGAGATTGTCGTTTTGGCGATAAGGCTCAGACAGGTGGGCTTGTCAAAAGGGTTGGGCCGGTTAAGTTATTCTTAGGCCCATATCTGGTCTGCTATTGACAAACGCCCAGGAAGCAAACGACATGTTGGCTCTGCGTTTTGTGGAAGACACGCTTTGTGTGTGTCAGGTACGGATTTGTCCGTTAGTGTCTGCAAGTCGACGACATAGTGCTATTAAGGAAGAGAGGAGCAGTAAGAGCAAAAGCAGAGTGGCATTTGGCGTTTTCATATAGAGAGAGAAAAGTCTGAAGAGGTGAGAGAGCGAAACTTACAGTGAGGGGTGAGAGACATCGTCTTTTTCATTGTTCTTCGGTTCTGGTTTTTTCTAGATTTCTTGGATTATCTGTATGGTGAGAGACGTGAGCTTGAGAGAGTTTTGTTCAAGTGTAATCTGCTACTCTGAAACTTCCTGTGAACTGGTTTAAGTTCACCGAGACGTACTAGGATCGCATCGGTCCTAGGAACTCGTAAATCTATGTGTCTCTTTTATTTTCTTGCAACGCAAACCTAAAACCTGCAACAGAAAGAAACAGAGCACATTAGTAAACAACCTGTTAAGATCTATACTTGATTTAAAGATCAAACACTCAAGTAATATCCTAACAAAAAGATTTGTTTTCCTTACGTTCGGCTGTTTGAATGGTAAAAAGACAATTTAACTATGCATCTCTATGTTATATGATTCAATATAATATTTTGTTGAAAATAATATACACAGGTTCATAAATATATAACGAAGAAGATAAAGAAATATAAGGAGAAGATGAGAAAGGATACAGAAACGAAAATCAGAAGAAGAGAGAAGCTTAAGTCCGAAAACATGAAAACAATGAAAAAATAGAAGAAGGAAAAAAAAGAGAGAGAAAAAGAAGAAATACAGTAAAACCTTGAGACCAATATATTTTAAAATATTTTCTTAATTTATTATATTTATTAATTTATAAAGGTAGTATTTAGTCCAAAATATCATTTTGAAACCGGAAAAAGTTATTAATTTAACAAGATATTAATTTATCGAGTATTAATTTATAGAAGTTTAACTGTAATTGAATGAATCTCTCTTTGATTGATCACATTACTATAATATAATGATTATGGCAATGAAATCCTCTATTTTTGACATTATATGAAATAGAGGATTTCATTGCCATAATCATTATATTATACTCTATAACCCAAAACTATTGACTCCATATTGTGCTCATATTAACTTTAAACTAGATTATTAATCCATGCTATGTTCGGATCCGATATTTTATAGATATGTATTTTACAGTGTGACAAAAAATGATTTGTTTAGTTTTTAGAGTATTTAAACATAAAGTATTTTTTGTATTTTTTGTATGTGCACATATGATTTGTTAGTATAGTTAGTATATATATATTAATAGTATGTGTATGTTTTTGATGTATGCATTTTATGTTTAGATATTCAGAAACTTGTGCTAAGCCCGCATGCAATAATCTTTTATTTTAAATATTATTGTGTTATTTAGTTTTGTAAGAATTGTTTTTATTTGTGTTAGTGTATAGTGCCAATTGTGTGTTTAGAATGAGTGTGTTAAATAATATATGTTAGTTGTTAATCTAATATAATTTAAATATGATTTATCGAGTATCGGGTAGTGAATCATCAGGGGCAAATCGAGTATTGGATGGTGAATTTTTGATAATAACTAAGAAAAACCTGATTTTTTCGAGTATCGGTGGATTAAACGTTTTAACTTTTAAATGTGTAGATAACTTTAAATTTTCTAGATAACTGGTTTTGAGAAGTAAAGTTGTAACATGATCTCATGATTTCTTTTTATTATTTCACAAGAAAATTATAACCTCCATTTGAAAATTATAACTTAATAAAGTTAACAAACCATACATATGTTTCAAAGCATGAAGATTATACCCTAGATTTATAACCGTGCTGCACCCGGTATAATATTTTAATATTTTTTATTTGGTATTGTATAAATTTATTAAGTTATAATTATTTTGTGGTTTTAGAGTTTAGATTATGTGAATTATAAGTATAGTGATTGAGTTATATAATATATGTGTAATTGTTAATACTGAATATTATTGAAGTGTTTTAAGTTTTGATTATAGGTTTTATGCAGGTAAATTAATCTTAAGTTAATTTACTTGTAAACATAAGTAAAATAACCATTTAATTCAAAACTATTATTTTCTTATGATTTTTGTTTTGGGCCCTGTCCTTTTGAGTTTTAATACTCAGATATGACAACAAACTATTAACTATTTCCTTATGGGCTTCCTTACACCAAAGCTCACTTCAAAACCCATCATCATCCTATAAAGAAATGATATTTGTCGGGGGAAAACAACTCAGCAAAGGAAAAAAAAAAATAATTCAGACAACAGAATCAAATCACCTCAGGTCCGCTTTTTGTCGATGTCGGAGGTGAAAGCATCGCTTGTTTCATTCGATGCCGGCGGATAAGAATATCCGAAGATAGAGTAAACTGATCGCATGCACAAATCATTTGTTTATATAAAGAGGAAACTGGATCGAAAGGTAATTGTCAGATCTTCTTTAATCGATAAGAAAATCTTCGCTGGATCCAATTTCTTGTCCAGTTTATGGGTTTATTCGGTTTATAAGGTTTTTATTTTTCTATTACTCAAATTCATGATAACTCTAATTCGTGGTGTTTTGTTTTTTTAAGGGTTCTGAGTTTGAGATAAATCAAATTCATTTTGCTTAATGGTTGAAAACTGAATAGAATGTTTAGTATCTGAGTTTAGAATAAGATTTCTGTAAATTTGATTCGATGTTTTCCTATATATTTCCTCCAAATATCTTTATCTCTGATTTTGCTTTTTTGTTTTTCTTTATTTTAGAGAAGAAAAACATTCAAGCATATGGCAGTTGGATCAAGCGAAAATTTTCATCGTGATCTGGTTAGTTGCCTACATATAGTATGTGTTTATAATTGTATAATTTGTCTAATTTACAAAGGTTGCTAACGTGCATATTTACACTGGTTTTATCCCTATAATTATAGGATCATCGCAAGTAATTACAGGATCATCGCATGCATATAAGGTCTAGCACAGTTGCAAAGCTTAAGGAATGCCACTATCAGTATCCAAAGGTAATAACAGAACCCTTTGATGTTTATAAAGACATAAATCTTTCTATTTTGAATAAAACCTAACATGAATAGTAATCGTAATATTGTTTTCACCAAGAAGAATAAACAACAAATTAGGAAAAAATGATATTATAATTTTGATAAATGAAAACAGAATTCATACTAATTAAACTGAAACCCTCTGGAAATAAACTTCCAGGAATATAAGATAGATAGATTTATATCATAAAAATATGACTAATTACAGAAATCATTATCAGATTCATGTTTCATGTATGTTAGCCTGCAAAAAAATATTTGATGTTTGTAATTAAGATTCTTATTGTCTACATCTAGCATTACTTACTTTACAAAATGTAAAATTTGCTTACTTCATTCTTAATTCACCAACCTTCGGAAACTCTGGATCAAAATACATCCTTGAAAGCAAAGGTCCATTAACAATCTCTATTATTTCTGCAAAAACAAAAGAATAGAAATTGTAATCAGTATGATGAGATAAAATTAGGTAGTTTAGTTCCATAAATTAATTTAAAAGAAATTACAATCTAACTAAGCTCCTCTAATGTTAACCCTTCAAAACAATATTTTTTTTGTATGCAGCAAATTCATTGTAGTTCAACACCACTATATAATTTAGGGAAAAACATTAAATAAGTATAAGTTATTCGACCAAGATATTAATTAAATAGAGAAATTTACGTGCTAAATAAATATTAGATATACACTATATGTGACCATGCCTCTTAAACAAAACCATATAGAGATAGGGTCGCCATGAAATTTGCTCTCGTATGGATTTTTCTCAACAGTGTGAAGTGGTTCAACATTAGTAACCTTCCAAACCAAATCTAAAAAGAAGCAAACACACATTATTTTTGAAAAAAACTTGCAATAACAACTTCAAGAAATCAATAAAAACAAACAAATTGTAGCAATGATCCTCCATTTACCGATCTAAAATGAAAATTTAGACTAAACAATTGTTATTCACAGTAGCCATTATACAACATTTAATAACTTATTAAATTTTAGTAACAATCAAAATTACAATATACATCAAGGAAGCACGAAAGTCATCAATTGATTTCCTATGATATAATCAAGGTAGTTGCAACTCTTGTTTAAATGCAGTGAGATTCAGTCCATCACTTGGTAACCTGAGTTTGCAAAAAAAAAACAAAAAATGTCAATTCATGAGTATGTTTGATAATTTTTAACGACATGAGTAAATTAAAAATAAATGACATCCTTACATTTCCATGAATTGTTCGACATCTGAATATTCCAGAGGACTGATCAGCACATCTGATACTTGAACTTTTTTTACCTTTGAAAGAGTGATTTTTTTGCAAATCGAATGAGTACCAATCGTGTATGTGTTGTAGTTTGTTTGATATGAGAAATGGTAGAGTTTATAGCTATTTATAT
Source organism: Cardamine flexuosa (assembly GCA_963555745.1). Lineage (NCBI taxonomy): Eukaryota > Viridiplantae > Streptophyta > Magnoliopsida > Brassicales > Brassicaceae > Cardamine > Cardamine flexuosa. Next base: position 25,086,349 of record OY743217.1, on the reverse strand, counting down.
GTAAAATGAGTCGGCCATAGAGTTATACGATTTGGTTAGGGTTGTTGAAAAGAATATTGAAGAAAGTTTTGAAAAGAATGTTAGAGAATATATTGTGTTCCTAATTAATGTTAGAGAATATATTATGTTCCGAATTTTAAATTTTAGAAAATATTTAGGAGATAGAGTGTGAATATTCAGATTAGATTCGAAGTTTGTGATATAGGAAATCTAAGAAGAGTGATTATTTTTTATATGTAGGCAGGAATATTCTTGATGTTTTTGGAAAATGCAGGATTTTATGGCGATTTGGATCGGTCTTTATGTATTGGGTGGGCCAATTGGATTGCTTCTTCTGTGGGCCATGTTGCCAATTCAATTAAACAAAAATGATCCAAGATAACTGAACCGGGTCGCCATTTTAACTGAAAATAGATCCGCGTACTTTTGAAACGGGTCGAAAAAAGCATTGGCTCGGGTCGGCTTGGATATGCATTAGATATCCGTAATTGCCCTTACATTTTTTATTTTTTATTTTTCTTTCAATTAAAAGACAGTGGCACTTTTCGTAAATACTTATATTTGGCTTAGATGACTTGTAATTATTTTTGCCCCCCCCCCCCCCCCCCCCACTCTCGATTAATAGTATAGATGGTGTAACCAGCTGAGATCGATCAAGTATCTCTTCAAATACATTAATAAGGGTCATGACTTTGTTCGTGCTTAACTTAACAAAGGGTGCTGACGATGAGAAAATTTACAATGAGAAAACATTATACATGTGTACATGTGTTTTGGGGAATGTTTTGTAAAATGTATAAATACAGTAAAACTTCTATAAATTAGTAACCTTTACAAATTAATAAATTTTGATAACCCGAGTTAGATCCATGTAATAATAAACAAAATTTGAGAAATTAATAAGTTAATATTATTTTTGAAAATTCTATGTAAATATAAGATCCTATCAATATTATAAATTACTAATTATATAATTTTAGACATATAAATAAGATATTTTAGTAAAGTACATATGACTCTAGTGTTGTTTTAATTCGTAAATTTGTTTTTCTGTTGGAGCTTACCTCTATTTTACTTTACGTATAAAAACATATGAAATTATCTTCTCAAATTGCATCAAAAAATTATAAAGAATTTTGTATGTAATAATTTTTTTTTCTAATGTCTTCTGCGATTAAAAATATTAAAGTAGTGTCTTCAACTTCTTACTTTAAATTATTTTTTCTTCGAAAAATTAGACAAATTTTGCTGTAAATTAATATTTTCTGTAATTTATTTATTTATAGAGGTTTTACTGTAAATACGTTTCCCAATTGATGTTGCATTCGCTATTGTTTATTATTTTAAATTGGTTTGGTGAAGTTGTTTTGACCTTTTGAGAATGTAGATATATATTGGCATGGGAAGCAACCTAGCGAATTTTAGCTTTTTGTATACATCATTGAACTACACCGGCGAGAAACTTACGTTTCATCTCAAAGGTGAGGAAGTTTTGTTGATGGTCCAAATGATGCAGTTCATGATTTGATTAGTCGGTCGTCTATCAGTCGTTCTATATTTATGGCTTGGATGGATTACAACAGAGACAATATTGAAGGAAAAACACTTACGTACTCAGACTTATAGTCGAGGTTTGTTTGGAAAACAAAATCAAGGATTTGGACAATAAGAAGAAAGGGTTATATATGGGGCAAATAATGTATGTATTGGTGAAAATATATATTCCCTCTGTTTCAAATTATAGTTATTTCTATGATTTTCACATATTTTAGAAAATTTTTTGAAATGACATTTTTAACTTTGTGTTAATGAAATAATTAATTTTTTAAAAATGAAAATAGTTAAGTAAAGGTAATGATGCATTGAAAAGTGAGAGTTTAATGGGAAATAAAGGTAATACATTGAAAAATAAAAAATAATTATAATTTAAAATAAATTTTTTTCTACAAATAGGTATAATTTGACGAAGAGAGTATTATTTAAGATTCTCTTAAACACGGTTAATGGTGTTCTCTATGAATTGTTTAAAGATGCATGTAGTACTGTGAGTTTGCTTGCTAACGACAAGAAGTATATAAACACTATAGAAGCAAGTTTATATGGATTCTAAGACCATCTCCAATGTATTTCTCTATTTTTTCTTCTAAAATAGAGTTATTCTATAATAGAGTAGTGTTTTCCTCCAATGTATTACTCTATATTTTACTCTTTAAAGAAATATTTTTTAGTATATTCTAAATTTTTATTTTTTTACTAAAATAATTTATTTTTAAAACTTATAAATTGATACCATATATCTTTTATTTCTTACAAATTTTCATAAATTATCATATTATTTCAATTTATAATTTGACCCACATATTTTTTAGGTTTAGTTTATATTTTTTCTTTTTATTTTATGTTGCTTAACTTTTATTTTGTATTTTTCTTTAATTAAATGAGTGACATTAAGAGATGAAATAAAAATATTCAAAACATATAAAGGAGTAAAATATAAATAAAAAAGTTTAACTCTATAATAGAGGAAACAATAGAGTTACTCTATACATAGAGTAATCTTCCCTATTCCTCTATTATAGAGTGAGATATAGAGTTAGATTAGAGATAGTTTTACTCTATAATAGAGTTTAGAGGGGAATATAGAGTTAGATTGGAGATGTCTAAGAGACTATTTGAGAAAATTTTTTGTTATTATCTTGATAACGGGTTTCTGGGTAAGCTATTTTAGAGCATATACATCAGTCGTATCTGAATTTAAATATTTTATTTTAGTGTGAACACAAATTATGATAATATTTAACTAAAATATTATCAATTAGCCAATTATAACATGACATTTATGAGATACACTAGTATATTTCTTGTACTAACGTACAACCATAATGCTTTTATAAATTAATTTTAAGGAAATTTTGTTTAAATTAAAATATATTCTAAATGCAATATAGTTTTATTATATTAAAATGTTATTTGAGATAATAATAAAAAATTATTTTGCTTTGTAAAGTCTAATATGAACCCATAATATAAATATTGATCTTTAAATTAATAAAACCCAATAAATATAAAAATAAAAATAAAAAACTAAAACAAATATCTTGCATAAGAAAAATACTTAAACGCCAATAAATTATGTCTAGTATTTTGCATAACTTTCTAGTTTTAATAATATTTTAGAAAGAAAAATAATTTAATATTCTTGTCATAAAATAAAGTCAATAATATTAAAATCAATGATCTCATTTAAGACTAAAATAAATATAATATTTACTATTAAAAAAATATTCTTAACCAAAAATCAAACAAAAATATGTTCGGTTAATAAGAATAAAATAAAATACAGAAAAATTGATATATGCAAAATATTTTTCATCCATCACAACAACTTCCATGCCTAGAATTGATTCAATTTTACTTTATGATAGAAATTCCAAATCCGAGATATTAGAGTTCTAATCTTCCATTCATTGGTTGAATTAGAGTTCTAATCTTTTATTCATTGGTTGAAGAATTTAGTTTAGAAATTAAAGTAAAATCTAAAGATATCTTATTTTGATGATAATAGAAGATTAATACTATGAAATAAAGATGAGAGAAAGAAGAAAAAAAGAGTAATATTAAAGATGAACAAAAAAAAAAGACTGCAAAAATCATTGTTGTATAAATCTTTTGTAGAGGAAAAAAAAAATTGAATTTGAAGTTAATGGAGATATGGTGTAGTAGAGATAATTTAGGATTTAATGATAGGTGGGAAGTTTTTTTTCAGTTTTTTGGCTTAACTTTTTAATTTTTATATTTTCAAATAAGATTTAAATTTATAGTAAATATCTATGTGGTAAAAAATTTTTAAAAGAAATATATATGACATGTTTATATTGACCATGTGACATATGTTTTATTATATAAAAAATTTCTACGTTTCTTTCTCTTTCACTTCTTTTTTCTATTTATTTATTTATTTTATTAGTGAGTGAGTCTAACTACTACTAAGAGCATGCACATCAATGAAATACTTACATGGATCTCTAGACATTTGAATAATAATAACTTTTTATAATTTTATTGTTTAGTTAAATTTTTATTGTTTAAAAAGTTATAGACCAATCACACAAATGGACAAAAAGAGTGTATTGTGAACGAGGAAATGGTTCTGCATTCTCTCTTCCTTTTATTAATTTATTATTATTATTTTAGTATAGAATATTTATGTAAAAGACTCCATTGAAAGTGCTCTAATAATACTCTTATATAGCTAATTTATACTTTTTTTTTGTTTTAATATATTTTGCTATATCAATTACTATTTTCTTTTTTTTTACAAAAATTATTTATACCGTATTTTGTTTTATCTTATCAGTTATACTCATAAAATATGTCATTCGAATTAGGATATTGGATACTTGACTTACGTTGCATTGTAGTTGTCCACTTGTCTATTTGATTTACGGTAGGAACTGTGTTGAACAAAACAGATTCTGAAAGGTAGGTTTATGTAGGTTTATGTCATACGCCAGTGAACGTTAATTAGCATAATGATGTTACAACTAGAGTTTATATTTCTATACGAGTCCCTAAGTCATTTTTAGATGTTTGGGGGAGAGACTCTAGCTAGGGTTTCTAATTATTAATGTTCTAAAATATGGGCTAGACTTCCGACCAGCCGGCAATTTACACCCACATCACAATTGTTTTAAGAAATCGTTTAATCGAAACTCATTTACCATCAACGACACGCACATTTATTTGATAATCTTACAACAGAAATGATCACACAAAGTTTAATTAACAGTTTAGACTATATATATGTATTACATACGTACAAAACCAAAGCATTTTTTTATGATTAAAATTGAAACGAGCGAATTCTTGCTAAGTTTCAAACAATAATACTATTACACATATTTTAAAAATGTCTATAATATTATTTTTGCTAATTTCTTATAAAAATAGAGATATTATTAATTCAATAAAAGCAACCCCGTATCCAATACCGGTAAGGAGGGTGGGCGGTTAACGTCATCGAGAATGACGATAAGAGATGCAATGAAAGCATAATCAACGTTTGGATTAACCGTCACAGAGAATTTGTCCTTTCCCCAGAAACTGTCCTCCTTGTCCATCTGATATCATTAGACCATACATTTTTTAATATATAAATAGATCAAAGGGTTTATATCAAGTTCTAAACAATTCACAAAACATGAGCAAACTACCGATTCTTAATACATTGATGTGTATAAAAATATAGTATAGAAATGTCAAATTCAAGATGTGGAAAAAAGCAATGTTTATTTTAGAAATATAAATTACTGAAAACCAATTAAAAATTTGTTGTCATTGTAAAACTGCAACTTAAAATTAGAAACAAATGACAAGAAAATACCATCTCTGCCAAACGTCACAGGCGCAATTTCTCAAATCTAATGCAAATGTGGTTGTGTTAAAGTTAGGAGAGGTTCTTTCATCTCTCTTTTGTATATGTTTCCTTGTTTTTTATTTCTTTTTTGGCAAGGTAGCAATTTATAGGTACTACTTCTTGTAAGCCTAAACATTTCATTCCTTAATCATATTTACAATTTAGCAACAAAAAAAAAAAAAAAAAAAGGCAAGGAAGATGGGAAAGGAGACTTACTTGAGCAACAATGGCGTCAGATTCGCCGGCGTAAACAATACAAGAACTCTCGGACCAGTTCCCTTTGACTCGGAAGTCACGTTTCTCCTCCTCTTCATTGTGACTCAAAAACACATCAAGTTTCGTCTTAAATAACTGAACCATTGACGATTTTTTCACTGTGTACAGCAGATCTCGCTCCTCCGTACTCCCTCCTCTAAATACTTGCCATCTACTATGCACACTCATAATCTGCAAATAAAGATTATATATATACTTCAATATCTCAAATCATAATTTAATATAACTAATTAAACATGTTGCATGTTTTCAGTTTTTGACCTTCTCTCTCAAAGTCAAGACAGGAGATCCAGAACTATCTAATAAGGTCCTCTTGTCGTGAAGACCAAACACCCTGTCCTTCACCTTGAACAACATCTTTCCGTTAACGTCCTTTATAACAAAGTTACCGGCCGTTAACCTCATCACTTTCCGTACGATCGCCATTTCGACAGGGTACGAAGCACAAAACCTTGGATCTACTATCACTCCACTTCCGTGTGGTGGTTGCTCCATTTCTTTCTTTCTCCTGAAATACGGTTACACTCTCACTATTTTATTTTGCTTTGCTTTTTGGTCTTCGGGTCTTATCATTTATAAAAGAAATATCTAGGAGCCAAGCTAGAAGTATATGGTTGGGTTATGGTCTACAACATATCTCTTCTTCTCTTTTTTTTTTTTTTTTTTTTTGGTAAATTTCTACGACATAACACTTTTTTGTTTTTTCTCGAAAACCACATCTCAATAATTATGATATTTTAACGTCGTTTTGTAGAAGAAAGTTCAGGTTTTGTTATGCTATGTATGTATGTCCAGAAGTTCTTTATTGGTGGGCTAAGGCTTTAATTTAGTGAAGCAACTTCGTACTTTCATGGAAGACCAAGACCTTTCATATATTGATTGATCATGCATCCCAAAGGAAGCAACCTGATACTTTTATGGAAGACCAAGACCTTTCACAGTTTCACTGATGCAGTCAAGTGGTGGCCTGTTTATATTTTATTTTCATGCTTTCAGTTATTAAAGAGTTTGGCTCATTGTGAAAATAAAACTTTTGGGGGAGACTTTGAATGGATGTAGTTTTTTTTAGAGCTTTGGCTTTTTAGTTATTAGTATTTTTCTGAGGATATATATAATGAAGTAGATTTTAGTTTTTCAAAAAGAGGAAAATAAGGCAAATAATATTTTTCCTATTTTTTAAAAGGATTAAATGAGTTTGTTAAGAACAAAACAGAAATCTAACTTAGAAATTCAACCATTAAAGGCATAAAAATTAATGTATTGATTGCAAAAGAAAGAGCGTGGGGGTTTCATGGAAGACCAAGACTATTCACTTTGGTTTGTAAAATGATGATTATTATTGAATTAATAGGCACAGTTTTTATACACATACATAGGGAGATAAACAAAGAACTTGTACATCTAAAGAATGGAAAATATACAATACATATAGAAGATATCCTAATATTCTTCCTCAAGATGGACCGCGAGTAGTAAGTCCAATCTTGTAGAACAGATTTTCAAACCGAGGGCGTGGAAGCGGTTTGGTAAGAGCATCAGTCAGCTGATCCTTGGATGAAACATGAGAAACACGCAATGTGCCGGATTGAACTTGTTCACAAACATATTGATAGTCTAAGGCAAGATGCTTCATACGAGAGTGAAAAACGGGATTGGCAGAAAGGTAAGTGGCACCAATGTTATCACAATAGACAGCTGGAGGAAAAGAAACAGAGATATCAAGTTCACGAGCAAGAGATTTAATCCATTGTACCTCAGCAGCGGCGTTAGTTATGGTACGGTATTCGGCTTCCGTGGAGGACCTAGCAACACCGGTTTGTTTCTTGGCTGACCAGGAGATGGGGTGTCGTCCAAGGAAGACAATGTAGGCACCAGTTGAGGTATAATTATCTTTGTCAACAGCCTAATTTGCGTCAGAAAATGTATGAAGAGAGGGCGTGTTTTGGCGAGATAAGAAAATACCAGTCTTTGTAGTACCAGCGAGATAACGGAGAACCCGTTTTGCTGCAATCCAGTGAGTTGTGGTTGGTTTATGCATGAACTGGAACAAATTGTTGACAGCAAAAGAGATGTCTGGGCGTGTGTGGCAGAGATACTGGAGGCTACCAACTACCGTATGGTATTCTGTGACATCATCAAGAGCTACACCATCAGATATTGTAAGAGCAGTAGTGGAACACATGGGTGTTGGAGCTGGTTTTGTATCGGACATGTTGTGACGGTGAAGAAGGTCGATGATGTACTTTCTTTGACAGAGGTAAAGACCAGTGGAGTTGCGTGTGACTTCAATACCCAAAAAATATGAAAGATCCCCATGATCCTTGAGAGAGAAGCGAGTAGAGAGGGTTGTGATCAACTCTCGAACCTTGTCGTTGGAGCTCCCAATAATTATGATGTGATCTACGTACACCAAGATGTAGAGTGTAACACCATGGGCCATGATGAAGAATATGGAAGCATCCGCCAAAGAGTTTTGAAAACCAAGGCTGAGGAGAAAATTCTTTAGCTCCGTATACCATGCACGTGGAGCTTATTTAAGCCCATAGAGTGCTTTGTTGAGTTTGCACACATAGTCTGGCCGATATTGTCAATAAAACCCGAAGGCTGAGCCATGTAGACTTCTTCTTCTAGTTTACCTTGGAGAAACGCATTATTAATGTCTAGTTGTTTTAAAGGCTAGTCTCCACTAACAGCATGGCCAAGCACTAGGCGTATGGTTGGTGCTTTGACAACAGGACTGTATGTCTCATAGTAATCAACTCCAGGGTGTTGATGGAACCTTTTAGTGACAAGTCTTGCTTTGTATTTGTCAACAGAACCATCATCAAGAAACTTAGTATGAAATACCCATTTGTTACCAACAAGATTAGTTGCTTGTGATCGCGGAACAAGATCCCATGTATGATTGCGAATGGAAGCGTCAAACTCAGTGCTTGCTGCTTGTCGCCACCTTTCATCAGCAAGCGCTTGCCTTATGTGTTGTGGTTCAATGTCGTTAACTATTAAGGCAGCAAGAGAGTACTTAGGATTAGGCTTGACTATGTTGTTCTGAGACCTTGTAACCATGCGTGGCTGTGGTGGTGGCTCAGGTATGACAACGGTCTGAGTGACTTGTGGCGGCTCAGATGACGGAGAGAGATCCGGTGGAGCAGGTAAAGGAGCAGGGCACACAGACGGTGCCTCTGGGACTGGAGCTAGTTCATGAGATGATATGAGTGGCGTGACCGTTGGAACCCAGGCAGCCTCTTGCTCTTCTTGTTGCGAAGATGTGGAAATGACTGCATGGTTAGGAAAATAAAACACAGACTCGCAGAACTGGACATGACGGGAAACATAAAGACACAAATTTTTAGTGTCAAAGCAAAGGTAAGCACTTTGAGAGAGAGAATAACCAAGGAAAATGCAGGGAGTGATTGTAGTTCAAGCTTGTTAGTCGTATAAGGTCGCAGCCACGGATAGCACAAACACCCAAATATTCGAAGCTTCTTATAGTGTGGCTTGTTGTGAAAGAAGCGTTGATATGGAGACTCCATGTTGATGGTTTTTGTTGGCATCCGGTTGATGAGATAAACTGTGGTGGCAAAGGCATATGTCCAAAAGGTGACCGGCATTGAGGCATGAGTGAGTAACAATAATTCGGTCTGAACAATATGGCGGTGATGGCGTTCGGACATGCCATTGTGTTCTGGTGTATGCGGTGGCATTGTGAGATGTGAGATGCCGTGTGTTGCAAGGAATGATCGAAGTGCGATGAATTCTCCTCCATTATCAGTATAGAAGGTACCGATGTGTGGAACTTATTTTCAGCAAGTGACTTGAATTAGGTGAATGTGGCTGCGACCTGTGACTTAAGCTTTAAAGGGAAAACCCACATGTAACGAGTAAAATGATCAACAATGAGAAGATAGTATTTGAAGCCATCAATTGAGTGAGTAGGAGCAGACCAAACACCAGAAAATAATATTTCTAAAGGGTAAGAAGAGGAGATAGATGTTTCAGAGAAAGCAAGCTTGTGATTTTTGTTAATAAGACATGAATTGCAATGTGAAAAATCTGATGGTTTACATGAAAAAGAAAGCAAAAAAGATAAAGAAATTGCTTTTAAAATAGGATAGGCTGGATGGCCCAAACGATGGTGCCAATCCGCTGATGATGAAGTAGTGGCCGAGAAAGCAAGAGGTGTGTGAGGTGAAGCGAGCGGTCACTGATATGTTCCATGTTTAACTTGTTTTGTTAGCACCGGAACCCGTGTGCAAAAATCCTTCACCTGAAACATCGATGGGAAAAATTCAACAGAGGCCTTATTAGTTTTACAAAACTGATGGACCGAGACAAGGTTCTTTTGCATTGATGGAGCATATAAAACATTCTCTAAATGAAAGGGACGAGAGTTAGAGGATAATATGGGGGAAACAGTGTGCGTTATTGGCTGAGTGGTGCTGTTTGCAGTGATGATGGAGTCGTTGCCCGAGTAGGGTGCATGAAGTGACAAGTTGTGGAGATCCAAAGTAATATGTTGTGAAGCAGCACTGGCATTAACCATGCATCTGGATGATTGTTTGCGAAGGAAACTGCATGTGCATTAGGTCTCCAGTGATTTTTCTGAGGTGGTGGTGGTGGATATGAGTACTGTGAGGCGGAGTTGTTGGTTTCAACAACGCGAATAGAGGGGCACCACTGAACACTGTGGCCTTGGACCCCACAAGCCTTGCACTTGCCAAGATATGGTCGTGGAGAGTGAGTGTTGTCTCTGCCGTTTTTCTGATGGTTGGAGGACTGGTGTGGAGGACGCCAGTTGTTGCGAGTGTTGCGAGTGACGTTGTTGGCAGTGACGGGGAAAGGTGATGTCGCAGTTGGTTTGCAGATAATCATGGCTTCTCGATTGAAAAGCTTTTCGGAGAGTTCAGAGAAAGAGATGAGACTATCTCGGCTGTTGATGGCGTCCTCCTCTGGTTTGTATTCCTCAGAGAGACCGGCAAGAACTTGTTTGATGATGTCTTCATTATCCATTGGTTTCTCAAGAAGAGCAAGTTCACCAGTTTTGGTTTTAATGATATGTAGGTATTCACTTATTGTTTTAGAGCCTTTGTTGCAACTTTTGATTTGAAAACGAAGTTGGCGGATGTGGCCTCTAGTCGGCGTGCCAAAGATGGAGGCAAGGGTTCCCCAGACTTCATGAGTGGTGTTGGCGCTTGCGACAAGTGGTTGAACGGAGATGGAGATGGCGCCAATGAGTGTGCTGTAGAGGAGACAATCTTGGGGTCTCCATGGTGGATAGGTGGAGTTGGGCTCAGCAACGCCTTTGTTGATGACGATGGCCGAAGGTGTGGTGTCGTTGACCTCGAGGAAGGTATGAAGTTCATGACCTTCAAGTAAGGCAAAGACTTGGCGGCTCCACATGAGATAGTTTGTGGGTGTGAGTTTGGTGATGTTAGACATGTTCACTGTGAGAAGAGTAGTCTTTGGGTCTGCGGGATTGAAGACCACGGTGCGAGATGCAGTGGCGGTGGGGTCATCAGAAATGGTGTATGTGCGGCGGTGGCTTGCAGCGCATGAAGAATAAAAATTTTAAAGTTTTAGAGGATTAGAGGCTCTGATATAGGATTTGTAAAGTGATAATTATTATTAAATCAATAAGTACAATATTTATACACATACATAGAGAGATAAATAAGGAACTTGTACATATCTAAAGAATGGAAAATATACAATATATATAGAAAATATCCTAATACTTAAATCTTAAGAATTTGTATTAGAAATGAGCCTAACTCTCATACTTAAAAAGTAACTCAAGAGTGAATGATTACCACATGCTTTATAAGGGTACTCAAGCATCCAATCAATGTAGGATAATTCCAATAATTTGACATAAAAGCAATAATTTTTGTTATGTATCGATTGACAAATCTGATTCGTATTCGATTTATAGTTAGCCAGATGTCCACAAAAATTTGGATATCTAATGGATATCTTTTTAAGTAACAAAATTTAGGGCAATTGAAAAAAAAATCAAACTTTCACTAAATTGGTGTATTAAACTGAGTATTTATAGTGATTTGAGTTAAAACAAAAAAAAATTGAAAAACATTTGAGGTAGACATATCGTTTTTATGTTTTATGATATTATTAATCAGACTCATAAAACATGTCATTCGAATTAGGATATTGAATACTTGGTTCACGTTGCATAATAGTTGTCCATTTGTCTATCTGATTTTACGGTAGGAACTGTGACACTGTGTTGAACAAAATAGATTCGGAATTAAAGCTACGTGTATGTCATACGTCACCGGAATATCCGCCAGCGTATGTTAACACCATTTTTGAATTAAGAGGCAAGGGGAAATTAATGGTCTAAATACGGGCTAGACTCCTGACTAGACGGCCAGACATCACAATTTTTTTTTCGTACCATTTAATCAAAAATCATTAACTATCAACAAAACGCACAGTTATTTGATAATCTTACAACAGCAATGATCACACAAAGTTTAACAGTTTAGACTATATGTATTACATACGTATAGAACCAAAAGCTATTAAGATATAAAAAAGTAGCATATATTTAAAACTGAATACGTGTGATCAGGACGTGACGCGGTTAACGTCATGGAGAATGACGATAAGAGATGCAATGAAGGCATAATCAACGTTTGGATTAACCATCACAGAGAAATTGTCCTTCCCCCAGACGACGCTTTGCACCGTGTCCTTCTTATGCATCTGATCATCAAACCATACAATTTTAAAATTATAAATACAAAAAGGTTTTTGTGGGAGATCGAGAGATCGACCAAAACGGAGTCAATTTTGTGTTTGAAGAATTAAAATATCCTAGATATTATTGTCAATATTGTTTTTTTTATGATATTAGAATATTTAATGAGAAATTCTCTGAAATAATATTAGTTGAAGTTTTTGTTTCACAAATACTACTCTTATTTTTTACATTTTTATAAAAAATAAAATTTTAATTTTTTTTGTTTGAGTTAAGTAATATACAATTTCGGGTATAATTTGTTTGGGATAGAAGGTATAATTTAGGGTTTAGGGTTAAAAATTCTAAACCCTAAAAAATCCTCGGAGTTCCTTTTGACTCGGAAGTCACATCTCTCCTGCTCTTTATTGTGACTCAAAAACACATCAAGTTTCGTCGTCAACTGAATCATTTTCGATTTTTTCACTGTGTACAGCAAATCTCCCGGCTCCATACTACCTCCTCTAAATACTTGCCACCTGTCATGCATACTCACAATCTGCAAAATAAAGATTATATATATACTTCAATATTTCACATCTTAATACATAATTTAATTAAACATGTTATTATGTGCATGTTTTCAAATTTTGACCTTCTCTCGCAAAGTCAAGATCTGAGATCCAGAACTATCTAATAAGATCCTCTTGTCGTGAAGACCAAACACCGGGTCCTTCACCTTGAACAACATCTTTTCGTTAACGTCCGTTATAACAAAGTTACCGTGCTTTAATTTCATCACTTTACGTACGATCGTCATTTCGACAGGGTACGAAGCACAAAACCTTGGATCTACTATCACTCCGGTGACACCACTGACCTGTGGAGGCAAGAGACCCGACTGGCCCGTGCCTTGTGGGTATGCGTGCGCATAGGGGTGCTCCATTTGTTTCTTTCTGATCCTGAAATACTGAGACACTCTCTTTATTTTGTTTTGCTTTGCTTTGCTTTTTGGTCTACGGGTCTTATAATTTATAAAAGAAATATCTAGGAGCCCTAATCCCTCTGCAGAAAAGTCTAGGAGCCCTAGCTAGAAGTGTATGCTTTGGATATGGTCTACGACAGTAACGACACATCTCCTTCTTTTTTGTTTTGATCGAAAAACACATCTCATTTTGATTTTTGGTCTAAGACACATTTCTATCACGTGTTTGAACTTGGAACCATTCATATGTACAATAATATGCATCGTCCTATCCTTAGAATCATAACTTGTTTTCCACAATTTTTCATTATTTGCGGTTCTATCTGAATCCATCGGACGGTCTTAATATACTCTAGTCGTTTATCAATTGGATATGTTTTGAGTGGCTGAGTGCCAATGATTATGATATTTTAACGTCGTTTTGTATAAGAAAATTAAGGTTTTGTCGTGCTATAAATGTATGTCCAAAAGTTCTTGACTGGTTTTGTTCGGCTAAGGCTTTTAGCGAAGCAACAATTGATACTTTCATGGAAGACCAAGACCTTTCATATATAGATTGATCATGCATTCCAATTTCCAAAGGAAGCAACTTGATACTTTCATGGAAGACCAAGACCTTTCACTGATGCAGCCAAATGGTGGCGTGTTTATATTTTATTTTCCTGCTTTCAATTATTAAAGAGTTTGGTTCACTGTGAAAACAAAACTTTTGGCGGAGGCTTTGGATGAATGTAGCGTTTTTTAGAGTTTTTGCTTTTTAGTTATTAGTATTTGGTTCTGAGAATTATTGTACATATAACTAGTAATTAGTCCGTACTGTGTACAAGGAAGAATAATTTGATAAATATTTATATTTTATTTTAGTTTTCTTATTGTTATTGGTTAGAGCAATTCATATTGTTATTTTAGTTTATATATATGGAGAAACCCATAGAGACATAAGAAACTCTCACACCTATGTGTCTTCTTTTAATAGGTTTAGTTTTTATATAATTTAAGTTTTAACTGTTTAATAAAATTAAAATAAAAGTGTTATTATTATATTGTTAAGAGACTGGGATGAGAAACCCACTGATAAAGTTGCTCTTAATGTATTTCTATGACAGAAAAGTAAGAAAATATTATTGGTTAATTTAATTAGATTAAAATTTTAAATAATATATTAAAAATTAATATTTAAAAGTTTGAAGAAAAATACAAATAAACTAGAATGTTTTTAAATATTCTACAATTTCAACATGAAAAATAAAAGAGAAAAACATGTTGATGAACCTTAAAAACATATGTGGCCCTTATGATATATTAAAATATGGAATTATTCTGGTTCTCATGCTCTATTATTAATGTTGCATAATATTTGTCTACTTGTCTATCTGATTTACGGTAGGAACTGTGGTGAACCAAATAGTTTCGGAAAGCTAGGTTTATGTCATACATCACTGAAATATCCGCCAGAGTATATGTTAGCACAATGATGCTAACAAGTAGAGTTTATTTCTATACGACTTCCTCGGTCTTTTTTAGAGGTTTGGGGGAGAGACTCGGGTTTCATTTCTTATTAATTATCCCGAGGAATAATGTTGTTAAATATGGGCTAGAATTCGACTAGGCGGCAAAAAATCGTGTACTCAAATTGATATATGCATAAGATATACATCTGTCTTCAAGCAGAATGAAGACATATATATAAGAGACGCCTATTTCGCAGCCCCCGTCAGTTGTTTTCAAGCAGATTGACAAATGCATAAGAGACCCCTACATAACCCGCAAAGATCGGCACGACTTCACCGGCCTCCTTCAGGAATGGTTTACTAACGAATAACCATTTTTGCCAATGCATAATCTCACATGTTCCGATTATATTTTTTTATCCTTTTTTGGGTCTAATGTAACTAATAAGTTTGCCAAATTTTTTGTAAAAAACCGTTCCATTGGCAATATAATTCACATATTTATCCCAAAAAAAAATCATTAACCATCAAGGACACACACAGTCATTTGATAATCTTACAACAGAAATGATCACATAAAGTTTAACAGTTTAGAATATATGTATTACATACGTACAAAACCAAAAGCATATATTATGATTAAAACTGAAACGAGTGGATTCTTGCTAAGTTTGAAACAATAATACTATACACAAATTTTACTAATTTCCTTAATATTGTTCTTGCTATTTTTTTCAATAAAAATAGAGATATCGTAGTGTAAATTCTTTTTTCTTAGTTACCCAATAAAGACAACCCAATATCCATCATCGGCAAGGAGGAGGTGCGGTTAACGTCATCGAGAATGACGATAAGAGATGCAATGAAGGCATAATCAACGTTTGGATTAACCGTCACAGAGAAATTGTCCTTTCCCAAGAGGAAGCTCTGCACCGTGTCCTTCATCTCCATCTGATCATCAGACCATATACATTTTTTAATATATAAATAGATCAAAGTTTTATTATCAAGTTTTAAACAATTCACAAAACATGAGCAAACTACCGATTCGTAATAGATGGATGTGTATAAATATAGTACAGAAATGTCAAAATTCCAGATGTGGAAGAACAATGTTTATTTTAATTAGATAAACTAAACAAAAATATAAATGATTGGAAACGGTTTTCAGTTTCAATATTGAATGCAAGAAACCTAAAACACGAAACCGGAAAAAAACACTACTAATTAAAAATTTGTACATACTTTTAGTCAGATCGGTCCAAAAATACGGAACCACAAAACCAATTAAAATTTTGTTGTCGTTGAAAACTTTCAACTTAGAAACAAATGTCAAGAACAAAAAACATTTCACACTTGTCACCGGTATTTGGAAAAAGCCAAAGAAGAAGGAAAATGGGACTTACTTGAGCAACAATGGCGTCAGAATCAGATTCGCCGGCATAAACAATACAAGAACTCTCGGACCAGGCCCCTTTGACTCGGAAGTCACATTTCTTCTCCTCTTTATTGTGACTTAAAAACACATCAAGTTTCGTCTTAAACTGAATCGTTGACGTTTTTCTCACTGTGTACAGCAAATCTCCCTTCTTCTTACTATCTCCTCCAAATACTTGCCACCTACTATGCATAGTCATAATCTGCAAATAAAGATTGTTTATATAGTTCAATATTTCACATGTTAATATAACTAATTAATTAAACATCTTGTTAAGTTGTTATGTGCATATTTTCAATTTTTGACCTTCTCTCTCAAAGTCAAGACGGGAGATCCAGAACTATCAAATATGATCCTCTTATCGTGAAAACCAAACACCGGTTCCTTCACCTTGAACATCATCTTTCCGTTAGCGTCCGTTATGACAAAGTTACCCCCCGTTAACCTTAACACTTTCCGTACGATCGCCATTTCAACAGGGTACGAAACGCAAAATCTTGGATCTACTATCACTCTAGCGACACCACTGCCCTGTGGAGCCGAAGGGCCTGTGTCTTGTGGGTATGCGTAGGGTTGCTCCATTTTTTTTGGTTCTCCTGAAAAACTTAAACGAATATGTTTTGCTTTGCTTTTTGGTCTACGGGTCTATGATTTATAAAATAAATATCTGGATCGAATATGTTAACTTTTTCCTGAGGAGAAAATGTCTAGGAAAAATTGGTAAAATCACCCGGTGTTGCATATTAGTTGAATGGATCACACCAGTTATATATCCAAACACATTATATATTTCAACTTACAAGACCACTATATCCATTATCAAAAAATAAAAATGGACCACCATATGTTGTTGCTTCTTGTTTAAACTTTAAAGTGGACAATATATAAAGCAATAAATTCGACACCCACCGTACATTCAAATATCAGTTAAAATAGTTAAAACAACATAATATAAACATATCGTTGAAATCCACATTGGATTAATTCAACTCTCATTAAGTACAGTTAAAATATGCGTACCTTTGTGATAACCTACATTATAAATTACAACGCGCATGCCATAGTAGAGAAGATAATGCACGCATTAAGTACAGCTAAACTACGATTTAATCATACTTATAAAACAAAACTAATAGAACAAATCGAAAAAAAAAAAACTAATAGACTACAACCAATTGATTTTGTTTATCATCTCATTTCTCTCTCTCTCTTTACGAAATAACCTCTTTAGTTATTTCTAATCACAACATTTTTTATCAAAATAAATAATGAAAATCATCCATCACTTTTAAATCACAAATAGTACTGAACTATTGACAAGAATATTATTAGCACAAACAAAAAAATGAGAATAACCCACTACAGTTTAAATTTCCGTTTAAGATTATCTCCACTATCATATAAACTTTTAACCACCAAAACTAACATTTAAGAATTTTTTTATGGTTTTATGAATTGTAAATCCAGTTATTTGGTTCCCATTGTGAAAGGTAAAGATGTATATTTTTCTTTGTAGGTTCTATTATACACAAGGGGGTTCGCAAACACCGAATTCAATACTAATTTTATCCGTTGACAAGGAAAAAGAAGTATATATATCTTGTGTTGCCACCCAAATATAATTAGTAAATTAATTGTCAAAAGCCATTATGCAAATAACAGTTTATAAAATGTCTTCACACGATTACTATTCAAGTTGATAATCTAAAAGACGATGGAAATGGTCGGAACGGGACGAGGCAACCGTAAACCCTAAATAATTAAATATCCACTCGCTCTCTAAACACACCACGTGGCAAGCGGTGATACCATTGGCGGGTAGTTGCTAATATAAGAAGTATTATCCACGTTAATTAATATAGGCATCAACGAGCAAACAGTGACCATTTTTATTTTTTGCTTTTTAATTATGTTATATTTATTGTTCTTCTTCATATGAATATTAATCTTTTCTTTTGACAGCAAAAACAGAAAATCCATTAGGCTTTCAGAATACGGTTTTCCTCAAGAGAGAACCAGTCCGGTAATTGAAAGTTTATATGGGTGAAAAGCATATCTCGTGATCGTATTTTCTTAAAAATAAAGTCCGCACAAGTGTTCAAAGTGCGAGGAAGCAAATGAGGAAAACAAGAGAGAAATATTGTGAAAATCATCAAGCTCAGAAGCAACGGCTGGCCAATCATCCGGAGAACTTATTATCGCAATCAGATCTTTGCAATCCGTTCTAATATTGACGTGAAGTATTTGAGCTTGGTGTAGGAATTTTAGTGACCATATCAGTGTATCTAGCTCAGCATGCAGCGGCAAGAGACTCCGGCGGCTACAGCGAAGACCTAGGAGTACCAGCTCATTTCTTGAGAACACAATCCAACCATGGCCGCTACGATGATCCTGTGCTGACCAAGAACCATCAAAAAAACAGACTGTCTCCTCTTGGGATCTGGGGGAACGCCACCAAACTGAGCTGATTCCCTATCCGGGAGCATCGGAGCTGCAATTACCATTTGGACGGCTTGGGCTCTTACATTTGCTAGTCTGTAGGACTCTGCCTCCTGTTCCGCCCATCTTACTGTGTCAATCGTAGTGATATCAATGTTCCAAAAACTTTTGTATTACGCGCTTTCCATATGAACCATAGGATCCAAGGAAAGACACTTAGCACATTATCTCCAACCCCCGTATCTTTTCCTCGTCAAAATAAGAAGTCAAGATTAGAGAATACCGACGATGTTGGAAACAGGGAAGGGTTTGACGGGATCTGTGAAAGTGCCCACGTCTGTTGCGCTGGAAGGCATTCAAAAAATACATGATTTATCGACTCCTCTTCTATCCCACATCTAGGACATGATTTGTCTTGACCTATATGTCTTTCCAGCAGACACTGGCAAGATGTTATGCATCCAGATGCGATTTGCCACACAAAGTGTATTAATTTTCTCGAGGTTGGAAGCTTCCATGCTTGTGCCCGGAGTGCAACTACACTCGGTCCCTGAAAAGGGAGGACACAAGCTCCTCTCAGGCTAGCTTTCGCTACCAGGTATCCAGAACGAACAGTGTAGGCCCCCGACTTAGTGTGGGACCAACTGTATGAGTCGGACGAGCAAGAAAAACTAGGCTTTATTCCAAGAATTAACGGGATGTCTTTGGGGACAAAGATCTTCTTAAGCTCTTCCAGATTCCAAAGTTTCGTTGATTTATCGATGAGATCACTCACGTATAGGTAAGGATTAGTCTCCGATGCTAAGCTATTTGGGATTCTCGCTGGTGTGTCCGGTATCCAAGGATCCGACCATATCTTAGTACCCAAACCTGAGCCAATCACTCTACATATTCCTGATGAAAGCAGGAGTCGAGACGCCAAGATACTTCACCATCCCAATGATGGGTTACTAGCAGGTTTCACATGTAGTGGGTTTGAATAACAAAAGTACCTCCCTCAAAAAACTCGAGCTAGTAGAGAGTTTGGAAATCTAATAAGTCTCCATAGCTGTTTAGCGAGGAGCGCTAGATTGAAATCTTCCAAAGAGCGAAACCCTAAGCCTCCTTCTGATAAGGGTATACACAGCTTGTCCCAGGTAATCCAATGAATCCCCCGATCATTATGTTTTTTGCTCCACCAAAATCTTGCAATCGCACTACTTAGTCTTGAGCAAATATATTTTGGGAGCAGGAAACAAGACATGACATAAGTGGGAAGGGCCTGTGCTACAGATTTTATGAGAATTTCCTTCCCACCCCTGGACAAAAGTTTTGCCGACCACATATTGATTTTACTGTTAAGCCGTTCTTGGACAAAAGAAAAGACTTGAGCCTTCGATCCGTGAACTTTCTCGGGGAGTCCCAGATAGGTACCCATGCCACCTTCTTGGGTTATTCCCATTATTTTATTTATATCTTCCTTAACCTGCGGTTGAACGTCTTTCCCAAACATAAGTTAGGATTTTTGGAAATTAATACGTTGTCCTGAAGCCTCGCCATATAGACGGAGAATGTCAATAATTTCCTTGCAGTGGTTGATTTCAGCCTTACAGAAAACAGACTATCATCTACAAATAAAAGATGAGATACCGGTGGACTAGCCCGCAATATTTGTAACCCTTGTATCTTGCCAAACCATTCCGCATGTTTAATCTGAGCTATAACGCCCTCCGTACATATTATAAATAGATACGGGGAAAGGGATCCCCTTGGCGTATGCCTCTTGTCTGCCTAATGCTTCCTTTGGCCTCTCCATTTATTAATACCTGGTAGGATACAGTGCGGATACAATACATTACCAGGTTCGTCCATCTGGAGGAGAAGCCTAGCTTAATCATAAGAGACTGTAAAAAATCCCATTCCACTCGGTCATACGCCTTACTCATGTCAGTCTTGACAACCATGAAATTTTTCCTACAAGCCGGTATAGTCCTTAAAGCGTGGAAATTTTCCTGAGCTATAAGAATGTTGTCTGTTATTAGACGGCCTGACACAAAGGTGGACTGAGTTTCTGAGATTTTTTTAGGCAGAAAATTCTTAAGGCGGTTAGCTAGCACTTTAGCTATTACCTTGAAAACCACATTGCAAAGGCTAATGGATCTAAATTCTGCCATTTCTCATGGACGGTTCACCTTTGGGATGAGACAAATATTCGTCGCATTTAACCTTGGATCAAATTCCCCTGTCTCAAAGAAACTTTGGACTAAAGCCACAATATCCGGACCCGTGATTTCCCAGAATTTCTTGTAGAAGAGTGCCTTCATCCCATCAGGTCCAGAAGTTTTTTTCGGGTTCATCTGGAATAAAGCTTTTTTAACCTCCTCTTTCGTAACCTCTCTTAGAAGCTGAGTGTTCATAGCCTCCGAGACTATCTCGGGAACGTCTTTGATAACATGGTCTAGCTAGCTTGGTTTGGAAGAAGTAATAAGAGATGAGAAATAACTAGTTGCGGCGGCCAGGATCTCATCATCCTTCTCCACCCAATCTCCGTCTTGGTTAAGGATACCAAGGATCTTATTTTTTGCACGTCGTTGCTTTGTGGTTGCATGGAAGAATTTCGTATTTCTGTCACCTTCTTTTAACCATAATGCTCGGCTTTTCTGGCGCCAGAACATCTCTTCCTCTCGGAAGGCATCACATAGTTTCCATTTTAACTCTGTAATTTCAGATGTCTCAACATGCTCATCTTCTTGTGCTTCATCAAGTTTGGACGTCAACTCTTCAATCAATTTGTCAGCACTGGACAAGGAATCCTTACGCCAATTAGATATCGCTTTTCTCACCAGTTTAATCCATTTATGGATATTCTCCAGAAAAGATAGGTCCCTTCGTCCCCACCCATCTGTAATGACATCCGCAAAACCCTCTTTTCCGAGCCACCTCTTATCAAACATAAAGCTTTTCTTCCTTTTAAATTTTTTTCCCATTGATATAAGCTATCGTAGGGCGGTGATCGGAGCCCCAATGCTTTTGGTATTCCACATTTGTTCTCGCGAAAAGGGAGTGCCACTCTTCATTCCCGAGAGCTCTATCCAAGCGGCACTTTACAATATCATTTTTCCGGCGGCCCAACCATGAGAAGGGGTTCCCTTTATAGTGGAAATCAATGAGGCCACAGTTATGGATCATAGCATTAAAAGGTAAAAAAGAACTATCAGATCGTTTTTTCCCTCCTTCTTTCTCATGGTGACCCCTTATTTCATTTACATCACCAATTAAAAACAATGAGTCTGATCTTGTGATTCCAGTCCGTGTCAAGCGTTCCCAAACCATTTCTCGGTTTATTACAACCGGATCCCCATAAACAAACGTTATGAAAACTTTATTACCATCAATCAAAGTCTCAATGTCGATCATACGATCATTGGAAAAAATAACATCAATAGAATAAAAAGAAGAATATTATAAGGCAAGTCCTCCGCAAAGACCTTCCGGTTCCACCGTCAATAGGTTATCAAAACCTAACTCTTCTTGCAGGTCTTCAAGGATATGACGTTGGTTTTTAGTTTCTGAAAGGAACAAAAAATCTGGGAGGAATTTCTTTCTCATCTCCCTCAGCCTGCGAATCATCAAGTATGTTCCTACCCCTTGACAATTCCAGGCAATTATTCTCATTGGGTGGTTTCTGGGGACCCACCAAACCGGAGACAGTCTTGGACTTCTTTCCTATAGCAGAGGGGATAACCTGATTGCCGGGGAAAGTAAGTCGAGACACAACAGTAGATTTTTACCTTAATTTTGAGCTAGGAGCTGCCTGGTTCTTCTTTGGAGAGCCCTGGAGCTGAAGGACATTTCTCTTTCTGGAAGCCATTCCTTGGAACTTGCGGGGGTTCTTCAGAGCCTTGTTCTTCATCTCTGGTCTCCTTACTCTATGCAGAGTCTTCGGGACCTGAAACTGGGCTTGCTGTTTTTTCACGTGGCTTTCTGGAGAAAGATCTTTCATTTGTGCCAAATATTTTTGGGCGTATTGGATCTGAAATACTCCGTTCAACACTGTGTTGTGCTTCTTCCTCCAAGAGATCATCGTTGTCAATTTCCTCTTGGGTCATCTTTTCTGAGGCAAGAGGTGAGTCACAATTAGAATCATCTTTAAAAGTATCACGGCGAGGTAGTTCTCCAGGTTCCAAAGCTTCAAGTGATGAAGCCTCATTTCTTGTCTCAGTTGAAATAGTAATCGGGATCCTTCGTTTTAAAAGTTGTTTAACTTCATTTTCTACCGAGGTCTGCTCTGTAGACCGCTCTATTGCAACCTCGTAAGCTTGCTTTTCCGGGGTTGGAGCCTTTTCCTTGTACACCATTTTCTCCTTCTGATCTAACCTCGCACCTTGCTTTGTTCTATGAAAATAGCCTCAAATATTTCGTTCCTTCTCTCTTTGCACATTATCATCATTACGATTGAAATTTTGAGACTGTGTTTGGTCTTTCATGATTCCAGAGGCAAAATCCCATCGGGAACCATAACCTTTTCGAGAATCGTGAAGCGAAGTTTGGTGATAATCTTTATACCGCTTGCTTGGCAATGGGGACCCTCTCCTTCCTGAATGGTAATCTTCTCTATCACGGTAGATTCTCTTGGATTGGTCTGTATATGTTGATTCGGAGTTCCCGCGGCCCGGTGAGATTCTTTTATGGTGTGGCTCTCTTCTTCTTTCCTCTTCGTTAGGGAACCCCTGTTTTTGTCTCCACACACTTGTGGCACCAGATTCCTCATGTCTTCTTTTTCTAAAATCCCCAGCAGGCTGGCCTAGAGAGTCACAGTTGCTTAGATATTGGTTTTCACGCTTCTTGTCTTCCCTATGATCTTCTTTGTTTCCCAATCTTTTCCAAACTATTCGCTTCTCTCTTAAAGCATGCTTGTAATGAGATTCTCGATAAGGACGCCGACTTCCATGATAGGAGGTGACAGATTTCTCTGCCTGGGGAAGTACTCCTAGTCTAGATGAATCCTTCTGTGGGCTCAGTCGGGAGTTGGATCGTTGTATTGGGGGTCCAGCCCTTTGGCGACTTGCATCTTCTTCCTTCCTTGATTTTTCTGCTCTGTCTTCTCTTCTTCTATTTTTCTTTTCTTCCGTTAGCTCTGGACAGTCAATGTCTTCATGACATAAACGACAGCAGAACAGACAATATTTTTCAGCTTCTCATAGGTGAAAGAAACCATAACTTCCTCTCCATCTGGACATTAAGCCTTCTTGTGGAATTTAAGGGGTTTTGTTGCATCCACGGTTACTTCAAATTTGGCTTCTCGTTCTATGATAACGCCTACAGTTCCCAGTGAATTGCCTATTTTCTCAAAGGTTCTCTAATTCCAGAATTGAGGGTCTAAATTCTTCACACGCACCCAGAAAGTGATTGTGTTAGAGAAATCACTTTTTGTGTCTGGTTTCCATCTCTCAAGGGAGATATGCCATTGACTGTAGTGGCAAGGTCTTTTGTTTAAAACTCTTTGTAGATCTTCTTCATGATCAAAATCGTATTGAAACCTTCCATTACCCAGATCAATGCCTCTAACCTTTCCTTCTACATCCCAGATCTGGGGTCGTGGTAGAAAGGCTAGGATAACTTCCATGCTCCTCCCTTCAGAATGAAAGATTCTCCCAATAAGGGTTCTTTGGAATCTGAAGAGGAGGTCCAACGTTTTCACCGCCGGGATAATAATCAGATCATCATCCTCATCTGATGATTGAGATCTTGTGCTTGATTTCGCAAGAGATGTTGATCCCATGGTTGCTGTGTTCCCAAAAACGCAAGCTCTTACCAAACCCGCAAGCCACAAAACAAACGGAACAGGGGAAGTGAAATAAACAGGAACAAAAGGGGTCTCTCGTTAAACGAGGTGGATCTTCAGTGCTTCGCCAGCGATTAAAAAAGGATTTTCAGATTTTGACGGCGCCGTTGCTGTCTCCAAGAAAAATTGCCCTCCATTAGGGTTTTATACTTCCCAGTCCAAATCTAAACTAAGCTATATTCTATGTGTTGATGTGAATATTAATCTTCTTAGTTAGATCGTGGAGTAATGTATGACTAGATTACCAAGTGCTTGTTAGCTTGAATGACAAAACTAATATTAATAGTTTCATATTTGGGTGATTACGGGTTTTGGCCATAACTTCCTGATATTTAAAAGCAAAAAATGTATGACTAGATTTGTTCTAATCAATTATTAAAACTGATAATTTAGAGTTGTTCTTGCCAGGTCCCTAGTATTCATGCCTCCGTGATGTTCAGTTCTAGATTGATTAGGCTATTCAAAATTAGAATGTTGGTGAATTAGAATGTTGGTGAAAATGTCCAACCAAACTGTTGTTAGTTAATTTCTCTTTTCTAACTAGTAAAAAATGTTGTTAGGCATATTAGCGAGCCTTGTAAATATTCTTAACATGTGTTTTAATCTAATTACGAATGAGTAATCATTTTAAAATTTTCTGATAAAATCCAATGTGCCGGCAGGCACAGTGAACCAGTGTTTTCGTTGTTATGTTAGAAATATGTTGGTTACAAGTTAAAGGCGTTCTTAAGATGCACGGAAGTTTAGACAAATAATTTAAGATATGAAAACACTGAATTAAATATAAGGTAATTCTCATAGCACAAAATATGCCACAAATAACACACATTTTTATTTAAAACAAAATAATACTTTTATTAAAGATTAAATACAAATAAATGGAATAATTTTCTTATATACCACAAATCTCATAACCTAATATTAAAGAAAACTCTAAACTCTAACCTCTAAATCATAAAACATATCTTCATCCCTTAAATCTATACCTTAAACCCTAAAATATTTAATCTAAATAAAAAAAATTAAAGAGAAATTTCCTTAAATAACACCAAAACCAATTGTTGCGCCAATTTTAGCACATATTTTTATTTTTTTTTAAATAACATTTTTATAAAGGACAATAATTTATTATTTTGTTTGAATTAAGTATTTTAGGATTTAGGGTATATAGTTTTTAGGGGGTGAGAGATATGGTTTAGAGTTTAGGATTTAGAATATTTGTGCTATATAAGAAAATTTTTATTTAATAAAAATATTATTTTTGTCCTTAAAATGTGCTATTTGTGGCACAAAAACTTGTATTTGTGCTATATTGAGAATTTCCTAAAATTAAATTATTGTCCTTTATAAAATAGGAAAAACTACCTAGAATGGACCCTTTTGAAAATTTATTTTCAAATGGAGACCCCTACTGCCTTAAAAATCATTCCAAGGGGATCCCGTTTGAAAAAGAAACTTTCCAAGAAGTCTATTTTAGACAATGCTCCTATAAAATATGAAATTTTTGTTCAAAACAAAAATATGTGCTAATTTTGGAACAAATATTTATTTTAGTGATATTTTAGGGAATTTCTTTTAAATATGTACATGTATTTTTAATACTAAAACTAAATTTGAACTCATGGTATACGGCAGATCAATTATTTTATTTTCATGTATCAAATTTCATGTATTTTAATTTAAATTTTGTATATGATATATATGTAATTTTTCTTGTTCTTTAAGTATTTATATATGTGAATCATCCTAGTCGTTGTTGATAATGGAGAATGATCCTCTTTACAACCATCATATACTGGATGATTCACATCATCTAGCATCTAAAAAAATCTTCCCGACTCAGGATTTAGCTCTTCAACAACATTGGAAGTTTCTATAACTCTTGAATACACATCTCTAACCATCCACTCTACCTTATAGTCATGTTTAATAGTGGTGTTACCTTCATCAAATCTATATATTTTCATGTTCTACCCTTCCTCTTATATGACTAGTACCTGACATACAAAATATTCTCCATGGGATAACCATATGTTTAATATTCAGTCGTAACTCGTAACCAGGGCCGGCCCTGAGATTTAAAAAACCACACACAAGGACAAAAAATATGGCCGCTTTCGATAATTTTATAACAAAAAAAAAATAGGTCATAAAGAAAAGGATATATATCTAACAAAAACACTTCAAATCTTAAATATCGGAGTACTGAATTAATATTCTACTTTTGAAATATGATTCTTCTTGCATTTCTACCTGCAAACTTATTCATCAAACTTGCAAAGTCAAGTTTTTCAGCCATACCTTTTTCAATCAACAATATCGACAATCCATTCAATCTCTCTTGTGACATAGTCGACCGTAGATAAGACTGTATGATTTTTAACTTTGAAAAACTTCTCTCTCCAGAAGCAACGTAAACTGGAATCGTCATATATGCAATCCATACATTTGGATAACAACTGTATATCTTTTCCAAAAAAATCAAAACCTCAACACCCTTCTTAATCTCTTCTGGTAAAACCCCTTTTAAAAGTTTCAGCTCCAAAAATAAATCATTACCATCAAGATCATGATGATTATCATGCTTCAGAAAATCTTCAAGGTTGGCACAAGAAACCATCAACATGTCATCGTTTGCTAACTTCAGTTTCTTCAAATCAAATAAAAATTCAAAAGTCTTTTCATAGCTTTGAAGTTGATCAAACCTTGTCTCAAGAGAAACCAAACCTTGATCAATGATTTTGATGAAGTTGTTGATTCTGAAATCTTCTTTGCCGTTAATATCACATCTTCCCCAAGTGTTTCAGACTCTTCATCATGATACCATTTCCGTTTACTACGACGTTTTGCTTTAACAGGAAAAATGATCAATTTTCATTTCAATAGCAATTCGTTCAGCTTCTATTTTTGCTGCTTGGAAACCTGTTTCTCTATATTTTCTAAAAAAATAAACAAGATCTTTCACTTGAGCAATAGCAATCTCAATATCCATATCTTTTGACTGTAGGAACTTGCTTACCTTGTTAACAACAAACAAGAGTTCATACCAAACAATTATCCCAAACAAAAACTCAAAACTCCTAATTCCATGGATTCCGTTCATTGCAAGAGACTCAGCATTTCTTCTCATCATCGGATTATCACTGTTTTCTGCCAGGTAATACAAATCCTCTTGTATCTTAGGAGCTTGAAATCGAATGACTTTAAGGCGATTAATACGTATCTCCCAACGAGTTTGTGATAATGGTTTAACTATAATACCATTAACAATATCTCTGAAAACCTCACAATTATTTGTTGAAGATGAAAACAAATTATAGATACGCTGCATGATTCCAAAAAGTGATACTGCTATCAGCAACGAAGAAGCGATATCTGAAAGAACAAGATTCAAACTATGACAACCACAAGGTGTGTAAACTGCTCTTGGATTAATTTCAAGCAACCTCTGTTGTACTCCTTTATTTTTTCCTTTCATGTTTGACCCATTATCATAACCTTGCCCTCTAATATCATCAACACTCAATCTAAGATCAATCAATACATCTTGAAGAGTGTTAAAAAGCCCTTCTCCGGTTTTATCTTATTGACTTCTAAAAATGTCGGAAAAAATTCTTCAATCTGTGGCGAAGTCTCAGAGATATCCACACATAGAATAACTAGGGACATTTGTTCTCGGTGACTGATATCGGGAGTAGTATCAAGAATAACTGACAAATACTCCGCACACCAAATCTTCTTTAAGATCATTTGTTTGACCTCATTCCCAAGCATCTCTATCAACTCATTCTGAATTTTGTGACTCATATAATGATAATGAGTTTCACGTTTTTCAATTCGTCTTATGGGTTCTATCATCACTGGATCAAAATCTGCAATCACTTCATTCATGCCCAAAAATTTTCCATTACCAGCCACAAGAATCTTGTCGCTGGTTCCACAAAATGCTATATTATTTTTAGCAAGACCCTTAACCACTGAAATTATCATTTTCAACACATCTCTCCAGTGTGCTTTCTATTTATTGATATCTTCTTGAATATGCTTATCAATAGTCTGATTCTTTGCTAGTTTCACTTCTAGCTCCATCCAACGAGTCATATGATATGATTATGACTTTTTCATGCTCTTTAAGCGTTTGTGAGACGTTTCTCCAATCATCATATCCAGTAGTTGCCAACAGATTAGTAATTTTGGTTTGGCTGAATAATTCACTATAAGAATAGTGAGTAGTCATAGCATTAAAAAGATAGCAGTTGGTGTGGTTATGCTATAATAGATATAATCATGTATTTGTGATAGCCCTTGTGAAAATGTAAACGCTATGAATTTTATTTAGAAGAAAAAAATTAAGGGAGATAAAAATTTTAGTGTATCTGTTGTAACAAAACTCATTTCTATTGCATACACCACCTATTAAACACTATGTATATATAAACCGTGAAATAATAAAAAAATCTGCCTTCTAGAAAACAGGAAACCTAAATTTGGTGGTCAAATTTCTTTTTATTTTTTTCTAAAGGATCCAAAGTTAAAACAAATCTCAAATGTTAGGGTTAATACCCAGAAAATTCCCTCTCTCATTTTTTCTCTGTGGATGCGAATAGACTAGGTTCATCCCTCTCTAACAATGACGCAGTCTCTGTCTTGATCTTCCATCTCTGTTTTGACCTTTCAATTTCAGCTCTTTGTGTCGCTCTTACCCTCTGTCTAAGTCCTCCATCTCTGTCTGGATCCCTATACCTTTGTCTAGTTCCTCTTCGATCTCTATTTGTGTCTGTTTTTTTTCCTCTCAATCTCAGTCTTGTTCTTCGATCCTCCAGTTGTGTTCCTTCTTCTTAATCATTATCATCATCTTCATCAGTGTAAATCGAATCTGTGTGGTCGGATTTGAAATTTTAGGTGAAATTGTGTTTAGGTTTCGTTATTTGCATAGATTTAAGGTTTACATCTTTGGTATTAATCCATCAATTATTTTTCTGTTTTGCATACAAGAATAGCTCGGTTAAACACCAGCTAAAGGTATTCAATTTTAAATTTGGGATTTTGAATTTTAATGTTTTAGTAAATACTCGATTTCTTATTGATATGTATTTTTCTTGCTGATTCAAATTGTTTGTGTTCTGTTTAATCCTACACAAACTTTCGTGTTTTGCAGGTCCTTGTGCTTACAATGCTTTTAGTAGAATTACTTGTAGTTGTAGGATTGCAGCTTTTTTTTTTTTAATAGCTGAACCATGGAAGTCTCTAGATCACTTCTGTTGTCCACCGTAATGAGTGATCATAATGTATCTTGAATGTTAAATATTAGTAGATAGGATGCTGAGTAAGGTTATTGATTTGTTAAGTTGAGTTCTTGTAGGTGAAGAGCCTCCAGAATCTTTTTTTATTAAAGAATTTAAAATACGATGCATGACTCCTACTTCGTTGCTTCAAGACTATGAAGTTGATCGAGAAGAGATCAAATCCGATAAACAAACTGGAAACAACACAAGAATGACTGCAACTACTCCGCTTGTTAAACCAGCAAGAGAGATTTTTGGCTTTAAACAGTGAAAGGCTTGAGGTCAGATTAACACTTACTAGTACATGCTCATTTTTGTATACAGATACTTCTTTGGAGCTTTAAGTGATTATTTTTAATAAAGGTTGACTTGGGTTTTGTTAAATATTGAAATGTTTTCGTTGTTGTTTTAGGGATTGATTCCGCGTGCTAAGATCTTGCTGACAATTGGAGGGACTTTCTTCTTGTGTTTTTGGCCGTTGATGGTCTTAACTCTTGGCGCCTTCTCTGCCCTTTACCTTGTAAGTACTCAATAAGATCAAATCGTAAGAAAGAGCTATGTCTATGTTGGAGATTTGTTCAAGAAGATCTTGCTGAATCGTTTAAGTTGGTATGTACTTGCAATTTTACATACCTTGTTCTAATGTTTGTACTTTGTGTGTGTGTTTTTTGACAGATTAAAAATTGAATGAAGTGGTGGATCATTGTTGGAATCTCCCAAGTAGAAGCGGAAGCGGACATTATACTGTTTATAGAAGAGTGAGAGTTGCATCAAAAGAGGAAGAATAAGAAGAAGATTGTGAGGCTTTGAGGTTGCGTTTAGGTTTTGTAATATAAGTTAAAACTTATGTATGTCTGAAACAAATGTTGTTGTTGTTTTGGTGGAAGTTGAAACTAATGTTTTGAAACCTTGACATGGTTCATGTCTTAATGTATTAACGTATTTTCTACTTTTCCCTTTATATTGACTTTGTAAATGATTACAAAATGAAATGAGAATTAGGTATATTAAACAAAACAAAAAAATATTACATAATACAAATACTATTTAAACTGAAATAATGGCTTAACAAAAATGCTATTGAAATATTATAAGTAACAGTAAAAACATGTTCTAATTAGACAATTAATAATAGAATATATTCGCTATTAAATAGTATAACATCGCATAAGAAAATTAGCTATAATAAAAGAACATAAAATAGCATTACTCAAAACCGCTATGTTAAATCTCTTGACTTATATCATGGTCGATACGATAGCGCGTCAAAATTGATATCGTATCGTTAGATAGCGTTGTACGGACGCTAAGAATACTTAATATTCTTGTAGTGATTTACTGCAAAAACAAAAATTTTATCTTCTATACTTGAGTAACTAACCATCTTCTATCTTGCTTCTCTCCATTCCTATTTTTTCTTGTATAGAAGAATCAGAGAAACATCTTCACATATCATCTCCTAAAAATGATAATCAATGGGAAACCTTGTCATTGGACCTCTCTCAACCAAAAAATCTCTCATTCTATTATCAATTTTTCTCCAATTTCCATGATCCTAAACATCACCAGAGATTTGATATCATTAACATTCTCAGGTTTCTCCTTTTCATTATCTTTCTCTTTCTCATTCACATTCTTCTTTACCCTCTTCACATTCAAACTGATTTCTATTCTCATAGTCTTCACACTCATCACCATTCCTATTGTTCTCATCTTCTAAAGTCTCATCATTTTTAGAAGTTTCAGGTTTTATTACATACCTTAACATTGAACCAGCAAGAGAATTTGTTAGTGCTTCTTGTCTCTTCTTTTTCCTTATTTTTGCAGTGCCTCCCATCTCAATTTTTATTCGTTTCGAAGACATTGTACTACAATTAAAAAATATTGAATAGATGAATCATTATAAAAATACAAATTACGTAAACTGTAAACATTGGCCAAACTAGCAAGCAGCTGCTTGGGTGGCTTGTACCCAGGGCCGGAACTTATCGTAACCCCCCCCCCCCCAACGATATAATTGCTTCCAAACTAAATATAATTTAACAAACTTTTCATTTGCGCATTTTTCACGCAAGGAAAATTTGACATATATACTTTGCCCCTGTGTAAGTTCTTGATTAGTTATGAACTCTATGAATTGACAAAGTCCGACCTTATACTCTTCTCGAATCTCTCTGGTATCTTCATCAATCCACTTATATACATCCACTCCTTTACGATAAATTGGGTGAGATGTCAATTGAGTTAGAGATAATTTGTTTTGTTTTCTGTTTTGTTTCATTTGTGTTTGCAAATCAAACGAGAATGGATTATATAAAAAAAGTTTGGTCGGAATTTGGTCAAAAATATTATAAGGGTTATCTTTCAAATGGTATATTTCTTTGTTCATTTTCAACCACCGTTGATGGAAAATTGGTCTGAAAGTTTTTACATGTGGTATCAACTCAATGGTAAACAATTTCTGGCTAATAATATAATTGAATTATTACAGAATTGTGGAAGTCCCTTAACCACTGATCACTGGATCAAAGATTCAAAATTTTTACAGATCTGTGATTCGATTATTTTGTATTATAAATTTAGTTTTATTAAAACACATTTTGTTTATTTATTTTCATCAAACACAAATTCGTATAAATTTTTCAATATAGTGTGGATATTATACTACAGTTTGTTTCTTATTTCGGATGATCATACTAAGATGGTTTTAGTTTTTTGTTTCAAAACTCTAGAAATATTCACGGTTTTGTTCCCAATCCATAGTGGATTTGGAGTTATAGATTTTGTAAATTTAGGGGTGGGAAAAATAATCGAAACCAAAAAAATCAAACCGAACCATAAATTTGTATTTCTGTTCGGTTTCGATTTTACTTAAAAATCTGTTTGGTTATGATTATAAATTTTACTTCAATTTTGCTTCAGTTTGGTTTAAAACTGTAAAACCGTAATTTTTAAAAACAGATGATTGTAATCATTGTATCATGAGTTTTAAAAAACTTTAACAGCAGTACCCGACAAAAAAAAGTAATAAAAAAATACAAAAACTCTAGATATATTAAATATTTTATATATAGTTTAAGGTTTTGGATTATTCATTTATTTTTATTAGATTTTCATCAAATTGTTTTTGCAAGCTGCATTAAGTTTTACTTCCATTCTTTTTTATTTTTTTCTAATAAAATGGATTTTGAGTTTTAACTTTCTAATTCTTTGATTTTGATTTTTGATTTTTTTACAAATACAAATATAACTAAAATTTTAATGTAGATGAGTATTTGAGTATTATTTGTTATAAAATCATAAAATAATCTACAAAAACCGAAATCAAAACCAAACCAACTCAAACCGAATAAATTATGGTTAAAACAATAAAAACCGTAAACCAAAAAAACCAAAACGAATCAAACAGTAATTTAATCGGTTTCTAAATGATTTCATTTTCTATAAAATCATAAAACCAAAAAAAAAAACTGTAAACTGAAATGTCCACTCCCAGGTCGTAATTGTACTTTTAAAATTGATTTATCTATGTCAATTTTAATTGCAAAAGAAAAGAAATAGTGAAATACTAACAAGTATAATTAGGGCAACTTCCCCTTTTTTTTCTCTCCTCCAACCAAACGATATGTCTACCTCAGCCGCCTCCAACGCCAACGAGCCACCTCAAGAGAATCTTCATCGACCGTCGTCGTTATTGTCATTGGTAAAAAGACTCTTCACTGGTTTACTTAGCTTTTTTCTCCTCCAATGTAAACTCATGATGGGACGAGCTGTAAATATCATCAACCCAAACCCTAACCCTAATGAGACGGTGTATTCCACCACAGTCTTAGCAGCCGACCAATCTTCTTTCTTGTTTTCGTCATTACCAGAGGATGTCATCTTGAACTGCTTAGCTCGTGTCCCGAGACGCTACTACCCAATCGTCTCTAGTGTTTCCAAAAGCGTCCGAGCCCTTGTGCTTTCTCCTGATCTTGCACATATGCAATCTTTAATGGGAAAAGATAAAGATTATCCCCTTTTATATGTCTGCTTTAGCGAAAAAGAAACTGCTAGTCTTGGCATGATATTTCATTGGTTCACTTTTAACCCAAACCAGAAGCAAACAAGTGGTGATCAAAACAACTCAATTCAGGTTCTATCTCAACAGAAGTTGTATTGTTCCACCGTCTCGATAGGTTCCATGATTTACTTCGTTGGAGGATCCATGTATAAAACTTCGTCAAGCCTATGGATCTTCGATTCTTGGTCCGGTGAGTTGTATAAGGGTCCTAGCATGAAGGTGGGTCGCATGTTACCAGGAGTGGCAGTAGTGGATGATAAACTATACGTAATGGGAGGGTGTCCTGAAGAGCTAATCCAAGTGGAGATTTTCGACCTCAAGACTCAAACTTGGAAAGTTGCACCATTAAGTCCCCACGGAGAAATCCGATACGGACAAGGTATAAGCCAATATGGAGTTATTGTGACCGAAGCTGTAGCATCGGAAGGGAAGGTTTATGGCATGAGTTATAGAGAAGGGAGTCATATAATCTACAATACAAAAGATGGTCGATGTGAGACTTTAAAGATGGCAAATGAAGATACATGGAGGAAAGGTGGAGTGTGTGTGATAAACAATGTGATTTATGTTAATTACAGTGATGTTGGGGTAATGTGGTATGACTCTGAAGAGAAGGTGTGGAAAGTGGTTAAAGGTTTGAAGAAGCTTGTTAAGCCAATTCATATTTCAGTTGGAATGTTGGATTGCAATGGAATACTTGCATTTCTGTGGGAAGATGAGGGAGATGTTGAAGGTATAAAACCCGAAAAGAGGATTTGGTGTGCCATGATCGTGTTGGATAAGAGTGGAGTAGAGATCAACGGGACGGTCGAGTGGTCTGATCTCGTTGGATCTGTCCCTAGGTACTATGAAATTTGGCGTTGTCTAGGTGTTTCTAATTAAAACTTAAAAGATACTTGTGATGATAATAATATGAGACATTTTCTTACTTTGTGAATTACCTTATTGTTAATTAATATGTCGCCTTGGCTGAGCAGTTGTGAGCATCACCCAAATTTATTATTTGTATCTTTGATGGCTTTACATTGTATATTAGCACGTACGTACGATTGATATGTATGATAAGATCTTAGACCTACCTCTCACACTCTCATAAACAACAGAACAAAATTTGACAAAGAAAAAGAGGAAGATGAAATGAAGATATTACCATAAAATGTATTTTGAAAAATAATCCAATAAAATAAAATCCTCATTCCAATAAAATAAAATCCTCATTGGAATATTTACGAGTTTCCAAGTGAATTCGTGCGGTTCAGATTTATTGAAAACAGTATTTTGAACCTTTTTGTATCTAATTTGTACCGCTCTTACATATTCCAGTTTTATTTATCGCATTCTTTTTATACCAAAAAATGTTTGTACTGCTTTGTGTTATCAATCAAACTACCCAAATTCGGATATTGTATAAGAAATTTACGTGCGATAATAGTTGTTCATCTCACTTGTCGATTTGATTTATTTACCATAGGAATTGTGTTGAACTAAACAGTTTCGGATAGGCAGCTAGGTTTGTGTCACATTATACCGGAATATCCGTGAGAGTATGTTCGCACAACTAAGTAGAATTTATCCTTCAACTAAGAGATCAGAAATGAAATTGGAAGAAACACGATTAAAATGTACAAGAGTTTTCTAAAACACAAAGAATACTAATCATATTTTGTTCATAATTCTATCTTCTTAGAATATTATACAGGATTTAATCACGGAGTGTACAACACACAGTAGCTTTGTGATGACCTTGGTACACATTCACTTCTTTTCCCGCTGATATCGACCACAATCTAGCCGTCATGTCCGATGATGCTACGCAATATTACAAATACCAAAACCAGTCTAAATACTCTTCTGTCTAACAAACATTTTACCAGTGGATATAGATTAAATATTACCTGTTAAAAGATATTTCCCATCCACTGAGAAGTCACAGTCCCAGACCCATCTTTGATGTCCTGTTAAAATAAAAAAATTGATGAGATCATGTAAGAGAGGATAATGTATATAACACATATCCCTTTCAAAAACATGACCATGGAGACTATACCTGTCAAAACTTTCTCTAGTTTGAAACCATCATTAACGTTCCACAGATTTACAGTTTTATCAGATGATGCGGTCGCTAGATATCTGCCAACAAATTTAAAAACCGTGGAAGTTCAGAACCTAATAAGAGTAAATCACCCCTTACAAATAGAGTTGAACTATCACCCTGAGTACTCACTCTCAAAACCACTAGATCACTACTCACTTGGTAACAAATTTAAGAGCTTCGAAAGGAAGAAGAGGAAGAAAACGATTTCAAGAGAAATAATAAGAACACATTATATTACTTGTTTGTAGGAGAGAAGAGACATTTAAGGATGTGTCCATTATGAGCTTGTAACTTATGAAGGGGCGTAAACTCGCTCATAGTCTGAGAAAAATATTCGAATTTTAAATGGCATGGACAAAATTATTACATCATGGTTTTAATAAAGAAGAAAAAAAGGTTTGCATATGATCAAAACAGTACCTGTCTTCCACGCCACAAGCGCCATACATAACATGTTCCATGTTCGTTAGCAGCAACCACCATTGTCCCATCCCACATTACCGTTAAAGACCGTACAGCTATATCAGCTTCTGGTACCTATATATAGTTACACCCCGAGTGATCAATAAATTATATATACGGATTCTCATAAATGTAAAATAGGATAAAGAATTGTACCATTTTATCTTAACATTATAAAAACAAAACAAAAAAATATACCAGTTCACAGCTACATGAATCTGCTCTGATATCCCATACACGTATATTGCCCTTTTGGTCTCCAGATATCAATTCAGTCTGTTAAAAAAATCAAAACAAAGTTCATACATAATAAAGACTAATTAAACAGATCAATCGTGGTTGATGTACCTGATTTGGGTGTAAAACAACTGTGTTAACTGCGGAAAAACTTTCATACTCCTTTTGGTAACTCGGAGCCCTACATTTGCGGGTTTA
The DNA here is from genome assembly GCA_963555745.1 of Cardamine flexuosa. Lineage (NCBI taxonomy): Eukaryota > Viridiplantae > Streptophyta > Magnoliopsida > Brassicales > Brassicaceae > Cardamine > Cardamine flexuosa. Next base: position 25,049,480 of record OY743217.1, on the reverse strand, counting down.
CAAGCCAACCATTTGTTACTAAAATCATTCAAAATCAACTTAAAAAATGGATGAATCTATTAACATATTGAGGTAACCAAGTAGCTCTTGGGTCAGTGGCGTGTCAGTCCTCTCCAAAAAGGAGTAAAAAGTTTGTCCCCATGAGTTTGAAGCTATTTGACTTCAAACCCACATACACTAGAATTTAGAGAAAAAAATAAAACATATTGAGGTAAAAGAAAGAAACATGAATATATGTACCTCAAGTCCCAGATCTTAACTGTACCATCCTCTGATCCTGAATACATCCATTTTCCATCACGGTTGAATCCAACTGCCATAACATTTTTGGTGTGTGAAGCATAAGTCATCACCTAATGATGTGCACAAAGACTCCATCAAGATCTTAATTTATTCAAACAATAATTAGCAGAAGAAAACAAACTCTACAATGGAAAAAAAAAGAAGAGAATATTTACAGGTTGGTCAGGGTTGTTGGAATTGACTTCAAAGAGTTGTATACGAGGATTACAAGCTGCTACTAGATAACGCCTATCTGGTGTTACCTCAATCTTATTTACATGCTGAACCAAAACAGTTTCGGATGAAATGAAAATGTTAAAAATGTTGAAACTGAGAGAGAGAGATAGAGAGACAACACACCAAATCAGGATAATGGATGGTATGGTAACAGCGACCAGTTTGGGCTTCCCAGAATCGGATTGTATGATCATAGCTAGCCGTTGCGAGAATCACAGGACGCTGACTCATATTCTCGATTGATCTAAACTATATATGAACCAATCAGTTTGGTGATTTATGATAATTTTCTGAGAGCAATCAAATCGTTTTTGTAAGGATAAAGAGATAAGTACGATACTTACAAGAATCTTGAAACTAGGGTTTGGTGTAAGAAGACGAAAAGAGGAAAAAGCTAAAGAATTTTATGACATGTTGACTTTCAGACAAAAAAACAAAAAACTTTATTCCTTCAGTTTTTTTTTTTTTTTTGTGAATTTAATAATTTTATTCCTTAGTATAATAATTCATGTTTTTCGGATATGTTTCCAAACAAATGAAAAGGAGAAAAGGGTAAATTCAATATTGCCGAACAAAGGAAAAAAGAAAAACGAAAATTTGTCGACAAAAAAAAAGAAAATTTTAAATCTAAATTATAATTATAATCCTATACAAAATACGACACACCTCCTCTATATAAAAATATATTATTATATTAATAAACAACGTTAGGTTCTCTCCTATCTGAAACCACCGTACGATATGCCTCCTCCTTCGAAGAAATTTAAGAAACGATCTTCCTCCAAAGCCATCGAGCCACCGCATGAAGCTAACGATCCTTCGTCACCGTCTTTGTCTTATTTGCCTGAGGAAATCGTTCTGAACTGCTTACAACGTGTCCCAAGAAGCAATTACCTAAACCTCTCTCGTGTCTCCAAAACCCTAAGGTCCTTTGTTCGTTCCCCTGAGCTCTCTCGTTTGCGATCCCTTCTCCCCAAAGATTCTTTCTATGTCTCAATCAGCCAAAGTACTATAGACGATGATTATCCTAATAAGATCTACCATTGGTTCACTCTTGAGAAGAAGACGATGAACACTGCGATGAAGACGTTAGGGTATCGATTAGTCCCGGTTCCAATTCCGTTCCCTTCTCATCATCGTTGTATGTACAACTCTTCCGCGGTCACGGTAGGGTCGGAAATCTACTTTGTAGGTGGAATCAAGAAACCCTCCTCGAATCTTTGGATTCTTGATACTCGAACTGGAAAGTTAACACGTGGACCAAGAATGGAGATTGCACGCTTTCAAGCCTCTGTGGGAGTTATCAACGGGAAGATATATGTGATCGGAGGGTGTGAAGGAAAGATCCAAGCAGAGGTGTTTGATCCAAAATTGCAGAGTTGGAAAACTGCGAAAAATCCCGAGGACAAGTGGAGGAAGGGATTGATGTTGTCACGGTTATATACAGTGTCATTGGATTCGAAGGTTTACAGTACTGTGGAAGTTGGGAGGATTGGTGTGTATGATCCGAGAGAAGGTATAAAAGATGAGATATTAGAGATGCCTAGTGATATTGTTTGGTGTATGTGTGTAGTTGATGATGTGATATATGCTTTTTACTTTCAGAAAGGGTTGATGTGGTTTGACGTAAGGCGCAAGGTATGGGCTAAAGTGACTGGTGTGAATGGACTTGATGCTAAGTTTGATGATGTCACTTCAATGACGGGATATGATGGAAAGCTAGTGATTTTGTGGAGTGAGATTGATCATCCGTATCATGGCACCAAAAAGGAGATAAAGTGTGTAGTGATGGCGTTGGATTGGGATAGTGAAGAGATTCGTGGGACGATCGAGTGGTCTGGTGTTGTGGCCACTATGCCGAGTGATCGTTATGAGTTTCATAATTGTTTTGTTATTTCTGATGATTGATCGTGTTTTGTTTCTTAATAACTTCAGCCATGGAATAAATAAAAAACATAATTTCTTAACAACTTATTTGATGTTTACATAGAGAATACAACCTTGTATCCAATTAATAGTGAGCTTTTAGATTACTTGGGAAGCAATCCGCCTGTAAATTTGTTAATGCTCTGAAACTTACGACGACGATCTTGTTGCCGAGGAATGGTCCTAACTTGATGATGTTGATTTGCTCGTTGGTTTACGCTTATGCCCTGGTCAGTTTACACATGTTAGTGTTCATAATATCAAAATTAAGATATTCAACATGGTCTACTAAGGCGTAAACACTATGTCTAAGCTGATCCTTGAACACTTTATGGTTACATGGGATTTCAACACGTTGGAGAGTATTCCTTTGGGGATTGAAGTAGAAAACACAAAACCGAGAAGATGTAAAGCACTGCGCCAAAACAATTTCACCAGTAGCTGTCCCTCCAACGATGCAAAAAGCAGATTTATCGAGACTATCCCATAAAGAGTAGACATATGTAGACCATTCTTGTTTCTCGATATCCTCTAGAACCCACATACGCAACTTAATTAGGTTATTCCTTCCACCAGAGACATCATCCTCCTGGATGATCCACCTAATTTACCCTTGTAGTTTATCAGTTTTACACTAGGTCTGTGATCACCAAAGCATTTTGCGTCAATGAAATTGAATTTTTCAGACCTAACATCAAAGCAAACTATCATATAAGCTTTATTTTGCATAGCTTTGTAATACAAAACCCCATTGATGCATATCCCTACACAACAAACAATATTGTTTAAGGGACCATGAATCTTCCTCCACCTCATGTTTTCAGTTCCTAATGTCAGAATATGATTAACCCTTTCACCAATCTTGCTCGGGAGCAATACCTTAAACTGTTTGCTAATCGGATCAAACCCTAAAAAGCCAGTCAAACGTTTGTACATTTTCAGTTTAGGTAAGATCGCATATTGTCCCGTGATAGGGTTACATATCACAGCAAATGCATCCTTATATTTTGGGATCCACATATTAGGGAAATAGACCAAACCAGAAGCATAGCCAATGAATCTGTTGTTGTTTTTAGAGAACATCATATGAAAGTCAAGAGACGACTTCACATATGGATTCTGAGGACGTGTCGACGAGAAGAAGAGCCACTCACTTTCTTGTTTGACCATAAATAAGATACGTGGCCGAGTTACGGATCTGGTCAAAAACAACTCGGTGAAATATGAACGGCCAAGAATTGACTCCCATAACTTCGACAAGCAACGAAACCTACCACTTGACACTGCTGGCAATCTGGAGACTATCTCAAGAATGAGATCATTAAGGATGGAATCTGAGTTTTCTTCTCTATTCATCATCTTTGTATTTGCTGATCGAGGGAATCATCAAAGTCACCGAGGCTAGACCTAATATAGAGTTCCAAATCGAACCAAATCAAGGTTTGAGTAATTCGGTTTGACTTTGGTTTAAAGCCATAAACCAATTGACATCCTTTGTTATTTTGTACGGTTCGAAACCGATGGGTTTAACTTTAACCTAATAAAACCCTATTCTTTTTTTTAGTGACAATACAAATTTGCTCTGATCTGTTATACTCTGGTATACGTCAACTGTTTACAAAAAAATATATTACAAAATTTTAAAAATACATCAATATTCAAGATCACGTAGTATTTGTTTTCATATTAATAAAAGAAAACTCCTATTGATGTTGTTAGGAAAGCATAATAAAACTATTTATACCCATTAACCAATGTTTATTTTAAAACTGTAAATTATTTAATAAAAACAAATTAATTTACTGACATAATTAAACATTAAAAAAGAAGAAGAGATCTTTCCAGTGCGTATGACAAAAAAAACGAAACTTTGACTTGTTTACCGCCAAATTCAACATTGAAAAGCTTCTCTCTTTTTTCGCAAAGTTGTTACCTTTACAGATTTTTCACTGAAATTGGAAGCTTAAAAATAGAATTGTTAGTCTAATTTACTTTCCAAATGGATGCTCCGGTTCCAAGTTCGTTAGCTACTCTGTTAGAACTCTGCACCAATCTCTTACAAAAATCTGTAAAAAAGTCCAATGCTCGTTTCACAGCACAATTGGTTCATTGCCGCGTTATCAAATCAGGTCTCTACTTCAGCGTTTACTTGATGAATAACCTAATGAATGTTTACTCAAAAACTGGTTATGCCTTTTATGCACGCAAGTTGTTCGATGAAATGCCTCTGAGAACAGCTTTCTCATGGAACACAGTTCTCTCTGCCTATGCTAAACAAGGAGATATGAATTCGACTTGTGAGTTCTTTACTCAATTGCCTCAAAGGGATTCGGTTTCGTGGACTACGATGATTGTTGGGTATAAGAAGATTGGTGAATATCAAAAGGCTATAAGAGTTATGAAGGAAATGATGAAGGAAGGCATTGAGCCAACACAGTTTACGCTTACGAATGTGCTTGCTTCTGTTGCTGCAACTCGGTGTTTGAAGACAGGTAAAAAGGTTCATTCTTTGGTCGTTAAGCTTGGTCTTCGTAGTAACGTTTCTGTCTCGAATTCGTTGCTTAATATGTATGCAAAATGTGGTGATACAATGATGGCAAAAGTTGTTTTTGATAGAATGGTGGTTAGAGATATCTCAAGCTGGAATGCTATGATTGCGTTGCATATGCAGGTTGGTCAGATGGATCTTGCTAAGTCACAATTCGAGCAAATGGCTGAACGTGATATAGTCACTTGGAACTCTATGATCTCTGGTTACAATCAGTGTGGGTTTGATCTCAGAGCTCTTGATATGTTTTCGAAGATGCTGAGTGATTCTCTGATGTCTCCGGATAGATTCACTCTGTCTAGTGTGTTATCTGCTTGTGCTAGTCTTGAGAAACTTTGTATAGGGAAGCAGATTCATTCGCATATAGTTACAACAGGATTTGATATCTCTGGGATTGTGTTAAATGCATTGATCTCGATGTATTCGAGATGTGGAGGGGTTGAGATTGCTCGAAGAATCATAGAAAAAAGAGGAACCATGGATCTTAAGATCGAAGGTTTTACAGCTTTGCTTGATGGGTATATCAAGCTTGGAGATATGAACCAAGCTAAAATTATATTTGATTCGTTGAAAGATCGTGATGTTGTTGCATGGACTGCCATGATTGTTGGATACGAGCAACACGGCTTGTATGGTGAAGCTATAAACCTTTTCAGATCAATGGTTAAAGAAGGACAGAGTGCAAACAGTTACACTCTTGCAGCAATGTTAAGTGTAGCTTCAAGTTTGGCATCGTTGAGTCATGGCAAGCAAATCCATGGGAGTGCTGTAAAGTCAGGGGAAGTTTATTCGGTTTCTGTCAGCAATGCGTTGATAACAATGTATGCAAAGGCTGGTAACATTACATCGGCAAAGCGAGCATTTGATTTGATACGCTGCGAAAGGGATACAGTATCTTGGACGTCAATGATTATCGCGTTGGCACAGCACGGCCATGCAGAAGAAGCGCTTGAGCTCTTTGAGACAATGCTGATGGAAGGACTAAGACCTGATCACATAACATATGTTGGTGTTTTCTCTGCTTGTACTCACGCTGGTTTAGTCAACCAAGGCCGTCAATACTTTGACATGATGAAGTATGTAAATAAGATTGAACCTACCCTTAGCCACTACGCTTGTATGGTGGACCTTTTTGGACGTGCTGGTTTACTGCAGGAAGCACATGAGTTCATCGAAAAGATGCGGATTGAGCCTGATGTAGTGACATGGGGTTCACTTCTTTCTGCTTGCAGGGTTAACAAGAACGTCGAGCTTGGGAAAATTGCAGCGGAGAGATTGCTTCTTATCGAGCCAGAGAACAGCGGTGCGTACTCAGCCTTGGCTAACTTATACTCAGCTTGTGGAAAATGGGAAGAAGCGGCTAAGATAAGAAAATCCATGAAAGATGGAAGAGTGAAGAAGGAACAAGGGTTTAGCTGGATTGAAGTGAAGCATAAAGTCCATGTCTTTGGAGTCGAAGACGGGACTCATCCACAGAAGAAGGACATTTACATAACAATGAAGAAGATTTGGGACGAAATCAAGAAAATGGGATTTGTTCCTGACACTAGTTCAGTACTACACGACCTTGAAGAAGAAGTTAAAGAACAGATTCTAAGACACCACAGCGAGAAACTAGCAATAGCATTCGGGCTAATTAATACTCCAGATAAAACCACGTTGAGAATCATGAAGAATCTCAGAGTTTGCAATGATTGCCATACAGCTATAAAGTTCATCTCCAAGCTTGTGGGAAGAGAAATCATAGTTAGAGACACAACAAGGTTTCACCATTTCAAAGATGGGTTTTGTTCTTGCCGAGATTATTGGTGAGAATAAGGTCTAAGTGAAGCCATTGTACATGTTCTGTTTGTGTTATATTGGTAAATGTAAGTTCTAACATCATCATCATTCATTATTGAGTATTAGAATAAGATGATATCATTGGTTGATAAAAGGAGAAGTATATAATGAACGATGGAGATATTTTCTGAAAGAAGCATAAAGAGAGAGTGGAGAATATGTTCTGTTTTGTGATTCCATTGACTAGATTATATACATAGATAGATACATATGTACATATACATTTAAAGGGAGATGAAGGAAAGGAAGATCTTGGTCGGCATAATTTGTATGACTTAACAGAGAAAGACCACATTTGTTTAGCTTACGTGGCAGTTTCGGGCAGGTTAATTAGAGATGATTACACTGCCCGTTCTGCCCGGATGATTCGTAGTAACAACTACGGGCAGGCTTCACACACTCTCTCTTCTCTTTCATCTCTTCTATATCTCAGATTCTGAACAACTCTTCTTTGATCACAAAATCTCTCACTCTTTTCCATTAATGAAAAGAATTTATTTCTTCTAGCTTTTCTCTTTTCTATCCTTTTCTTTTTCTTAGTTACAGAGCTCTTCTTTGGTACGCTCTTCTCCTTCTTTTCTCCGTTTTTCTTTCTTTTTGTTTCTTTCTTAAGATTATTGTTTTGTATTTCTATGTTTTTTTTCATGATTGTTTCTACGATTTTTCTGTTTTCTTTTCTTATATAGAAATTATTTTGTTTTTAATATAATTATTGCAGATCTAATGGTTTCAATGACTTTGAAAAACAGAGTTAAGAAAGAATGGAGTGGGAAGAACAAGGTTTGAGGTTGTCTCTGGTTCTTGGTAACGTCTCTGTGCTAAAGTGCGCCGCTTTGGCTTTAACGGCTACTATGCTCTCCTCTTTGCTACAGCTCTTCTCTCAGGCAAGCTCTCTCACACGTTAATTAAAGTCTTTATTTTCAACTTTTTAACAAACGTTTACAAGTATTCGCGGTCGCATACTAAAGCTTTTTTCTGATAAATCATATAAATTAAAATAATTTATTTATGGAAAACTATCGTTTTCATGTATATATCGTTCCACATGAAGAAAAGATTTAAATTGTTATCAAAATTAATCTTGACCGACTTGAGGCGTTATTACTTCTTTAGTTCTTTAAAAATGGGTGGTTGGAAAATTAAATTGATTAAAAATTTTGGTGAAAATATTGTGAGGACTTTAATGAGAATATCAAGATAAAAAAACAATTTAAAATTTGTGGGGTCTAAGAAAAAAAAAAAGAAGTATATTCCATAAATTATGCTTTTAAGTCTAACCACCTATAGATCTAGAATAAGAAGCCCATGTACGAATTAAGCATTTTATGGCCCAATTCGATAACGTTGAACAAATGATTTTTGGGTAGTGATGAAGTGAATGTGATATTGCAGGTCGCTGTCTTGGAGGGTGATGTTATAGAGAATGGATCCAAGGTGGTTGATGCAGAGGAAGGCAATGGAAATAACGATGATGGTGATGATGATGATGATGGTGATGATGATGGAGTAGATGATGAAGAAGGTAGTGCAGATGATGCAGACGGAAAGGAGAATAAGAAAAATCCGGCAAGTGGTCCTGATGAAAATGGTGAAGCTGGAGATGATGATGATAATGAACCTGCAGGGGATGACAACAATGATGACGATGATGATGATGGTAACCATGAGAACGATGATGATGAGGATGAGGAAGAGGAGGAGGAAGATGAGAATGGTGGTGAAGAAGACGATGATGAAGAGGCGGAGGTAGAGGAGGAGGAAGATGAAGAAGATGAGGATGAAGCGCTTCAGCCACCAAAGAAGAGGAAGAAGTGAGCAAGAGCTTTTTATCTCCTAACATTTTAGATTTCAACAATCAAAACTTGTTACCTGAGGAGAATCTTAAGGCATCATCAGCTTTAGTTTCGACTGTGTCTTTATTGTTCCATAAACCAAAAAGAACTTTGTTCAGTGTACCATTTTGAGATCCAGTAATTGCAGCTTCCTGTTCCTTCTTTTATACATGCTCTAATAACTAATAAGTAATGAGATCATCAAATGTGATCAAATAAATCTATAACAGCGTCAAGAGTCACCTTTCCCTTATCATATATGGTCAAACGAAATTTAAATGCTATCGAGTCCTATCACTTTCTAGTGAACAATGCAAACAAAGAAAAAAGCCTGGTCATCTGAGAATCCATGTGATCCAAATTAAACTCCATGGACAAAGAGGGTCTCTTCCTCAGGAGCACAAACATATAAATATCAGTTTTAGACAAAAGAATTGACCTCTTAAAGCAAACCTTTTCGCATAAGTCACAATACCACACATTGCTCTGAAGTCTATAACGAATAATCACAATGATATTACTTGAGCTGAGCTGTATATCGGAATGGTATCGGACAAGAGTGAAACCAAACAGAAAGAGAAAAACAATAAAAAAACCGAAAAAGTACTGTTTCAATATAAATATCAGGAAGTTAATACAAAGTGAAACAGAAGATAACAATAAAAAGAAATCCCAGAACTGCATGTTTTTCATTCTCATGCTCAGCTCACATCATCTGCAAAGTTGGAATTCAAGAGAAAAAAAAAACATAACTTTATCAAAAGCTTAAGCGAAAACAAAAACAAAACAAAAAAAGCATATGGAAACAAGAGCAATGCTCTATTCTCTTGGTCAGATAACCCCAAAAAGTGAAAACAATAGAAATCAAAGGGACAAACATAAAAACAATATTAAAACTCAATTCAGAAAGACTAAAAGTCTAAAACCATGAATGAAACAGCAAGAACAGCCCAATGCTAAAGTGTTACAGTCCATTTAAAGATGTAACTCAAAACCCAAATGAGGGTAGATATGGTGGATAATCAGATTATAAAACTTAGTGCACCGCTAAAACCAAATAAGCCAAGAAACAAACCAAAACGTAACAACATTTATCCCCGCCATCACCAATCTTACATAACCAATACAGAAAGTAACTTTGATAAAACATATCGCAGTAAGAAGACTGTAAAGAAATAAAAGAAAACGAAAACCATAAAAAGGAAAACAAATGGAGTCGAAACGGAAGAAAACAAAGACAACAAAAGAATGGTGTAACACATCATCCATGCATCTACTCTTGAAAAGAGTCCAAGCAAGATTTACGAACAATGAATTAAGGCAATTGATGACGATACTAACCTACCTCAAGAACCTAATTTAGATATTCATTTCTATAGCAGTCCCTCCTAGGAATACCTTTAATCTAAGCATTTCACAGCAAACATATGAACTAGCAAAAGGATACAGTGAGCTTACCATGAATAGTTTGAGTAGCCACGGAAAGAGCCACCAGTATCCGAATCTTTACCCTCCCCTCTTTTCCTCGAATCAGAATCAGGATAACTACTAGGTAAACTCTGACTTCCACCTCCAAAGTAAGAACCAATAACTGATAAACCAGCAGCACCTGGCTCACCAATCCTACCCATCTGACCTGACTGTAACAAATCAGAACCTAAAGCACCAGCCAACATCGGATACATGTAACCTCCTCCAGCTGCTGCTGCTGCTGCTAAAGCCTGATTCCCTAACATCCCACCTCCATAAACCGGATGGTATTGGTTCCCTAACATAAACGGTGACGCAGCCATTCCACCACCAGTAAACATATTTTGGCCTTGCGTCTGCTGTTGCTGAGACTGGCCTTGATTATTAGCTAAACTTATCCTCGCCGGACCTGCCTGATCATGATGACCCTTTCCTGACGCCGCAGGGCCCATTGACGCCAGCTGGCAAGTCGCAGTTCGATTAAGAATCCTCTTCCTTGGTTCTTTAAGTGCTTCTTTAGCTCCTTTTCTCGTTTTGAACATAACAAATCCGAAACCTTTGGCTTTACCAGTGGCCTTATCTATAACTACGGTACACTCTTCGATCTCTCCATAGCCTTCGAAGACTTCGAATAGAGTATCACGAGTGGTTTCCCATGGGAGTCCATAAACGAAGATTTTTCTGTGAGTGACGTCACGGTCTGCGGCTTCTACGACGGCGGAGTAGATCGATGATCCGATTTGCGCAGCGGAACAAACGAGATCGACGAGCTGTTCCTTTGAATAAGGTTGTAGAAGCTCCCGGAGCTCTTCTGGATCGAATTCTTTCTCTGATTCAGAATCGCTTGAATCAGAGCCGGAGCTGGAAGTTGAATATTGATTCGACGATTCAGGTTGAGCAGATTTGTTTTTAATCTTCTGCTTCTTATCGATTGTCTTCGATTTGGATTTCACGAGTTTTCGCTTCTTAGATTTGTCTAGGGTTTTCGCCATAGCAGAAGATGAGGATAAACGAGTCAGCTTCGCTTTAGGGATTTCGATTTTTTTGTTTCAAAACTTTTTATGTTCGTTATGGTTTTATCTTCTTTTAATTCACGTTCCGAGACGCCGATATCACGCGTTTATGTTAATTTTTTTTTTTTGCGATTCAATATTTTTAATGCGATTGTGACCGCTAAAAGAATCGGGTCGGGGTCTGACCCGGTGCTCCGAACAAGAATTTTTCGTTGAAAAAAATTAAAAACAAATTCTAACCATTGTAGGTGGCTGTGCTAAAAAAACCATAGGAACTTGAGACATGTAGGAAACAAAACATAAATCTTTTTGGACCCGAGATCTTAAAAGGGTTTTGTTTCTGTTCTTAGATCTTCAGATCCTCATTAAAAACAAAAAAACAAAGCCCTCATAAAGAAAGATTAAACAAAAACTCATGATCACAAAACAATGAAAACAAACCAAAGTTGATTCAGCTGAAGCATACCATAGATGAATATGAGTAGATTCATATAGATAAGGTGCAGCAGAGAAAACATTGGAGAGGAAGACACAAATCAAAACCGAAAAACTGAAAAACAGAGTGATCCTTTAAGAAACAGAGGATATAGGCGTAGGCCATTGTGAAAATCAAGTTTAAAAGAAAACCGGTAAAGTCTGGATATCATTGCTCAAGCAGAGCTATATTCTCTTATGTCCATAAAATATGAACAGCGAGAGACGGTAAATCCAGAATAAAAGATAAATAGGTGAAAACAAACTGAGTAGGGCCAATAAAACCGAAACACACACACAAAAGAGGAAGTGTCGCACAAAGGCAAACAATGAATGTGATAAAAGACGCTGAGAAGTGTGTATAAAACCTGTGCTGGAAAACAAAACACATTGATAGATCGAAAAGTTTTTTGAAAGAGTCTTGAAAAACTTTTGGCGGTAGTGGAAAAGACATTTTAAAACAAGAACCTCAAACCATTACGTACAAACGGGTCTCAAGACAACAACTGATGAAGATAAGTAATGACATAGTGGACAAAGCTAACGTCATAAGCTTTTTTCGCCAGCTATAGAGACCAGACGTTTGATGGTAAAACTGGAACACCAGAAGAACTCAAACCGGAAAAAGGACAAGAAAACTCCTTACTCAAAACCACAGAAGAAAACTAGAAGCGTGTTTGATGGTAAAAGGAATACAAAGAAACATATCGTGGAAAACAGAAGAAAGCAAACTACTTAAAAGCTATATTAATCATGGTAACTGAGTACTTCGGAAAAATTGGCCACACTAGACTAATTTATGAGAAAAAAAAGTAGAACACCAATGGGAAACTTCAAGAGAGCAAGAGAATTCATCATGTAAGCACATATCTCCCGCAGAATGGGTCATATAGGGATAAATACTTCTTTAAAAGAAACCAGAATCATATTAAACTAGGAAAAAGTAGGTTTGAAACAGCAGGCATAGAAGATACTCAAACGCAAAAAAAAACTCCGGCAGTTCCAATAATCTCAAGGTTCAGCTACCAGATTAACCATTAGCCTAACCTAAAACTGAAACTCTAATCAAAGAAGAGAGCATAAATACCAGAGAACAGTAATACCACTTGGTCCCCTCTTTATCTCAGATACCAAGCACGTTCACCATCAAAACCAGAACCACCAACACCATGACCATTACCATTACCATTACCATTACCATTAGCCATTCCCAGATGGTTCGGTGGCATTACCGGTCCTTGGTTCATCATACCCGAGCCAAACATAGGATAATTCGGTAAACCACCGACCATCTGATTACCCATCATTGCTGCTTGATTAGCCATCATTGCAGCATACATTGGATTAAAACCAGGAGGCTGATAAAAAGGCATGTTCTGTCCACCATACAGTGGCATACTCTGCTGTTGCTGATGTCCTTTATCAAGTCCATGAGCCAAATCACTCCCAGGCAAAACCATTTCACTCTGAACACCCATATGAGTTAGATCAATCTTCACAGATTCAACAGGTTCTCTTGCTTTTACAGTACCATACGGCTTAGCTAGACTACAACTCACAGTTCGATTATACATTCTCTTCTCTGGATTTCTCAATGCCTCTCTTGCTCCTTTACGCGTCTTAAACAACACAAAACCATATCCTTTAGCTCTTCCCGTATCTTTATCCATGACAACTGAACATTCCTCTATCTCTCCGTATACTTCAAACGCTGCCTTGAGATTTTCATGTGTTGTGTCCCATCCAAGACCACGCACGAATATGTTACGCTGAGAACTATCACGATCCGCTGATTCAAACACGGCGGAGATCAACTTGGAACCTTTCTCTGCAGTTTTGTAAATTAGGTTGATAATCTCTTCCTTGGAGTAAGATTCAAGTAGATGCTTGATGTCTTCCTTATCGAAATCGAAATCCGAGTCTGAATTATTGTTGTTGTTGGTAACAATCGGGACTGTAAAGGGATGCGAATCGACGATTTGAGTCTCTGGCTCTTCCGATTCATCTGATCTCTTGTGTTTCTTCTTGCTTTCCTTCGATTTCTTAGGAGATTCCTCTTCTACTTCGGATTTCTTCGATTTCTTCTTGGATTTCTCAGGTTTCTCTGGCTCTTTCGATTTCGATTTATGCTTCTTCGATATTTTCTTCTCTCTCGCTTCGAGTTCTTCAGCTTCGCGTCGTTTCTTCTCCTTTCTCTCCTTCTTCTCTTTTTTCTCCTTCTTCTCCTTTTTCCGGTCTTCTCTATCTTTCGTCATCGTTTACGACGGCAGCGGCGATCAAAAACCCAGAAACGAGTTATTCTAAAAATAGGGTGAAGAACAGAGAAATAAGAGCAGAGCACAATAATATATAATATATATTTGATCAAATAAAATCATTAACAACAAGGTCTGGGTGGTGTAGTCGGTTATCACGCTAGTCTCACACACTAGAGGTCCCCGGTTCGAACCCGGGCTCAGACATATTTTTCTAACATTTTTTTAAACATCACTTTTATTGATTGATTACAAAACGTTTACATGGTCTTTGAACAAACAATTCTTTAGGATGGTAAAAACAATTTTGGAAAATTATACTTTGAGAATGACCATGGAAGCTAATTTATCAGTCATCATGTTACATTTTCGAAGAGCAACCAAAAGCTTTATTTCGGTAAACGATCTGTCTTATTGTGGATATCATCAATAAAATATTGCATAACTTTGTTTATAAATCGGTTATGGAAGTAGTTTTGTTCAATCACCTTTCATTACTACTTGTCGGTCTTTCTCATCTTTGATTATCCATCTCACTTCAACTTTATCGTTGTGATATAGAAAACTTCCATCATAGATTCATAATTGAGTTTAACTTTGTTAAATATAGAACATTTCCATTGTGGTGTCGTCGTTGTACTCATATCACGTGGAGAACCAGTTGTTTGTGGAGAAGAACTTTGAGTTACCATGATCCATTCTTCAATATCATCTAATGTTTTGAAACTGATTGTTCTGCATTGCATGTTTTCTTATTGAAAATAAGGTTATTTCGAGATTTTCAAAGTTGCCAACATAACCAGAAAGGTATATACTTCTTGGCCTTATCGATAATCATCGAATCGTAAAATGATATCAAACCCTTCATGTCATCATTTAGTCAATTAGACAGAACGAGCGGCAATGTAGATATTTTCCAAATATATGTTGCATAAGGGCATGTAAAGAAAAGATGATTAATCGATTCAATATCACTTGATCATCGTTGATATGTCAGATCGATTGGTATTTCCCGCATATTAAGTTCTGTTTCAGTAAGTAATGTCAAGGATAAAACAACGGGATGAACATCATTTGGCGTTGTTGGGAGAGATATATTCGTCGAACTTTAGTTGTATATTCATTAGATAGGAAATGTTGTAAATTTTCTTCATCTTATTGTTTACTACATATTGATTAGAAGAGATATTTGAGATACATTGTGGGTAGGAGTAGCGGCGGACCCAAAAGTAAAATTTATAGAGGTCATAATATTTAAAAAATCACAATTATAGATTTATATTGTAAACTTTAAAATTTTAGAGGGGTCAAAATGTAATCTTAACTAACAATTTTGCTAATGATTTGTTGCCGTACTAAGGTGAGATGGAATCTACGGGTCAAGAGAAGAATTTATGTATGCATTGTCTGTCCATCCCTTAGACCACGGATTAAAAGATTACGACCATGTAGAATTGATCGCCATCATAGAGAAAGGTGTATATCCGCATTTACTGGTCGAATATCTCCATCCGCTAAATATCTATACTATTAATCGGAGAGCAGATATTTATATAAAGCCTCAAATATGTTTATTATTATGTAAATTGCCACTTAATAATCTACTTTCTAAAATAAATTCTGAAATCAGGAAGGACAAATATATTTTAAAATATATATCAAATTTGATTTTAATGTATATGTTATAGTATATTCAATCAATTCAAACAATATATCTGATTAGGTAAAATCAAAGAAGATTTGACCCGATTTAAAAATATACGGATCCTTATAATTAATTCGTATTTAATAAGATATTCATAAATTTTTTAGTTAAAGGAATAAACATCTAAACAATAAATGTTCCTAAATATTATAATATAGATTTACGTAAATTTAAATGAGTGATTGAATATCTTCCGGATTTTCATAAATTCAAGTTAATGATTAAATCAAACAAAATATAATTTAATTAATACTAAATATATGCATTAAATATTAACTGTTCAAATTTAAAAGTACTGTTCACGTTTTGAATTTATTTACTTAGTAAGAATATTAAAATAATATAAAAACTTTCAGGGTAAGCTAAAAAAAATATTATTTTTTAAAAATCCCTAATTTGACATGTCTTTTTCACTATATATATCATGTTAATTCATTCAACGATACATCCATTTTTAGGCTTTAAATTTTGTTTTTTTTTGGTTTTTTTTTATAGATGTCATTGCATTATTCATTGTTCGCATAATTATTTTACCATTTTTTTATATTTAAATGTTGATGACTAATATTGAATCTTTTTTGTTTATGATGATTGATGAAAGTTATAAGGGTGGAAGTAACAAAGCAATTATGGTTAATCGGCAGAAGAATGGTGATTGTTGTGTTTTCGCATACCTAAGGTAATTTGTTGCTTATTATATTTTCAAATAACATACTAAATTTTTTTTGTTTAAAGTGCTTTTGATATATACTGAGAACTGGTTGCTGAAAGACGGCTTGATATAATGGGAGTCGGACGAACCGCCACAGAGTTCTATACAATAAATCCGGACGGGTATTATTATTAAGGATCCATCAAATATGTTTTACCCTATAGCTTTTAAAAATATATTAAAGGGTATTTTTTGTAATCATGAAGGTTTAGACGATAAGTTATGAGATTTTTTTCGTCACGGTCACGGCCACAACAATAATTGATGTTCTTTAGTTATCCTATGTTTTTGATATTCTTAAAAGAAGCTTAAGAAGAGTATGAATTTAAATACGCTGGTCCAATTACGAGGAGTTCAAACATCTGTAGGAAATGATAAAGTCGTCATCGTCACTGTCGGTCACGGCCACAACAACCACAACTCTCTACTATTTTTTTAAAGATAGATCAGTATGTTGGTTTAGATTGTTTTGACATGTAATTGGTTTGGTTTGACATGCAAATGAATGTGATTATGTGAAGAGCTTTTTACAAAAACAAAAAATATAATCGTGAGTAATAACATAATAATATTTATTTTATTTCATTTTAATTATTGCATTATTTTTATGTTATAATCTGTGTTTCCCAAAGAATCACATTCACTATCATTAAGTATCAATCCGTTATAAAAGATAAATC
The DNA here is from genome assembly GCA_963555745.1 of Cardamine flexuosa. Taxonomy (NCBI): domain Eukaryota; kingdom Viridiplantae; phylum Streptophyta; class Magnoliopsida; order Brassicales; family Brassicaceae; genus Cardamine; species Cardamine flexuosa. The sequence goes on along the minus strand of OY743217.1, from coordinate 25,032,504 downwards.
ATTAGTCTAATTATATTTACCTTATATTACTCATCCGCTATTACACTAATTTATATTATTCAGAATAAAGATATATTAAATAATGATTTTATTGTTTCTAAAATCTACTTTGTTTGAAATCAAATCTATTAAACATCAATATATTTTAGAAGAAGATATGTTTTGTACCATATATCTTTCAAGAAATTCCATAAAGTATTTCCAAATGTGAATTATATTATTAAAATATTGATATAAACAATTAATGCATATATCCTATTAATATCAATCTAATAAACCAAATATTCTCATATATTTATTTTTACGATTTCATCTGTATTAGTAAAGATTTTTAATATAAATAAGATTCATATACATGGATATATTATACAATATCTTTAGGATTTAATTTTGTATTCTATTGCTAATTTATAGGTATTTTTTATATGTAATATAATAATGGTTGGATACCCAAAAATATTACACTACTCTATTATTCTATAATTCGGAAATGAATCAAATTATCAAAAAATGATAACTACTAATATTGTAAATTTAATCAATATACAAAAATGAAAAAATCATAAATATTCTCCCATTCGATACCGAAAAAAGAAGAAAAAGATTAAATAAAACATATGATGAAGAGAAGACATAATTGAGATATATGGAGGACAAATAAGTTATTTAAATATATGAAAAAGATATAAAAATGTATATTTAAAAAGAATATAGAGAAAGTGTACTTTTAAAAAGAAAATGTGGAGTTATAACACCAGAAGAAAATAAAGTATTTTATAACAAAAAAACAAATGTAATAAAATTTTGTTTTATGAGAAAATCACATATTTTGTAACACCTCAAAAGAAAAAATATTTTAATTTATCTGGGGATAAACTTGCCCCTGAAGAAAAAAGATTTCAGGAAAGAAACTGGTGGTAGTATAGTAGTAGCAACGAAGAAGAAAGAACCAGTTTAGTCAATGGTGAAAGCTACAACCAACGACATGATGATATTTTTCTTTAGGCTTACTGACAAAAGATTTATTTTTAGTTTGAATTTTCTTTTGATTTTTTTTTCTTTGAGTTTTCTTTGTATAGATGAGCAACTCAAAACAGAGCTAACAAAGTTAGTTGTGTGGAATAACAAAATTGACGGGTCTGTTCAACAATGTTAATTTGGAGAAGAAACTTTGTTGTTTATTGGAGAAATCAGACAAAATTCATTTGCTTGGGAAGCATCTTTGCAAGCTTCTCCAAGAAAACTATCATAAATGGTCTTATCTTTGTATTCATTTAGTTTTGTTGTTTAGTCTCTCTACAATTGTATAATAATATATTATAAATGATAAAGTAAAATTCCTTTTTTTCCTATCATGGAACTTTGTTCTCAAATTTCCTTTATAGGTAGATGTATTGACATAAATTTGATTCATTTATTGGAGAAGCCAAACTAAAATTATTACACTAATACAATTGTGAGCATTTCTGACAACTAATAACATTGATAGTAGACCAAATGAAGAATAATCGAGGGTTTTCTGAATTAATGCTTTAGTTAGTAGTAGTAGTAGACAATTTCTTAAATAGTCTAAGTGTGAATTTTCAAAACGTACTTGAAAAGTAATATTGGAAAAATATATATTTAAGATATGGAGTAGAGGTAGATCTCACAAAGAGTGTATCCTTGTATGTCTTTTTATACAAGAAGATAATGGTGAATTCACAAATGATTTATTTTTTGATGAAAAATCATATGATCCATGACTATTTCCTCAAATTATTTTTAAAATTGTCTTGAAGACTATTTCCTCAAACTATTTTTAAAAATAATTTATATATACATTTTTTAGAGAAAATTATATTTATCTATTAATAATGTAGACATTTATATGTTTATAAGTTATCCGTAAAATGTTAAATCATCTGTTATTTAGTTAGTTACTGCAATTTAATCTAATTGCATATTGATCCACTAATTCAATACTAAAACAATGCCCTCTGAAAAACTAAACTCATACAAACGATAATTAGTTACATAATTGTATTCTACTATAATTTGAACACCAAAAGTTTACTCACAAACACATTACACTACTAAAATATTCTATAAATCTATCCACAAACACATTAACTACTCTACTATTGTACAACTCCAAAGCAAAATAAATGATGAATGAATTTGTAAATAAAATATTTTAGATTTAATAAATAAATACAAACGATAAATCTTCCATTCTAAACCATTGCTTATTCGGTATCGAACGGGTCAGTATCTAATATACTTTTAAAATTGTTGCAAGTAGGCATGACCAAAATCTAACCGTAACTGTATTGTTTTCAACCGTAACTAAAACCGTAATTGTATAAAATGGTTAAAACCATAACCGTAATATTATATTAGTTAAGGTTGACCGTAAATTATTAACCGTAACCATTAATTAACCATAATCGTATAAAAACCGTCGGTTAACCGTATGATATAACCGTAAAATTTTAACCGTAACCGTTTTAAAAATAAAATCATATTTTTATCATAAATTTACCTTTCTGTTTTTTTAGTAACTATATTTTTTTTTTTCAAAAGTAACTATATTTTCTATAAATAGTTTTTATTCATAATTTTAGTTTGTTTGTTTATGTAATCATATATAACCGTAATCGCTTTAACCGTAATATTTATAATTGTATATAACCGTAACCGTTTTAACCGTATATTAAATGGTTAAGATTAAAGTTAAGAAAAATTGTAACTGTAATCGATGGTTAATTAATCATATTAATCGTAACCGTGGTCATGCCTAGTTGCAAGAAGGCAAGAGAGAAATGTTGAGTTTAGAGTTTTTTTTTAAAGGTTAGCAAATTATATTACAGTGTCAAGAATCTTAATTTCAAACAAATAAAAATGTGGTCCACATAACATGAATTTTCCAAACATAGGATCAGGTTCGAACAATTCATATCTTTTTGCAAACAAATATTTCTCTTTAATTACAGTCTTAAGAATCTTAAATACCCTCCGTCAATTTCAATAATCTAAAAGGGTAAAAAGGTCAAAACATAGAAGAAAAAGGGGGAAGATCATCGTTTTGCCGGCGAAGGACCGGTGAGTGACGGGTCAATTCATATACTTGTTTAACGGCAACAACACCTAACAAATTAAACTCGCCAAAAAACATAAATTAACGAAATCAGATCAGAGCTCAACGAATTCGATCTTTTTCTCTTTACTCTCTTTCTGGGTTTTCGTGGGTTTTACCCAGATTTCGAAATTAGATGGCCGATCAACAGGAATTGTCGCCGTTGGTTCCGCCATCGCCGATGTTGGAACCTTCTGAGATCGATCTCGAAGCAGGACCTGGTGAACAAATTCAGTGCCGAATCTGCCTTGAAAGTGATGGTAATGTCTTCAAAAACCCCTAAGATTCGCTTCTCCTTTAGGTTTACGTTGCGTTTTGATACTGATCTTTAAACATTTTCATATGTGCTCTTAGATATGTCAAAACTTCAATTCAAGAATTTGAATTATGAAATTCGATTAATAAATCTGAATGCTCGAGGTTTACTGATGTGATTTAGATCAGTCTTAGTGATAAACTATTTTAAAACCCTCATATAGAGAAAGGTTTTTGTTTTTTTTTGTCTAAGTTACTTGTTGATTCAAGTTCATTTATTGATCATGGTCAGGTAGGGACTTCATTGCCCCATGCAAATGCAAAGGAACATCAAAGTATGTACATCGTGAGTGCTTGGATCATTGGAGAGCTATAAAGGTACAGTTTTTGTGTTTACCTCAACTTGGGTCCATGCTTATGGCAACTTGTTATTGTTTCTCGAAAGCTATCTGTGAATGCTCGCTTTCACTATTTGAATAGATATGTACCTTATTTTGTTTGTTTGTTCATTCCATTTTCAATCTAGTATGACAAGTTGACAACTAGTTAGGGTAACAAAACCGATTGAAGGCTAAAGAAGTATATGGTTTTTGGATGTAAAATTTTCATACTTGATATATGAATGATGATTAGATTTGTGTTTTTAGTCAGTATAAGGGTAAAGTAATGAATATCAGATGTTAACGTCCAGTAAACCTGTGTGTTTTTTGCAGGAAGGTTTTGCGTTTGCACACTGTACAACTTGCAAGGCTCCATATTATCTGAGAGTTCATGGTGCTGGAGATAGGAAGTGGCGGACTTTGAAGTTTCGCTTCTTTGTTACACGAGACATTTTATCCATATTTCTTGCTGTTCAGCTTGTAATCATTCAATTTTCATCTGTTACATAATTTTATTTTTTGTTGGTAATATATCTGATATTTTTTTCTTATTTACTTCGCAGGTAATTGCTGCATTGGCCTACATGGTCTACTTCATAGATGCTTACCAGCAATCATGGCTTCGTCATATCTGGGGTTTTGACAGTGAGGTCACGTTTTACTACATGTGTGGTATGATACCAGACTATAATATCTAAATGTTCCTCTAGATATTTAGACTTTTCAGTAAACTGTTTGCCAAATTTCTGTGGTAGGATGCATCCTACATCATTAATTAGCATTTCTAGAACTTCTAAGTCTGCTGTTGTGCATATGGCAACTGAGAACTGTCAAAAGTAATTTTGAACTAAATGAGAACTGTCAAAAGTAATTTTGTTTGGTCCTCCTGGATTTAATTATAAAGAAATTTGTGCCAAAGTTATTCTTGAATTTTCATGAGGATGTTTGTTTTGTTCAGGAGCTTTATTATTCTTTGCTCTGCTGGGTCTATCTGGATGCTTCATAACTTGCTATGACCGAAGAGTTCGTAATGACTTAGCTCAGCCTTGCCGTGAATTGTGTCTCTGTTGCTGTCAGCCTGGGTACAACCTAAAACTCCACTTCTTTGTTTATTTTTTCAGTTTTTTCTTGTTTAAGATGCAAAAATGTTGGCATTTTTCCTGTTCAGAAGTTAGAAGTCCTCTTTTAGTCAAGTTAGAGTTATTAAATGTTGAAGGTTTCGTTTGTTGAAGAGTCATTCCTTTTCGCTCGAATGTTAGATAAGCTTGCCAAATAGAGAGTATAACATGAGGAAAAAGATATATATTATATAGTCTGTTTCTAATTCAGTTAGCAGAAACCACAACAAAAGTATATTATAGAAAATCTTCTATTTTGTCTCAATATGCAGGATATGCACAGACTGCCATCTACCAGGAACTATTTGTATGTGGGCGGATTGCACCGCATGTACCGAAGGCTGTGCAAGTGCAGTCAGTGAATGTGGTGGTTGCCTTGGAGGTGCAGGAGAAGCCGGATTGCCATTACTATTCATAATGGCTTTAGTAATTCTCGGTTTATTTACAGTTATCGGTATATTCTATAGCGTGTTGGTTGCAACCATGGTTGGACAAAGAATTTGGCAGCGTCATTATCACATTCTCGCCAAAAGAATGCTAACAAAGGTGAGCTTTTTATTTTACCTTTCTGCGATTTTCTGTTAGCTTGTGTTTTGTATCATTCGAAAACTTTTTGTTTTGAATCGTTGTAAATTTGGCATTAGGAATATGTGGTTGAAGATGTGGATGGGGAAATGATGGGATCTGAATGGTCACCACCGGTTTTACCATCTGAACATGTCCAGCAGCTGAAGACGCTTGGCCTTCTATGAAAACTATAAAGGCTTCTGATTGGAACTATGGAAGATTTTTCATGCATCTGACTAAATGGTAAGAGAACTCGCAGTTTAAAGATTCTGAATGTTAAAATCTAATAGATTTTTCTCGTATTTTGTAAAGAAAAGACTCGAAACTTATTTGAGTCAGAGATCTCTCCCATTGAGTCAGAGACCTCTCCGATTGACAAACACTGAGCTTGTGTTGAATGTTTGTTTCTATCGTTTTTTCTTTTCTTTTATAGAGGTAAATATATCCATAAGTTGTTATTTTTCTTTTGTCGATTACAATTTGAGACTGGTGGGAACAGGTGGAAATAGAAATTGGTTGTGTAGGCTTAGATAGTGTGTAGGTCGGTGTGATGCGTATGCAAGCATTAATGTTTCTTCTGATCCTCGGTGAGAGAAGGAAACAAAACTTCAAAAGTTATCTTAACGGTCATGTGTAGATCGGTTCCATATTTCCGGAAACGGTCGTGTGGTGAAGTTCAGATTTGGAATTGTTACATTTGCAATAATGGTTAATTTCTCTATGATCTTAAAGTTAAGTGAAATAAAAGACTAAGGACACTTGCTGAAGAAAATAAAATCGATTTAATCATAAGTCTAAGAGTTGTACTATGAAATGTAATATCTGAGATTTACAATTAAGGGGTAGAGTTTTGGGGCTTAGTCCTTTTTCTAAGTATATATTACTGCAGCTTTGATTTATTACGTTGAAATTAAAAATCGTTGCTGATGATTTCTTAACTTACGGGAATTAATTAACGTCTAATATTGGAAGTAAGTACATATTTTACAAACCCTTCACTACAAAATACAAGACCTATAAACCATATTATAAATTGAAAACGTCCAACAAATAAGGCTAGACATTCGGCCACGTGGCAGAGGAACTTCCAAAAATGGTGAGTCAACAAACGAAGGAACTTCTCTAAGCTTCTGAGTACTCTGGTTGATTAAAAATTAAAAATGCTTATTTATTTTAATTAATCTCCCACTTTAAATGTGACAGGAGAACGTTGCGAAATATGGACGTTACGGTTTTTTACCCGTTATGAAATTTGAATTTACTTTTAAAATAAAAATAAAAATATAGACAACGAACTCTATAAATATGTTATATTCTAGTTTTCCATATAAATGTTCTTCTTCCACTCGAGTTTCGGACTCAAGTTTCATCACTTGCTCAGAGACAGACAGAGAAGCATTCATAAGATGAAGGCTTGAAACATAGAACAAGTTTCCGACTCAAGTTTCCTCAGTATCGTACAAGGTAAGGCTCTTGTCTGATCATTTTAAATGAATCGGTACTTACAGTAAAGTTAAAAAAAAAAGTTTGTAGAAAAAGAGGATTTTAATGAATATTACTAATTTTTGATGTATATTTTGCAGAGAGCACTAAAACTAGAGTTTTCATCTTCCGCACCTGAGGCTATGTAAAGATGCGTATATTCTATGGATGAGAAGCATTGATGATGTATGTATGAATGATGTGTATGTATAATGTATTAGATTTTCCTCATATACATGATGTATTGATGATGTATGTATGAATGATGTGTACGTATGTATAAATGTATTAGATGTGTATATGGTATGAATGATGTATGTATACATATGTATGTATAGAGCATCTATGTATTAGATGTATGTATAGGATATAAATGAGAGTAATGTATGCATAGATGTAGGGTATAGATGAATGTATAGGGTATATATACATAGATGTATGGATGAATGTACTTGTCATCCCTGCACAAACTTGTCACGGACTTTCTAGAAGACCGTGCGGCAGTCGATCATCTCACGAATATCGACTCAGTCGTTGTCTCACAGACTATTTTCGATTGGTTTCGTTCTGCCTAGGACTCATCAGGGGATCGGCTCCAGATCCCGACCAGTTTGTGCAGGGATGGCCTAATCTCTTTTTCGTAATTAGATCTTCGATCAGCGATAGACTCCCAAACTCAACCGAGTCGGTCTGCATAACTCCAAAAGGTCTCTCCAACCTGAATCTTGCACTCCCCTCACTGAAGCACGATACCCTACTCCAGTCGGAATGCCCCGTAGAAGCAACGCGACGGTCACGTACCATCCCAAGAAAATGATGTGTGACATTCTCTTCCACCGATAAATGTGCACGTCCTCATGCACAGAAAGAATCCTTGATCGTATGTTGTGTCATTGTGAGATAAATCTTACCCCGATATACTGACTCGACACCTTGCCTTAGTCTTCGGGAAACTGGCTCATCCCTATGCGCTTACTCTTCTCCCCTCTGGTAGACTGGCAAGGGTTCAACACTTACCACTTCTCCCTCGACTTGTGTCGCCAGCATACGAGGCTCCCCGCCTACCCGTCTCCACACCATAACTCACGGGCGCTGGGCGCAGAAAACACACAACATTCTTGGCTCTGATACCACTTGTCACGGGCTTATTCCGGAAGACCGTGCGGCAGTCGATCATCTCACGAATATTGACTAAGCCGTTGTCTCACATACCATCTTTGACTAGTTTCGTCCTGCCTAGGACTCATTAGAGGATCGGCTCCAGATTCCGACCAGTTTGTGCAGGAATGACCTAATTCCTTCTTTCAGTTAGATCCTCGATCAGCGACAGACTCCCCGAACTCAACCGAGTCAGTCTGCCTAACTCCAAAGGGTCTCTCCGACATGAATCCTGCACACCCCTCACTGAAGCACGATACCTTACTCCAGTTGGAATGGCCTCGCAGAAGCAACACGACGGTCACGTACCATCCAAAGAAAATGGTGCATGACATTCTCCCCCACCGATAAATGTGCACGTCCTCGTGCACGGGAATAATCCTTGATCTTATGTTGTGTCATTGTGAGATAAATCTTACCCCACTCGATATACTGACTCAGTACCTTGCCTTAGTCTTCGGGAAACTGGCTCATCCATATACGTTTACTCTTCTCCATTCTGGGAGACTGGCAAGGGTTCAGCACTTACTACTTCTCCCTCGACTTGTGTTGCCAGTATACGAGGCTCCCCGCCTACCCGTCTCCACACCATAACTCACGGGTGGTGGGCGCAGACCATACACAATGTTCTTGACTCTGATACCACTTATCACGGGCTTATTCCGGAAGACCGTGTGACAGTCGATCATCTCACGAATATTGACTCAGCCATTATCTCACGGACCATCTTTGACTGGTTACGTCTTGCCTAGGACTCATCAGGGGATCGGCTCCAGATCCCGACCAGTTTGTGCAGGGATGGCCTAATCCCTTCTTCGTAGTTAGATCCTCGATCAGCGATGGACTCCCCGAACTCAACCGAGTCGGTCTGCCTAACTCTAAAGGGTCTCTCCAACCTGATTCCTGCACGCTCCTCACTGAAGCACGATACCCTACTCCAGTCAAAATGGCCCTGCATAAGCTTGATACCCTACACGACGGTCACGTACCATCCCAAGAAAATGGTGCGTGACATTTTCCCCCACCGATAAATGTGCACATCCTCGTGCACGGGAATAATCCTTGATCGTACGTTGTGTCGTTGTGAGATAAATCTTACCCCACTCGATATACTGATTCGGTACCTTACCTTAGTCTTTGGGAAACTGGCTCATCCGTATACGCTTACTCTTCTCCATTCTGGGAGACTGGCAAGGGTTCAGCACTTACCACTTCTCCCTCGACTTGTGTCGCCAGCATACGAGGCTCCCCGCCTACCCGTATCCATACCATAACTCACGGGCGGTGGACACCGATAATACACAACGTTCTTGGCTCTGATACCACTTGTCACGGGCTTATTCCGGAAGACCGTGCGGCAGTCGATCATCTCACGAATATCGACTCATTCGTTTTCTCACAGACCATTTTCGACTGGTTTCGTCCTGCCTAGGACTCATCAGGGGATTGGATCCAGATCCCGACCAGTTTGTGCAGGGATAGCCTAATCCCTTCTTTGTAGTTAGATCCTCGATCAGCGACGAACTCTCTGAACTCAACCGAGTCGGTCTGCCTAACTCCAAAGGGTCTCTCTAACTTGAATCATGCATGCCCTCACTGAAGCACGATACCCTACTCCAGTCGAAATGGCTCCATAGAAGCAACGCGATGGTCACGTACCATCCCAAGAAAATGGTGCGTGACATTCTCTCCCACCGGAATAGGCCATAGATGTATAAGAAATAGATGAATTTATAAGGGGTAGTAATGTTGTAATATTAATGTATAGGATGCAAACGTGTAAGCGCAGAAAAGCTCTCAAGAAGAACGCAAGAAAATAAAACAAAAATTGTATAATTAGAATATAGTCAAAATAGTAGTTGGATCTTAGCATTTGCACCGGTTACACTTATCCAAAACCTGCCCTGGAAACAGACAAACAGAGCACTATGTCACGCAAACAAATCACGATAAGTCGAAACAAGTAACAAAAATGCAAATGAAACGCATAAAAAGCATGATCAAAACACATAAAGCACGATAGTCGAAACACAAACAAAAAAGCAAATGAAAAATCAAACGGTACAATAGTCAAAACATAAACAAGAAAATGCAAATGAAAATCAAATGCATGATAGACAAAAAACATGGACGAAACGCACGATAGTCGAAGTCAATACCAGTGGTGGACGGCTCCGAATGGAGACCAAAAGTGCTGGCCAATGGGTATGGAGAAAGATGTTCTGTTCCACACTTTTATTTTATTTTTGATATCTAACATTGTGAAAATATGGTATATAAATTTTTAATTTTTTTTTTTTTGAAATACCAACATGGAAGATTAAAATGTTAAACGAAAAAAAGTTGGGGAAGCTAAAATCTTTTGCAAAACAACGAAAAATTTGAAAGTTGAAATTAAAAAGTGTAAAAAAATTTAAAGCACACATACACAAACGCAAATTTGTAAATTAAGGAGTTGCAAACTCGAACACGGAAAACTTGTAAAGTTAAAAAATGTATGTTAAAGATTATTATTATAATATCCAACTTTTATTAGTTGAAAACAAATTTCTTGATTCAAACAGATAAATTATATCTTGCTTATCTAACGGGTTTGGATAATTCAGATCAAATATAGAAGAAAATAAGCTATTTGATCCGTAATATGCGGACCTAAATCCAACATTATATACATCTAAATAACTAAAAAATCATAATCAAATTCTTAAAAGATCTACATATTAAAATTTATTAAATTTTAATTTTAAATAAATTTTCCTCCTATACATTGTGCGGATCTTATTCTAGTTTCAAGATTATTTAAAGAATGAATATTTAGCTTGATTTTAAAATTGTAATTTACCCAATCCGTTTGATACAATTATTGTAAATATTTTAAAGTGGGTTAATATTACATCTCTTTAAGAAACAACAGTTAAAGAAAAAAAATATGTGATCAATCTCTTTTAACTACATAAGATTATCCTTATATGGACTAAACACTAAAATATTCGAAAACTAAAATACATAAATGTTTTATAAACGTATCACTTTTATACCTATTATCTTAATATATTAACCAATAATTATAATATATTCATAAGGGGTGAAAAGGAAAATTTATTAGTTTTCTTAACTATGTGTGCAAAATTTTTAAATTAATCCTATGAAAGATACTATTTAGGGTCAACGAAATTAATAATTAAGGATGAATGGTAAATTCAATTGTTGGTATTAGTTTTTCATAAATTAGTTCTCTCACAGTAAATCAATTTCTGGACAAAATTATCTTTATCGCAATGTTAACAGGTAAGTATTTATTTACCTTTATTCAACTATCGAAAATATTTATATTTGATCGGTTTTAGTTTAACCGATAATAATATATTACATGATAAAAAAATATTATATCGTCAAACATATATGGAATAACATCTAGTTATTATTTATTGTAACGTAAAATATGTTATGAATAAAATAATATATCTATTGGATGAATGATGGGCAAACTTTTGTTGATAATTTATATGTTAACATGATAGATATATTATGATATACTGTTAAACATAATTACCATGTCAATAAATAAACTATCAATAAAATTTGTATTCCTCATTCATTAGATTAATACATTAATATGTTCAGAGTATATTTCGTATCACGGTTAACGTAGATATTAATCCATATATAGTTCATGTTAACAAACTAATTACCTAAAACCGACAATAATCCAAATATTTTTGATAGTTAAACAAATATTACTCGTTAACATTGCGATGAAGGCATTTTTATCTAAAAAATAGTTTGATGTGAGAAAAATAATTAATAAAAAACTAATATCAACAATTTGAATTGACCATTCATATGATGTTAGTATTTATAGTTTTCTTACTCCTTATATTCTAAAATATAATGAATTTTAGTTAAAAACTCACTTATTAAGGAAAGTTTTTTAAATTAAAGTTATCATTATTTACTTTTCTTTTTCTATTCTCACCAATATTTTTACCAGATTCTTTTTCTAATTATATTAAATTATTTATTTTTAATAAAAGTGCATAGATATTTGCAAAAATCCTTATAAAATATAACAAACAAATTTGGTTAAAAATGCTTATATTTTGGAACAGAGGGAATAGTATTTAATATGAAATGAAAGAAGTATCTAAAATGGTAAAATTTGATGATTGTAAACTTATAGTAAATGGTAAAAAAATTAAAGATGTTTTAAAAGTGTGACAAATTTTTATAGCAATATATCATTCATCGCCAATAATGTGTATTTAATTGCCTGGTTGAGCGTTTTTTTAAATTATTAATGTAGTTTTTTTCCCACTTTTGTTTTGTTTTCCTCACTTTTTCCACTTGTTTTATTTCAATAATCTATCGATTTTGTTAATACAATAATCTAGAGATTAAGACAGTAGAAGTGTTTGGTTGTTTCGTTTTGTGTGGCCTTTAGGATCAACTAGGGGACAATTTGTCCCCTGCTCTCTTTTTATTGGATCCAAACTCTTTGTTTGTAGCCTACGATCTTCAAGGAACAAACTTTAAAAAACTAATTATATATAGATTATAGATTTTGTTAAATTCTTATATTAAACAATTATATGCATATAACCGCCGTAACTCAAAAGCATATATTCAGACACGAGCCCAATATGTTAAGAGTTTTAGCGCAGAGAAGAGAACCTCTTTTTTTTTAGAGTCTTAAGTTTTATTTTAAACTAATTAAAAGACTTATAAACTTTTAGGCGTTAGAAATAGCACAATATTCTTTTAAGAATTTCATCTTTACTAATTGATATTCATCTTATTTTAAGAAGCATTTCTTCTTTCTTATTTTGTAACAAAGAAATATCCAACACCTAAATCTATACTAATCTTCGAAACTTGTAAGATGTTGGATATTTTTTTTCATTTAAGGAGATCATAGTGAACAACCATGATTGAAATCACAGTGAGAATATTCAAACTTTGGTCCTCCAGTCCGAGATAAATCCTTTAACGATTGGACCACCATTGAATTGAAAGTTATAATGAAATACCAAATTGAATTGCACAAATAAAGTTTTTTTTTCATAAAGCATGTACGAATTAACTATGTTCTTCAAGGATAAGCATTGATTTAACAAAACTAAATTAAAGGCAGCAGGTTAATAAATTCAGAGTGCTCGCCTTTAGTTCTTAATTATCACTTTATAAAGAATAAAAGAGAGAAGAAACATATATATATACACTATAACCATTAACCAACATATATTCGAAACCACACAAGCACAAATATATAATTTAAGTCAATTCATCATAATATTTCTCTGAAGAATATGTGTAACAGCACCGTTTAGCACTAACACATACTTAAAAATATTATCATCTTTATAATCATACAAACATGTTGTATATATGTGGTTTTAAATATATAGATTTGTGAATGCATAACATAATTTAGACAATTTACTACTAATAAACATAAGAAAACAAAAACATGCATGCATATGCGTATAAAATTTATTTTGTTCTTGACATATAGACATGCATGTGTACAAATAACATTTATTACCGATTCCGTTATATGTGTTTTTGTGAAATTGTTTAAATTACTTGATAAACCGAAATAATTAGATGTATAGATATATTTATAATAACAACTAAAAGGAAGTCAAAATATATAATATTGTAGCAGATATGGTGGGAGATTAGTGGCCAATAAGTCATTATCTGACTTCCCCTTCTCTAATTTTTTATAGTAACGTTTATGAAATGTGGTATATAGTTTTTTGTTTTTGTTTTTGTTTTTGGTGGTCAACAAATGTGGTATATTGGTTAAACCTTTTGTTTATGTCGTTTGTGCTTTGATTGAAATAACCAAGCATTTTTAATATTTATAGTATGTTATAGTTGCTATTACTATATATACACTATAACAATATACAATGGTGGAACTACTCTTGGCCTATTATTTAAGGGTTTAAGAGCTTGTACACCAGTTATAAGGTTTGAATCTCGAGTCTCAGAAATTACAGTTTCTTGCATATTAATAGATGCAAAACTTACCGGAAATTTTAGAGTGCCATAGAAAAAACCAGCCGTCGTGGTTTTCTGAGTGTTGCAAGGAAAACATGATCGTCTTCATAATCGATGTAGGTAGTCGAATATCATTATAATAAAATAAAATTAAAATATGTCTAATAATGATATAACAGAAAAAAATATATGTATATATATAATTAAAGCAAGTACACTCCTAGTGGTTCAACCACACCAGTTACAATGTATTAAGGTGAAGACGAATGTGGATAAATGTATATATATGATATATACAGCAATATTATAATATAGTTTTCAATGTTGGTGAATGTTAAAATAGTATGCAACTGGGACAATTTAATGGGATCTTCAATACTTAGAGAATTAGTTTGTTTCGGATATGGTATTTAATTTATCAACCATGGTTTCTATTAGGTCTCGATTAGGTCCTGCATTACAAGGTACTCCGAAGATAACTAAACGGAAAAGTGATTTGACTATAATTCAACGTATATGGTCACACATATAGACTAAATTAATGTATTATATATATACACACGAAGAATTGAATTTGTATGGTGATATGTATAAAAAAAACAGAAGTTACCAATACTGATTATCTTGAACTAGGGTGGACATTTTAACCGAACCGGACTAACCAAATCGAACCAACTAAACTTAATCCGAACTAAATCAAACCAAAATATATATCCAAACCATTTGGTTATATTTTTTCATAACCAAATGGTTCGATTTGGTTCGGTTCGGTTATGTTTATCCATAATCCGAATGGTTCGGTTCGGTTTAAACCGAATTAAACCAATAACCAATATGCTTTTTTATTTATATAATTTAAAATATTAAACATATTAATCATATATGTAATTATTTAAAATATTTATTGACAGTGTCTTAATTATTTAATTTAAACTTTAAACTTTGATATGTTGAATTTTTAATTTTTATAATTGGTTTGTTTTTCTCAACTGAACTAAAACCAAACTAAAACCGAACTAAAATCGAAACAAACTAAAATCAAACCAAACCTAACCAAACTAAATATAAACTAAACTGAAGACAAACCAAACCAAATTATTTTTTGTTAAATTTGGTTAAAGTTTTATTAAACCTGAATTAACCAAACCAAACCGAACCCGAACCGAACCCGAATTTAAACTGAAATGTCGCCCCTAATTTATCGTCTCTCGATTTGATCCGATATTTCTAGTGAACACTATATCATTCTACTTAAATGACTACAAATTCACGTGATAAAAAACTATTTTTGGATTTTACATTTTTTTTTTTTGGGAAGAGAATGTAAAAATTATTCAAACTAAAAAACTGTTTTTATAGCAAATGTTTTTTTTCTATTTGAGCTGGTTTAAAGAAAAAACATAAATAGCTTATGGGATTCTTGAAGAAAACCAAAGTTGAAGAAAACCAAAGTTGAAGAGAACCATCTAAGTTACGGTCTCCAAGTAAAAAACATCGGTTGTGAATATGTTTATCGAGCTGTTTGATGAGGAGTAGTGCTGAAATCAGGGATTCTCCGTGACGACGTGCATTCCTCTCTCGCCAAAGGTTATGGATTGTAGCTTGAAAAGCAGATCTGGTTAGAAATAGAGTGAGTCTATCAAGACTTGTATCAGTGATGAGATGGAGCATTTGGTTCCAATCTGTGTTGAATCGAGTCTTCAATAGACCTTTCACAAGTGATTTCCAAATCTCTGCAGAATAAGCACAAGAGAAAAACAGGTGATATCTTGATTCCATCAGGTATCTACAAAAAATACATGAAGAATTTGTTCCCACATTCCAATGAGACATTTGGTCACCAATTGTTAATTGATTGTGAATGGATAACTACGCAAATCTTGAGAATTTTGGTGTTGAATGCTTGAATCAGATGCCCTTAACCCAATTCACAGAGGGAGCCGCTTCACGGATTAATGACCATGTGTTTTTTGAACTGAAACAAGATTTGAATTTATCTTTGGATTGACGCCAAAGAGAGATATCGACCTCATCAGCCATTGATCGTTGTCTTTGGGCTTCTAGAGTTGTCTTAATTTTCTGTAATATCTCAGTCCGATGTCTATGTCTTCGACGGATTGTCCAAGCTGAAGCCACCAAAGCATTCATTGGGATTCCTAGACCAACAACACCACGCATTCCTAATATATCATGTAAACATCCCAAATCTGACCAAATATTAAACAAAAAAGAAGTATTTTCCCCAATTCGAACATCCATCTAGTGAAAAGTTCTAGCAAGAGGTCTAAGTTTAAGTATTTTCCTCCATATCCAAGAGCCCATGTTAGTGTTTTCGCGGATATACCGAAAGTTCTCATTTCGAATCAAGTAGGTTTGTATCCACTTTACATTTTCTTCGTCGGTTTCTTCTTCCAAACTGATTTTGGTACCAATATTTGTAAAACAAAATATTGAGTCAATCAAGAGATGATAAAGTATGGTTATGGTGTTAGTCACATATAGCTTATGTTTGCTTGTGTATGTTATCATGCATATTCAATGTTCATATAGGTATTGATACATTAAGTTAATCTAGATGTGTGGTCATGCCCTAGGCTATATTACGTGTAGTTGACAATCATTTTTCTTAACTAAATCTTGTCTTTCTCTAGCATGTCAATCTACCATCTATCAGATTATATGGCGAGATTCGAGAACATAACGATAGACTTCAATCGAACCCTAGGAGAAATGCAACACATACTCTGAAGGTGGTGGATCAAACTGTCCAAAAACAGTATCATCTAACCGATTCCTTCAAACTTGGTCCACAAGCAATTCTTTCATGGCGTGTGATTATTCCTAGAGTTTTACCACCAAAGTCTAGTAAACTTGCCTAATTTATGGTTATTATTATTTATTGTTGGCTTTTCTTTGGCCTCCCAAATTTGTGTGCAAACAATTGTATATATCCGTTCATGAGTTTATTAGGCTTTGAATGGATGTAGCGGTTAAGGCAGATCACACCATCTACAAATTAAACTATTTTTTTTTACCATTCATAAGTTAGAGTCCGCAGTTGTACAGAAAAAAAAAACAAAGAGAAATTGCTGCGGACCAACTGCGGTCCAGTTTTTCAAAAAAATAATATAGGTTTGCTGTGGACTGCAAACCGCCCTAAAATAAAGATGGCTCAGTCCGCTGATGTTTTTATCCACTTAGACCGCTGCCATTAAATCAAAAACCGTTTAACAGAAGAAAAAAACAAAACAAAAACAAAGGATTTATATTAACATATACATGAAGCTAAAATTTAATCAGTTTGTAATATAGGAACAAGTTAGACCATTTTAAGGAGGGAATACTACAAGATTATAATTTGGCCACACACAAAAAAAGTGTGGCTCATGAACTGATTATCTTGAACTAATGGTGTGTCAAAATTTAGATAGGAAACGTATTTGTCTAGTCCGAAACTCTTCGAATTCACAGTAACCTAGAAGAAAAAATACTTTTACTATTTTTATTAAAACACAATAGTGATCGAATTTGGTCTATGCCTCGAACCACAAGAAATATCATACGATCCTTTCTCTACAGTTCTTTAAATGGTTATGGGAGATTATATTTCAAACCAATTTTCAGAATTTTCTAAACACTTTCTTTCTAACGAGTGCGATTCAATGTTTTTAGTAAATTGTGAATTCTAAAGTGGCCTCGATGTTGCGGGTCTGTTTGGCTTGCGAGATAAGGGTACATAACCTTCTTCATGTGGTGAAACCATCGTAAGACAAATCGTATAGCCACAGAACTTAACAAAATCTTGGACAACAATTACTGATATCTAGACTAAGCTTACTTGTACAGTTGTACTCATGCGTCTTAATTATACATATAGACTAGTTTCCAAACGAGAGAAGCACAAGTAGATTAAAGATAAATTCGATATAGATTAAACAACGCAACTAGCAATATAATTCCAAATCATCAATCCATCATATATACAATAATGTTTGCTACATATATATGAATCACATATATAGATATAGATATAGCGTTGGTCGGACTCGGACACTCAATGGTCGGTAATTTTTAAACTAAAAGTGATGATAACTTTAATTAGCATACTAAGCTAAAACCAGTGCAATACTAATTATATAACTATTAATATTATTTATATTTATAACATGGTTGCATAAGGCCTTACGAGCCGACCTTAAAGCGAAGGCCACCATATTCCGATAAAACGCCTCCTTTCTAATTCGTTTATTATCTTATCTTATTGTAATTTAATTGTCACCCACTTGTTTCATTATATCATATGTGAACTGAAAAGTATTTATAACTAGTTATGCTAATAAAAATAACTTTTAAACTCGATGAATTGTTTGTCTCAGTCAGGAATAAATAAATACATTATCACAAACGACTAAACATGGGTTCTTGGTTTTGGAAAAGAAACAAAAAAACTAAACCAACTTGCAGCTTAAACTAACTTGTAGCTTAATGAGTTATTTTTTTTGTAAATTTTCTAAGTTTTAATTAAATAAGATAACGATTAGATAAAGTTTAAAAGCAAAAGGTGCTAATGAAACACAAGGAAACATATTATATATGAGTTTCTAAATCAAAATTAATTGACAATGAGTAAATTGACTCATATCTTTTATATTATCATTTAGTATCATAATCTATATCTGATGGTAGACATTTATCCCTAATACGTCTTTTCAAAATAATTTTTTCTAGTCATTAATTTTAGTATTTTTGGGTAAAAATCGACGGATCATCTATTGGGTCGGACCGATTATAGACTAGATTAAATATGTATGGATTGGGCTCTCGTACCATATTAAATATAAAATTCTAATTAAAAATTAATTGATAATGAATGAATTGGCCCATATTATTTATATATTATTTAGTATCTCAACCTACATTTGATATGAGATATTTATCTCTATTAAAACAGTCCCAAAAGCAAAATGAAAAAAAAAAATTACATTCCTTAGTCAAGTGTGTGTCCTCTCATCCATATCAAATATTGCGGATATATACCTCGGTGTAGGAGCTTGAACATCCTTTTCTTTTTTCTTTTTTTTTTACAATCAAGCTTTTGTTTTTGAAGATTATGTCGTTGCGTTGCTTCCTATTAGAGATAACTTGGGAACAAAAGTTGTATGTCGATTGAGTTATAGTTTGTAGTTTAATAAATTTTGATTATCGTGTTCTTGTATTCCTTTTTTCTTTGGTAATTTAGGTTTAAACGATTTGTTGTGTGGCTAAATTCATGAGTCGGACTAATGTCATTTAACACATGTAATCCTTCTATGCATAGAACGAGAATTGTATTCGTTAGTTATCATGAAAGCACCAAACGTTAAACTTTTCTGTTTTGATCAGACAAATGTTTACACTTACATAGTTACACATGGAAAAGTCGAATATATTACATATATATTTCATTAATTTCTTCGTGTATATTTGGAGGATTTCAATGAAATATCTTAGAATGATTTAGATAAATATCTGACACAGAAAAAAATATCTTATACAATGATAGTATACTTTTCAATTGATTGCGATTTTTTTCTATGTCGGATATTTATCTACATTAAATTTTAGTTTTCTTTTAGAATATGTGTTGCCTAGGCCCTAGCATTGGAATTTATTAGACTTTAGAATTTTATGTATTTTTAACAAACAAAAAACAATTTCATGTAAATAATATTTTTTTGTAAGGAATAACATATAATTGTCAAATAAGAAAATGTAATTATACTAGCTATATTAATAAGAAAAACTGATGAAATCAATAATTATTTTATATCTTTAATTTTTTTACAGATTTTATCTATCAAAAATATAAAGCGATTATTGTCTTTCTACTATTTGTTTTTCCTACTATTTCTTATTCGGCGATATGGGTCAAAGTCAGATAATTAAACAATTAAAAAAAAAAGAGAAAAAGAGAATGAGCATGGAGAAGCATAATGATGAGAATGGAATAATAATCAAACGGTCATAAGCATGAGTCGTTTCTCTATAAATTACGACACTTCTCTTCATCATATCCCTACCAAACTCATTCTTCACTTCATATTTTCTTTTCACAACACTTTCTCTTTGCTCATAATAACGATAATCAAATTAATTAACATAACTGAAATAGTAACAAAAATGTCTTCTATTGGAGCAAACTACGCAAATCTACTTGTCATGCAGAAGAAGCAGAAGGAGAAGATGATGAAGAAGAAGAGATTGGAGAAGGAAAGAGATGGAGGCGTAGAAAGTGGAGAACGCGTCGGTGTTTCTTCCGCCGGTAACAGAATATTCCCGGTCAAGTCTTCTCCATCGTCGACTTTTGGAGGAGTAGAAAGACAAGAGTGAATGAAGTGTGAGATTTGTCTTTCTATTTTAAGTTGACTTTATGTGTCTTTGTGTGTGATTTGATGTGATGTGATATAAGTGGTCGTCTTCTTTTGTGTCTAGTCTTTTAAGTTACGTAATTTGTATCACTTTGTTTGATGTCAACTGTTATAAACAAAAAACTTTGTATATTTCAATCAATCAACGTGTTATAAGTTGTTTCTGTATTGACAATCTTTTTTCTTTTTTTTGGAATATTTCGGTTTTTGGTTTTGGATCAAAATTTCACTAAATTTTGTTACGTTGCATAAACCACAACACAAGAGGGTCTATTCATCCGGACGACAAAAAAAAAAATAAAAATAATAAAAGGGTCTATTCATCCTATAGCAATATATATAACATAATTATCAATATCATTAGTTAGATATGGCCATATGAGTCGGTTTAAGACATATAGTCAAATTGGGGACTCGGTAAGTGGAACATGGTTACCAAGACATGGATCACTGTTTTGTTTTCTTTCTTCAGTGACACTGTCGGTAATTCGGTGTCTTATTTTCCCTGTCATACGGAGCCTTTGCGGCTAAAAGCACAGATGTCTAAGAGCTGAAGATGAATAAGAACAAAAAATGTAATCTCTTTTGCATTTGGGGGTCATAGGATTATGTTAATGCTGCCACCTGCCAATTTATATATGGATATGCTAGGAATTACAATCTCATAATATGAAACAACATATCAATAACAACACGTAATATTCTATTTCCTAAAATTTATTGTCATTTCTTTAGATGGAGAAAAAAAAATCCTTAGGATCTACTTTTTTGTTTACAATAAAATTGTGAAATTAAGGATATATTTTTTAGAATTTTCCCTAAAATTTACAGCCGCATCATCTATTATATTCTTGTACTTGTAAAAGCTTTATCTATTTTCATTTTTTAACCTTTTATTTTCTTGAATATTTTTTTTTTTGTCAAATTGTAAATATTTCATTAAAATGAAAAATATTTAGGTTACATCATCGATGATAGCCTAAAGAATATGTTGGCGCTCACAAGTAATCTCCTAGTTTAGGCTCAAACTTCTCAAGATGTCATCTAAGAAGATAGAGATTGAGATTTTGATTGAAAATCGAGACAATATTCTTTGGAAACAAGCATTATCCGGTATGTTTGTCAAATGAAACAAGCCTTATCCATTAGCTCTTTTGGCCATATATAAAAGCTACACTAAATTTTTAATTTTAAACCCTTATATCAGACAAAAATAAAAAAACTCTTATATATATATATATATATACTAGGAAATGTCATATGCACTGCATAAGTCTGAATTTAATATTTTTAAATATGTAATTCTTTTATAAATAAATATGTTTTGAAATATTTTTGTTTTTATTTTTATTTTTATTTTAAACAAATGTTTGTATTTATTAAATTTTTTATCTCTATCTGAAAATTAATAATTTATTTTATTTTAATATAACTAAACTAAATATAAAATAATCATAGGGTAATAATTCATCTTCACTCATTAAAAAAAATGTAGTGCTTACAATAATGTGTTTTTTTTTTAATCTCAATGGAGATGTTTAGCAACCTATAGGATTAAAATTAAAGATTTGTTTGTTTTTTTTAATAGTATGCAAAGTAAATAAAAAATAAAAATTCATAAAAAGTATTTTCCATTAGATTAGTAATTTTAAAGAAAATCTGAACATAATAAAACTGCAACACATGTTGATTGAGATGCTATATTTTCAGTGATTATTTTGTTTTCTTCTTTTCTGCATTTGGCCAATAAATGTTTATGAGAAATAGAATATAAATCATGCATTACCAAAAAAAACATAAATTATTATAAACAAATTCACCAAAAACAAGTTAAAAATATTTGCAGAGCTATACAAAATAATGTATATTAGGAATTAATAGTTAAGTATGGCCAAATAAATGATTTTTTTTAATTATATAGAAGTAGATTTATTTATTTTTTAAATTAGATTTAATTGAATATGTGTTTACTTAATGTACAAATTGAGTAGATGTTTGAATCAATCTAATGTTTCAATGGTGGGTTTAATTGGGAAACTATTACTATACTAACATTAATAATGATGCTAATGATAATAGATCTATCATTACATATTTTCAAATAATATTACATATATTTGAATCAATTTAATGATGATTTTTATTTGGGTAGCTAGTATCAAATAATATATATAGTTTTTAATATGCAAGATATATATTAAAAAAAAAATGACAAAGAATTAGAGTTTTTTTAGATAAGAAACCATATCATCTTCCAAAAGATCATTTCGTTCCAACTTGGTCAACATATTCTCCTTCTTATTTGTTTTTATTGTGTAGGTAACAAAAAAATGAGAGAAAACAAATGAAGATACAACAATCAAAGATAATCTGATCTCCAATCAAAGATAATATAAGTAGGTACTTACAGTGAAACATATGTTTTTTTTAAGTATTTGGTCGTTTGAAAAAAGAATTGTATAGTTGATGATGTTTTCTCCACGTAAAGGTTTTGTGATTTTGAGTTAAAAATGATTCATGCTTCCGAGTGGTGATGGGATGGTTTGATAGTAATTTGTGTATTTGATATTATCTCTTGTTTTTTCTGGTTTGGTGGTTTTTAAGGTTTTTATATTGGTCTTGTTTGTGTAGTCTGTATCTTTATATATTAATGTTTTTTTTGTTGATTTCAATTTTTTTTGCTAATTTATTGTTCTCATTTAATTGATTTGAACTTTTTTGTTAATTGTCCATCATTATTAGTCTTGATTATATTTTATTGTTTACAGTTGATCAGTTTTTTTTATTTGTTACTGTTGAATCTTCTGTGTCCACTAAATGACCATATCAAATGCAGAGTATTCATCATTTTGATTTTAAAACTGAGATAAATGTAGTAATAAAAGTGATTGTTGAATTGTTTGAATTAGATATTTGAATTTTAAGTAATGATGTGTTCTTCTCATACACAAAATTTTATAATTACATGTGAATACAATTACTAAGAAAATAACATTTACACGATCGATGCTACCTAACTTAATGATAAGAATTATCAACATATATAATAACAAAGAAAAACAAAAACATTTTTTAGAATATGCTTATATTTAGAAACTTAAGCATTATTTATTTTAAAACTGAGATAAATGTAGTAATAAAAGTGATGTTTGAATTGTTTGAATTAGATATTTGAATTTTAAGTAATGATGTGTTCTTCTCATACACAAAATTTTATCATTACATGTGAATACATTTACTAAGAAAATAACATTTACACGATCGATGCTACCTAACTTAATGATAAGAATTATCAACATATCTAATAACAAAGAAAAACAAAAACATTTTTTAGAATATGCTTATATTTAGAAACTTAAGCATTATTCTTTCATATTATCATGTAAAAAAATTCTGTTTACTCTCAACAAATATGCCAAAGTCTCGAGCAGAAAGATGGATCTTTAACAGGTTGTTTCCAAATTAATTAACATAACAAATAAAAAATTAATTGTTAAATAGATTGGTTATTTATAAATTTTGAATTTTTTATTATTAAAAATAGGATGGTGTAAATACATGGTTTTTCAAAAAGTATATAAGATTAAGATTTTGATTGTTAAATGGATAAATTATTTATAAATTATGATTTTTAATACATGTTTTTTTCAAAGTATATTTTATCTGAATGGGGTATCTACAGATTTGGTTATTTTTAATTTAGGTATACAAATAGTTTGAGATAAAAAAAGTCAAGATGTTTTATCAGTTGGATTTCTATTTATGTTATATCAGTTAAATTTCTATTTATGTAAACAATTATATTAAAATAAATTAGAAAGTTAAAAACCAAAAAACAAAAAAACAAAAAAAAAGTATAAGTAGACATGTGGCAGCGTCTCAAAGCTCTACTACTGAATGGTAACTTTACTTATATATTTATTATATAAGATATATATTTTTTGTTTTAATTGGAATGGGCTCTTTTGAAAGAAACGTTTCTTAGAAACAATACTTTAATGGATTTCTAAGGGGTCTTGATGGGTTTTGGGTCGGCAATACTTTAATGGATTTCTAAGGGGTGTTAGAGGAAGTAGCAAAAGCACAGGAGTAATGTGACTATGTGATGCAGCGATATATTTATATAGTAAAAATGAGGAGAACTATGAGCACCACTATTGTAAGTGTTGGTGGCAATGTTTTGAGAAAGATTATTAAAAAAAAACACATTGCAGATATATCTAAGTATTCTTCATATACTTTGAGCTAGCCTGTGAGATCTACACGAATTTTGCTGCTTGGGGTTTAAACGGTTCAAGAAAGTGGACATCATCGAATTGTTACTATTGATTATAAGGATCAGATTTAGGTCAGTCTTTTTTAATGGTCTTGTGATCATAATTGGCGAAGAAGAAAGAGCACATGTGCATCATATGGTTATCATAATTGTGCATATCATATGCTTTTATGGGCATAGTTGTCGATAAAAACAAAACATGCGTTGAGTGAAAAAAATACTTAAAACTTTAGAATCTTTGATTCCCATGAGCCATGAGGCCATGTGCTTTTGATCTCCCACCTTATTTATTTTACCATCCTTATAATTTGTTCCCCCGACTTCTCTCACTTTTGGACAAAAAAATTGCTGTCGTTTTTTGGACAATCATGGAAATAATTTAGAAATGAATGAAGCCATAAATAAAAAGATATAGTACCTTCACTATCACCATCGTAATGGACTAATTAATCAAGTTTGGTGACAAATCAACTTATAGGACCAATAACAACTAGTGCTAATCTTACTTACCCTTTTCTCATTATTTTAATTGATTGATCCGAATTCAAAATTATTTTATTATTATTTATTATTTGTTGATATGTTTTTTTTTAAAATTAATAAAATACAAAATGTACAAGGAAATGTGAATCACATAACAACCAGCACAACCATACAATATAATTTTCTTGATTGTATATTTAGTTAATCTTGTAAGTTAACTTTTCACCATCAAACAACAACCTTCACCATAATAAATGACATAATAAAAGTTTTAAATATACCTGAATTACTATTTAGTACTATTTACTAGATCAAGTAAAACAAAGGATTTTTTAACATTTTTATTTTTTGTTAACGAAGGAAAATGTTTTAAAAAAAATAAAATGAGCGAAGTGAATTTTCCTCAGTTAGTTAGGTGATTAATAAAGTATTTTAATCAACTAAGTAATGTATACACATTCGCTGTAAACGAATCGTTTAGTTTAGTCGAGAAGCCGAGCTGAGCCGAGTCGAGCCGTTGAGTTGGCAGCAGTATGTGTCGGTGGACAAAGCCGGCTCCAATCTGATTACACTCTCTCTCTCACCAGCCCACACACAGCTCTTCTCTATTCTCTCTCTTTCCTCCGCTTTATACTTTGTTGAGTCAAATTATACAAAACGAAGAAGAAACCTTTTCTCTATCTCTATCGTCTTCTTCGCTTCTCTTCTACGTTACAGACAAAATGCATAATTGATTGTTCCTTCTTTTCACATTTTCCAGTTTCAGGTAAGTTAAGTTTCTCAATCTATGGATCTATCTACTTGCTTTTGTATCAGATCTTCTCTTGTGTTTGATTTTAATGAGAGAGATCCGATAACGAATTAGATTCCAATCCGATCTGAATATTTGATAAAGTTTCTTAATTTAGCTTCAGTTCATATCTGGAAACTAAATCGATTCGGATTCGAGATTTTTCAGTTGAGTTTTAGTGTAATTGAGTTAGGTAGAGTTAAATCTTATAATTGCATTTAGCTTTGAACACTTCATTGATTTAAATTTTAGAAAATGAATACTTATTTTGTAAATGATTGTGTGTTTAATATTCTGCAGTGGCGTTGATGTTCTGACGATCTTGGCTGAGTAGATCTGGGTAGGGGCAAGGTCTCTGGGTCTACTTTGAATTAAGGATTTTTAAAGTGAAGTGAAGATATGACAAGTGCACTTGGATGGAGGTATCCTTCCAGTAATGGAAATGGCCTTGCCCCAAACGATATGGTAATTTGTTGATTTAGTATCTGACCTGTGTTTTTGTTTTTTTTCCATATTGGACTAGGTGTTAATTAAGAGTTCATCCAAAAGCTTAAGTTTTTGTGTGTGTGTGTGAGAGCTTAAGATGATCACAATGTGATCTTGCTGAGCTACGAAATTGAATCTGGTTTTCTTCTAGAAAGTTGTTTCCTTTTCTTTTGTGTTTACTTTAGCATGATGATTAAGTTGATATACTCCTTGAGTTTGAATCAGATTTAGATATGTATTTTCTTTTCCTTCGAATCTTATCTTATGTTTATTTTTTCCCTTTTGTGTTTGTATCCGGAGTAATAAAATTTCCAGTCTGTTATATCTGATAGTGTCATGATCTAGATGATAGACTTTCACAGGACGCTTGCCATTGCATTTGAGTAAACATCTTGCAAGTTATGCTAACTTACTCTCTGTTGGCTGGTCATTATTACAGGAAAGAAATGGGGATATGAAGATTCAAGATTCAGAGCCCCCAACACCACATTCAAGCACAAAGATGAGTTTGAGGTAACAGAAACCTGTATTTCGTCTCTATGTGAGCCAATCATAAAATTAAGTCCTTATCACAACCATAATCTTCATTTAGCAGTGCTTTTGAAAATCTTTGGATTAGTTTCCTTATAAATGAAATCTTTTGAGTTGAAAGGCACACCTATTAGCGACTCAGTATCTAACATTTTCCCATCACCTGCAGAGATCGTACAACCAGCATGGAAGATCCAGATGGGACATTAGCAAGTGTTGCCCAATGCATTGAGCAGTTGCGCCAAGGCTCATCATCTGCACAAGAAAGAGAGTATTGCCTGAAGCAGTTACTCGACCTTATAGAAATGCGTGAAAATGCATTCAGCGCTGTCGGATCACACTCTCAAGCTGTGCCAGTGCTTGTCTCGCTTCTCCGATCAGGATCACTAGGAGTGAAGATACAAGCTGCAACCGTCTTGGGCTCGCTCTGCAAGGAGAACGAACTTAGAGTTAAGGTGTTACTTGGGGGATGCATTCCCCCATTGCTTGGTCTTCTCAAATCCAGTTCAGTTGAAGGGCAGATCGCTGCAGCAAAGACAATCTATGCTGTTTCTGAAGGTGGGGTGAAAGACCATGTTGGATCAAAAATATTTTCCACTGAGGGAGTTGTACCAGTTTTGTGGGACCAATTGCGCAGTGGCAACAAGAAAGGAGAGGTTGATGGTTTGTTAACTGGCGCACTTAAGAACCTTTCTAGCACTACAGAGGGATTTTGGTCTGAGACAATTCGAGCTGGGGGAGTGGATGTACTTGTGAAGTTGCTTGCAAGCGGGCAGTCAAGTACACTATCTAATGTGTGCTTCCTTCTTGCGTGTATGATGATGGAGGACGCCTCTGTTTGCTCCAGTGTTTTGACTGCAGACATTACAAAACTGCTTCTCAAGTTATTAGGATCAGGTAACGAAGCCTCAGTGAGGGCAGAGGCTGCTGCTGCTCTTAAGTCGCTTTCTGCTCAATCGAAGGAAGCAAAGCGAGAAATCGCTAGTTGTAATGGTATTCCTGTTTTAATAAATGCAACAATAGCTCCATCGAAAGAATTTATGCAAGGTGAATATGCGCAAGCATTACAAGAAAACGCAATGTGTGCCCTTGCCAATATTTCCGGTGGTTTGTCATATGTCATATCAAGCCTTGGTCAGAGCCTTGAATCTTGCTCCTCGCCTGCTCAGACTGCCGACACTCTTGGGGCTTTAGCTTCAGCATTGATGATATATGATGGCAAAGCAGAGACTACAAGAGCATCAGATCCATTGGTTGTTGAGCAGACTTTGCTGAAGCAGTTCAAGCCTCGTCTCCCGTTCCTCGTGCAAGAACGTACCATTGAAGCACTTGCAAGTTTGTATGGGAATTCCATACTCTCTGTTAAACTTTCCAACTCGGATGCAAAACGTTTACTTGTTGGTTTAATAACAATGGCGGTGAATGAGGTTCAAGATGAGCTTGTAAAGGCTCTTCTGATGCTGTGTAACCATGAAGGTAGTCTGTGGCATGCACTACAGGGCCGTGAAGGGATCCAATTGTTGATATCTCTTCTGGGTCTTTCATCTGAACAGCAGCAAGAATGTGCTGTTGCACTTCTTTGCCTTTTGTCTAATGAAAATGATGAAAGCAAGTGGGCCATCACTGCTGCTGGAGGAATACCTCCACTTGTTCAAATTCTAGAGACAGGGTCGGCCAAAGCTAGGGAAGACTCTGCAACTATCCTTAGGAATTTGTGCAATCACAGCGAAGATATCCGTGCTTGTGTTGAAAGTGCTGATGCTGTCCCTGCTCTGTTATGGTTACTGAAGAATGGTAGTCCAAATGGTAAAGAAATTGCCGCCAAGACATTGAATCATTTGATCCATAAATCAGATACTGCAACAATCAGTCAGCTTACTGCCTTGCTGACCAGTGATCTACCTGAGTCTAAAATTTATGTTTTGGATGCTTTGAAGAGTATGCTTTCTGTGGTCCCATTCAATGATATGTTACGTGAAGGCAGTGCTTCAAATGATGCTATTGAGACCATGATCAAGTTGATGAGCTCCGCAAAAGAAGAAACTCAAGCAAATTCAGCCTCAGCTCTTGCCGCTATCTTCCAGAGCAGAAAGGATTTGCGTGAGAGCGCTCTAGCCCTCAAGACTCTCTTGTCGGCCATAAAACTATTACATGTGGATTCTGAGAAGATCCTTGTTGAGTCTTCCCGCTGTCTGGCTGCAATTTTACTTTCAATTAAGGAGAATCGCGATGTGGCCATTGCTGCAAGGGAAGCATTGCCTACTCTGGTTTCTCTTGCCAATTCTTCCGTTCTAGAAGTTGCTGAGCAAGGAATGTGCGCATTGGCTAATCTTATATTGGACAGTGAAGTATCAGAGAAGGTCATTGTCGAAGAAATTATTTTGTCAGCCACTAGGATCTTACGTGAAGGTACAGTATCTGGGAAGACCCTTGCAGCTGCAGCAATTGCTCGCCTTCTTAGTCGTCGTCGAATTGATTCTGCGTTGACAGATTCTGTGAACCGTGCTGGAACAGTGCTTGCTTTAGTGTCTCTTCTAGAGTCTGCTGATGGAAGATCTGATGCAATATCAGAGGCCCTAGATGCGCTTGCTATATTCTCAAGGTCAGGAGCTAATGGAAATGTAAAACCAGCTTGGCTTGTTTTGGCTGAATCTCCTAACAGTATGGCCCCAATTGTCTCATCTATAGTGAGTGTTGCTAATCCCTCACTACAGGATAAAGCTATTGAAGTGTTGTCAAGACTTTGTCGAGATCAGCCTATGGTTTTGGGAAACATGGTGAACAATGCTAGAGATTGTGTGTCATCTATAGCTAAAAGGGTGATAAATACCAGGGACCCGAAAATAAAAATTGGTGGAGCTGCTATTATTATCTGTGCTGCCAAAGTTGATGACCAGAAGATGATAGAAAATCTGAACGAGACACTATTGTGTGCCAAATTTGTTCAAGCACTTGTGAGGATTCTAGATTCATCTCATATTTCTGTGCAAGATCAGGAAAAGGATGGGAAAGATAATATCTGTATATGCATTAATCCCAAAGAAAAGGAGGAAGATGAAGAAGAAGAGGCAACAGAAAATAGAGATGGTTCCACGGGGGCAACAGTAATTTCTGGTGACAATTTAGCCATCTGGTTGCTCTCTGTTCTTTCTTGTCATGATGAAAAGAGCAGAGCAGTAATATTGGAGTCAGAAGGCATCGAGTTGATTACTGACAGAATAGGCAACCGTTTTCTCCAGGTATTTAAGTCGCATATAGATTACAATAGATGAGAATTGAGATCACAGGTTATTAAAAGCATTTATGTAAAAAAAGAACATATTATGAATCTGTGATAGCATATATAATCTTACACATTTTAGGGCACTAGATTGTCGTCTATATTGATATAACTGTTAATATACATTTCAGGCTGATCATGGAGAAGACGCCAACATTTGGGTTTGTGCTTTACTGCTAGCCATACTTTTCCAGGACAGAGAAATCACTCGCGCACATGCAACAATGAAGGCTATTCCAGTGCTCTCAAATCTTGTGAAGTCAGAGGAATACTCAGACAGATATTTTGCAGCACAAGCTCTAGCTAGTCTTGTCTGTAATGGTAGTCGGGGAACTCTTCTGTCTGTTGCAAACTCTGGTGCTGCGGCTGGGTTTATATCGTTGCTTGGTTGTTCTGATGATGACATAAGAGAACTTCTGCAGCTGTCGCAGGAGTTTGCTTTAGTGCGTTACCCAGACCAGGTTGCCCTTGAGAGACTTTTCCGAGTTGAAGATATTAGAGTTGGGGCTACTTCTCGAAAAGCGATTCCCTTACTAGTTGAACTTCTTAAACCAATTCCAGATCGCCCTGGTGCTCCTCTACTTGCACTTAATCTTCTAACTCTGCTTGCTGGAGACTGTCCGCAAAATATGATTGTCATGGTAGAGTCAGGTGCTCTTGAAGGCCTCTCAAAATATCTTTCTCTTGGACCTCAGGACGAACAAGAGGAAGCTGCAACAGTTCTTCTAGGCATCTTATTTAGTAGTGCTGAGATTCGAAGGCATGAGGCAGCATTTGGCGCTGTCAGCCAACTTGTAGCAGTTTTGCGTCTAGGTGGAAGAGGAGCAAGGTACAGTGCGGCCAAGGCATTGGATAGTCTCTTCACTGCTGACCATATAAGAAATGCAGAGTCTTCTAGACAAGCTGTTCAGCCATTGGTAGAGATCCTCAACACTGGTTCAGAGAGGGAGCAGCATGCTGCTATTGCTGCACTTGTTAGATTGTTGAGTGATAATCCATCACGGGCTCTAGCAGTTGCAGATGTGGAGATGAATGCGGTGGATGTTCTCTGCAGGATCCTTTCTTCAAACTATACGATGGAATTGAAGGGGGATGCTGCTGAGTTGTGCTATGTTCTGTTTGCAAATACAAGGATTAGGTCTACAGTTGCTGCAGCACGTTGCGTTGAACCACTCGTCTCTCTTCTCGTGACTGAATTCAGCCCTGCTCAGCATTCAGTTGTACGGGCATTGGACAAGCTTGTTGATGATGAACAACTGGCTGAACTAGTTGCAGCCCATGGTGCTGTGGTCCCTCTTGTTGGCCTTCTCTATGGTAAAAACTATGTGCTTCACGAGGCTATATCAAGGGCTCTAGTAAAGTTAGGTAAGGACAGGCCTGCTTGTAAACTGGAAATGGTTAAAGCTGGAGTTATCGACTGCGTACTTGATATTCTCCATGAAGCTCCAGATTTTCTATGTGCTGCATTTTCAGAACTGCTTCGTATCCTTACAAATAATGCTACTATTGCCAAGGGCCAATCTGCTGCGAAAGTGGTGGAACCACTTTTTAATTTGCTGACAAGGTTGGAGTTTGGAGCTGATGGACAGCACAGTGCTCTGCAAGTTCTGGTAAATATTTTAGAACATCCACAATGCCGAGCTGATTATACACTTACACCACACCAAGTGATTGAGCCGCTAATTCCGCTGCTGGAATCTCCATCCCCAGCAGTACAGCAGTTGGCAGCTGAGCTTCTGTCTCATCTTCTCTACGAGGAGCATCTGCAGAAGGATCCATTAACACAACTTGCTATCGGTCCCTTAATCCATGTTCTTGGATCCGGCATACACCTATTGCAACAGAGAGCTGTGAAAGCTCTCGTTAGCATTGCTCTAACATGGCCAAATGAAATAGCTAAAGAAGGTGGTGTGAGTGAGCTGTCAAAGGTGATACTACAAGCTGATCCATCGCTATCCAATGTGTTATGGGAGTCTGCAGCATCAATTCTGGTTATCATCTTGCAATTTAGCTCCGAATTTTACCTGGAAGTTCCTGTTGCTGTTCTCGTTAGACTACTTCGTTCGGCATCTGAAAACACTGTGGTTGGTGCCCTTAACACTCTTCTCGTGTTGGAAAGTGATGATGGAACCAGTGCCGAATCCATGGCTGAAAGTGGTGCCATAGAAGGTCTTCTTGATCTTCTAAGGTCACATCAGTGTGAGGACACAGCAGCGAGACTTCTCGAGGTTCTTCTCAACAACGTGAAGATTAGAGATTCAAAAGCCACCAAGACTGCAATCTTGCCTTTGTCCCAGTACCTCTTGGATCCACAGACCCAAGCTCAGCAAGCACGATTACTGGCAACTTTGGCCCTTGGTGATCTGTTCCAAAACGAAGCACTGGCTAGAAGCACCGATGCAGCATCTGCTTGTCGCGCTTTAGTCAATGTCCTTGAAGAACAACCTACAGAAGAAATGAAAGTAGTTGCTATATGTGCTCTGCAAAACCTTGTTATGTATAGCCGGTCAAATAAAAGAGCAGTTGCCGAGGCAGGTGGTGTGCAGGTCGTCTTGGATCTAATCAGTTCAAGTGACCCAGAAACATCTGTTCAGGCTGCAATGTTCGTAAAACTACTTTTCTCGAATCACACTGTTCAAGAGTACGCATCCAGCGAGACCGTCAGAGCAATAACCGGTGAGAAAAATCTTTATACCATCTTTATCATTTCGATCTGCTCTTTCTTATCACCTATCTTAAATGTTTCCTGCTTTTAATTTGCAGCTGCTATTGAGAAAGACTTATGGGCCACTGGAACCGTGAATGACGAGTATCTAAAAGCTTTAAACTCTTTGTTTAACAACTTCCCACGACTAAGAGCCACTGAACCTGCAACACTAAGTATACCACATCTAGTTACATCCCTCAAGACAGGATCCGAGGCAACTCAAGAAGCTGCATTGGATGCTTTGTTTCTTCTCAGACAAGCTTGGTCAGCCTGTCCGGCTGAAGTTTCCAGGGCCCAATCAGTTGCTGCTGCAGACGCCATCCCCTTACTTCAGTACCTAATCCAATCAGGTCCACCACGGTTCCAGGAGAAAGCTGAATTCCTCTTGCAGTGTTTGCCAGGTACACTTGTGGTCACTATCAAGCGCGGTAACAACATGAAGCAATCCGTTGGTAACCCGAGCGTGTTCTGCAAGATAACACTCGGTAACAATCCTCCTAGACAAACCAAGGTAAGAAAAGACTCATCATCCCCTTTGTCAACTCACTGTGACTAGTATAATTCCCAGAGAAAACCAACCATATCTTTCGACCTTTTGTCAGGTGATATCGACAGGTCCTAATCCAGAGTGGGACGAGAGCTTCTCATGGTCATTTGAAAGCCCTCCTAAAGGTCAAAAGCTCCACATTTCATGCAAGAACAAGAGCAAAATGGGAAAGGTATATCATCAAATGTAACTCATTTTTCACAGTTACAAATTTTGCGGTCTATGGGGTTTTTATCTGAATCAGTGGCTTAATGTGCAGAGTTCCTTTGGGAAAGTAACAATCCAAATCGATAGGGTGGTGATGCTGGGAGCAGTTGCAGGTGAATACAGTTTGTTACCAGAAAGCAAAAGTGGCCCCAGAAACCTTGAGATCGAATTCCAGTGGTCTAACAAGTAAACCACCATACGTCATTTTTTGTTTTTGAGGTTTCTTCAATCGAAATTTCTGTTTTATTTTTTTCTTTGGCCAAATTTTCAAGAATGGTTTGATTAATTATAATGCTACTGTATATAGTTTGTACTGTAATGTAATGATTACAATTGGGGTTTTATCTTTTTTTTTTTTTTTACAGTGTGTTAGTGATTCAATTCATTTGTAACATGTTAATGTCTTCATTTGATCATCTTTTGGTGTGCTTTCAATGTTTAAAACATAAATGAATTTTTAAAAAAGGTTTTTACTATTACTTTTCGTTTCCTTTACAAGAAAATTGAAAATTTCAGTGCTGAAATGAACAAGGAAAAGAGTTTTGAACTATTTAAAACAAATAATGAAAAACATATATCCAAGATCCAGAGATTAAATATATAACTAACAAGTTAACAGATGCATTGTGAAAACACCAAAATAGAAGATGGCAGTATTTTGAGGCATAACATATAATATAATATAATGGTCCAGTACGATTTAGTTTCAGAGGGGGCAGAAACTGAAGCAGAAGCTTCTCTATGATACTATTTTTGAGAAGGTCGAAGAGATCTCTGGTTGTTCCTCTTCTGTTGAAGCTTCTGTATGATACAGTTAGAAAAGAAGAAATGGTTTTAGTTCTAAAAGATGATCAGTTATGTGTTTTGTATAAAACACATTCTTGCAGTGAGATAACATGAGTAAACTTTAGTCACCAAATGGATAGATAATTAACTACATAAGAAAAAATGGAAGGAATTTGAGGCATAACGTTAGATAACGGAAGTTGCGATGCTTAATTTTCATCGGAAGAAGTAGTATTGTCATCGTAATCACTACTCATGTTTTCTGTTGTAAAAACACAAGAAAAAGAGAAAATGAGAGGAGTTTGACGCATAAGAAAAGTTATTGGGAACTCATAACCAAACTAAGACTTACTGTCTTTGAGCATGCTATAGAGATCCCGCTCAATGAACATAAGATAGATATCTTTAATCTGTTCTTCTTATGTTGTTGCCTCTCGCTCAACCTGAATAACACAGCAAAAAAAATGTTGAAATAAAATCAAACAAAAAGAATAGGTTTGTCTTTATAAACAAGATGATTGATTCAACCATTACCATGGACATTATGCATTTCATATGAAACACATCCTTGCAGTGATTGCATGAGTAGAAAAGGATATCAGAGGATTCTATGTGTAATCCACAGAGAGAGCAACTCGGAGAGCTTATCCAGCTTCTGGAAGAACAAATATGCTGATGTTGTTGGTTCTTCACACTGGCTGGAAACCCAATACACTCTACATGGGCGCTGAAGTTATTACAATCAATGCAGCCATAAAAGGATGCACCGCAAGGTTCACCACAAATACTACAAGCTCTATTGTCATACATCCAAAAGTTGTAGAAAAGTGCTTATGGGGCTCTATCGTTCCTGATGTACTAACAACCTCTTTGACGCATTTCATATGGAAACTGAGTTGGCAAATGCAACAATTATAGCCACACTTTTCTATCATCAGTTTACATTCATTGCACTTGGATCCACTAGTTAGTTTGATTCTTAGGGCGTGATCAGAATGAAGGGGATGACTCGGTTGACCTCGTCTAACACTTTCAAAACACCAATAATGATATAAATCTCCACATGTCGCACATAACAAAACTTTTCCACACAAGCCCTCATCACAGATACTGCAAACCATCAGACATGAATTCGATACCATAACTTCAACCACTAAATGCCTCGAGCTCAAACATCTTTCTTTAGTGGTTGCAATGAATTTATGCCCCCTCTGTAATTCTCCTAAAGTTTGATAAGCCATTTTTACGCATTTGGCACAGATGATAAAACTGCATATGCGACAGAAGAGATTGAAAGCTCTTATGTTGCCTTTGCATGTGTCGCAATCATACTAACCTCTGTAGGAATATTTGGCAATAGTGTCAAAAGATGGTCAGAGTGAAATCGATGCCTTGATGGTTGCCTCAGCTTTACACAATAATCATGTGCCACGAATAAACATGTCTCGCATTGCCATAGTCTACCAACTATATCGTCACCACATATGTTGCAGAGTGTAAGAGACTCCCAAAGCAAAATATCGCCACAAAACTTCTTCATATTGCGGAATGTCAACAAATGATTATGGCTAATATCAGTAATCTGCAACATATTACCTAAAACAATTGAGGGAGGTCGGTTTAAAAAAACAAAAAAGTTAATAATATTTCTTCCAATCCATACCATGAGTTTGTTTTCTAATAATTCTTTGGCTTCATCTGTTGGACTCGTCATGTCGTCATGGCAAGAATACAGATCTTTCAAGTACAGTGGGGAAGGTGGTCTCTATAAATTTCCCGAGTTAGAGTATGTCATTCAACATCATTAAAGGAAACAAAAAAAAATATAGAATTGAAATGGCAAAATAATAACCTGGCGCAGAATGCATGCAATATGGCCAACAAAATCACATTCTTCGCAGGAATAAACATGATGTTCTGCGTATACCATTGTCTCGCAAATGCCACAATACTCCAAAGAATCATCCTCAGGTAGGAAATTTTTACTCATAAGTGGATGAATGTGATAAGATGTCTTGAAAACGGACTCGGGTATCTTAAGACACTCGAAATGAAACCTCAATTTACATTCCACGCAGTGATAATAGGAGTCGGGATATTTTATTTTTTTCAAACATATTTGGCACGGGTTGCCTCTTGTATATTTCTCCCTAACTGCATAAAACAAACTATGGTGATGAGACTTGTGCGTTAGACCTTGTAACAAGGAATCAGCACACCTCAAGTGAATGCTAAAATTGCATTTTGGGCAACCAAACGGGACACCATCGATATGTTTTCTGCATGCATCACAATCTTTTCCTCTAAAACAAATATGTGTGAAATCAAGGCGTTTGAGAGGGTGTGCCGGATGCCCGATTCCTCTAGCAGTGTTCATCATATCAGACAAAAGCCTCCAATTCAGCCAGAGGTTTCACCAAATGTAAGACAGGTAACAGTCAAAGCCCAGAATGGAAGAGTTGTTGTATCAGAAACAGGCCAAGACAAATACAAGCCCATCTCGAGAAAGAATGAAGAAGTGAGCCCCAAAACTGAAGAGAAAACTCTGCAGCAAAACCTGCAACGGCTAGCTCCAAGTCAAGACAAAAGAGAGCTGGCACGATGCAGTACAAACTTCAGGATAGAGACAAGTAACAGGTTCAATGCACTCGAGCCTGAAAACACGCAATAAAACAAAGAGCATCTATGAGCTGGAGCATTTGCTTTAAGGAAATCTTATCTTGTGTAATCGGTATAAAAGACCAAATCAATCTTGTAAAATAAGATAAGATGAAATGAAAGAGCATTGCTCATATTAAAGTCTTCCGCTTTTATTTATACATCACTGAAGCAGATGTTATCGACAATGATCTCCGGTCCATTCATGGGAGCCATGCTTTAGCTTTTCCATTACGATGTCAATAAGAAATTTTAAATGACGTAACAACCTTTTTTTGTGGTTTACTTTTCGGTTCTACAATAGAAAAAAAAATACTTCTTAGAGCAACTTGATATTGCCAGATAAATCAAACTCATCTGAAATGAACCCGGAAAACAGATTCTGTGAAGAGAACACAAATTTTAGTGCGGTTTAAAATGATTTTAAGTTCTCTGGCTCTAGTTAGCACCTGGAGAAAGTGTAAAGAACGCAGCACCATTTTTAACGTCATCAGTCTTAATGGCTCCATTGTGAGACATGAGAACTCTGTATATCCGCTTCGAACAAATCTCACCTAATCTTATATCTCCTCCTACTAAAACCTTCCAACTTTCAAATCTTTCAGTAGAAACTCTTTCTCATGAACCTGTTCTCCATATTTTAGACCAACACAACACAGTTTGCTTCAAAAACAGATTAGACGCAACAAACTGAGGAACTAGAAAACTTTTGGTGTGCTTTTAAGGTTTTAAAGTGTAAAAAGATTTTACTATTACCTTTACAAGTAAATTCTGAAACGAACTAGGAAACGAGTTTTGAACCATTTAAGACGTCAAAATAATGAAAAACAAATATCCAAGATCCAGAGATTAAACATATGACTAAGAATTTAACAAATGCATTGTGAAAACACCAAAAGAGAAGATGAGAGTATTTTGAGGCATAACATATAATATAAAGGGAGAAGTTACAGTACGATTTTGTTTCAGAGGAGGCAGGAAATGAAGATGAAGACTCTGTTTGATACTGTTTTTTAGAAGGTCGAAGAGATCTCTGATGTAAGTTGTTCCTCTTCTGCTGAAACCTATGTAAGATATGATTACATAAGAAGAAATGTTTGGTATAAAACACACTCTTGTGATATAGCATGAGTAAGCTTAAGATACCTTATTATATAAAGTAAGTTGCATTGCTTAAATTTCGCCGGAAGCAAAATCATTGTCTTCACTCTTCATTGTCGCTGCTAGTGCTTCGGCACGATACAAGTCTCCGTCTGTTGTAAATTCACAAGAAGAAGAAAATGATAGGATTTTGTTGCACAAGATAAATTATAAAGGGGACTCATAAAAAAACTAAGACTAACCGTCTTTATCCACCACGCTATAGAGATCCCTCTCAAGGAACATAAGATAGATGTCTTTAATCTGTTCCTCTTCTGTTGCTGCCTCACGTTCAACCTTTATAACACAGCAAACAATTGTTGAAATCAAAATCAAACAAAAAAATAGGTAAATATATAACAAGATGATTACCGTGGACATTATGCATTTCATATGAAACCCATCCTTGCAGTGATTGCATGAGTAGATATAGTCATCAGAGGATTCTAAGTTTAATCCACAGAGAGAACAACTCATCGTATACCGTAGATAATTTTGCATGAGAGTATGCTGGTGTTTTCGGTTCTTCACATTGGCTGGAAACCCAATACACTTCACATGGGCGCTGAAGTTATTACAATCAATGCAGCCATAGAAGGATGCACCACAAGATTCACCACAAACGCTACAAGTTCTATTATCATCCATCCAAAAGTTGTAGAGAAAGTGCTTATGAGACTCGTCGACGTTTCCTGATGTACTGACAACCTCTTTAACGCAGTTCATATGGAAACTGAGTTTGCAAGTGAAACAATTAAAGCTACAATGTTCAATGCTCAGTTTACATGCAATGCACTTGGATCCACTTGCTCGTTCGATTTTTAGGTAGTGATCAGAATGAAGGGGATGATTGAGTCGGCCTCGGTTTACACTTTCAAAACACCAATGATGATATAAATCTCCACATGTCACACAAGACAAAACTTTTCCACATAACCTCTCATCACAAATCATGCAAACCATCAGATATGACCTCGACACCATAACTTCAACCAAATAATGTATCCATTTGAAGCAGTTTTTTTCTGTGGTTGCAATGAATTTCTGCCCCCTCTGTAATTCTCCTAAAATGTGATTGGCGGTTTTTACGCATTTGATACAGATGGCAAAATTGCATATGCGGCAGAAGAGATTGAAAGCTTTTATTTGCGTTTTGCACTTGTCGCAATTCATGGTAACCCCTGCAACGTTACTTGGCAATAGTGTCAAAACATGGTTAGCATGAAATCGATGCATTGATGGTTGCCTCAGCTTTACACAGTAATCATGTGTCAGAAACGTACAGGTCTTGGATTCCCATGGTTTACCAACTACCTTGATCTCGCATTTCCATCGTCTACCAATTATATCCTCATGGCATATGCTGCAGAGTGGTGACCCAAACTCCTCAATATTGCCGAATGTCAGCAAATGATTATGTGTTATATCAGTAATCTGCAACATATATTACCTATTGAGGGAGGTTGGTCTAAACAAAAAAAAGCATTTAAAATTACTTCCAACAGTGTATAAAATTCATACCAAGAGTTTGTCTTCTCCA
Organism: Cardamine flexuosa; assembly: GCA_963555745.1. Lineage (NCBI taxonomy): Eukaryota > Viridiplantae > Streptophyta > Magnoliopsida > Brassicales > Brassicaceae > Cardamine > Cardamine flexuosa. Next base: position 24,992,582 of record OY743217.1, on the reverse strand, counting down.
TCTGTTGGACTTGTCATGTTGCCATCGCAAGAATACATATCTTTCAAGTACAATGGGAAAGGCACTCTCTGTTGATTACGAGTTAGAGTTATGTCATTAACATCATTAAAGGAATATATATATATATATAATTGAAGTGAAAAAGTAATAACCTCACGCAGGATGCATTCAATATGGCCAACAAAATCACATTCGTCACACGAATAAACATGATGTCCTGTGTGTACCATTGTCTCGCAAACGCCACAATACTCCAAAGAATCATCCTCAGGTAGTAATTTTTTACGCATAAGCGGATGAATGTGATAAGATTTCTTGAAAATGGACTCGGGTATCCTAAGACACTCGAAGTGAAACTTCAAATTACATACCACACAGCGATAGTAGGAGTCAGGATAGTTCATTCTTTTCGAACAAATTTGACATGGGTGGTTGTCTCTCACAGTCGACTTAATATTACCTACATAAAACAATCTATGGTGATGAGACTTGTGCATTAGACCTCGTAACAAAGAATCCGCACACCTCAAGTGAAGGTTAAACTCGCATTCTGGGCAACCAAACGGGACACCATCGATATGATGTCTACATGCATTACAGTATTTTCCATGACCACAACTATGTGTGAAATCAAGGCGTATGAGAGCGTGTGCCGGATGCACGGGATGCTGAATCTCTCTCGGGAAATCAAGACATCGTTCATGAACAAACTTGTTACATTGAACGCAGCCATAACATATTGAAGAGGGAGAAAGAGGAAGCTCACAGAGGAGGCAGGATCCTTTGACATTTTGTCCTGGTCTACATCTCCTTATTAGATGAGCATGGCTATAATGGAGCCTTTCTTCAGCGTCCCAACCTGTGGGGATGTTCTTCAGGATCCCACAGCTCAGTTCCAAGTAGATCGCACACCCTTCTTTACACTCGTAGTAAGACCCAGAAAACAAAGTCCCACACCCAGAGCAGAGCTTGTCTATAGATTTCCCATCATCGTTGCATACATAAAGCTCTAGAGAGTGCTCTGGGTGAAAATCATGGTGCACAAATTGTGGTATCTTTGAGCAAGGTTTACATAGATCGAAATTACAAGGGATACAGGCGAACTCCACAGGTTCATCTTTGTAGCACATGTTGCAGATGCCATCGGCAACCATCTCCGGAAAAGTCAACACACATTCATGGGATCCATGCTTGAGCTCTGCCATGGCAATGGGAGCAAAAAAAAAAGTCAACGAAGAAAAAACCAAAGATTAGATCCAAATGACTAAATGTAGTTAATAATTTTTAAAATACTAGGACGACCCCGCGAACCTGGAAAGCCGGAGATGAATTAGGCTATTAAAGAAGTTCACTAAAAAGCATTCACATGCTTATCTTTTAACACCTAAATCCATTACACATAGAGCTTTGTTAACTGTTCCTAAAACCAATGTTAACAAAGCCCGAGGGATAATAAAACCTAAATCCATTACACATAGAGCTGTGTATAGAAATCGACCAGTTGAAGACTTGAAGTGGGCAGAAGCAGTAGAGCAGAGAGGGAAGACAACCGCAGAGAATCTTCCCTAAAAATGTTTCCTCTTCTTGTTTTTAATACTTTATAAATCTAAGCCCTTGGGGAAATGCCTGCAGCAGAGTAAAGAAGATCTTCTAAGGTCCCTCAATACATAGAATAAAATAAGACATTCAGTACAGATGATTCATATAGTTTAGCTGCACTGATCTTCTAAGGCCTTTCAACCCATAGAAAAAGAGGTTCATTTCTTCAGTTCTATTGATAGTTCATAAAATGTAAAAAAATGTTTTTGACAGAAACGCAAGCAAAAGAATTTTGATAAACAATGCCCAAATGCATGGATCTGAAATCCATAAAATAGAGCAAACTGAGCTTTAAGTAGTTATATCAAACCTACCCACTAAGTAGTTATATTTCATAGACAATCAAGAAATGAAATCATATATTTGACTAACACCACTAAAACTATGAAGAAATGAAACTTGCAACACAGAAGAGTATGACCCATAAGTCCAAGAACTTGACGCATTTTGAACTAACATGCTTATCCTACTATTAAAAAAAGATACAGACCAGATGGGGGAACTGATTCAAGTTGCATGTTCTGGTTTCCAAGAACTACTTTTCATACATGTCAGTTATGAGACTCAGGATTTAACCAAGTTAATTACTAATATTGATAAATTTCAAAAATCCAAAGTGACTGGGATTTTATCTTACCGGAGCAACATCCTCTGGAATTGTCATCGTCCAGACAACGGATCTCTCAATTGGATTAGGGGCTACATGGATTGTAATACCTTTCTCAGAGAACCTTGAAAGCATAATTCCTATGTTTACATTGATACCAGAGGCAGTCAGTGTTTATACTTGCGTAATAAACTAACCATTCATATGAAACAAGAAAAAAGACAAGTCAAAGAGCAAAACATCTAAGGCATATGTTGAAGAATAATATAAAGATAGAGAAATTATTTACCTCCAATGGATCCTTCGACCACTTTAGTATCAATCTCGGCAACAAAAGATTTAAGGGCTAACTTTCCCTTTTCCCATTTATTTCTTTTCCTTCTCTAATCTTTTACGCTCAGCTTCTTCTGCTTTCTGTAGCTTCTCTTGCTGGATGATGGAAGCCAATTAAGTATTGATCAGGAAACAGAAAAAAAATAGAAAAGTCATGTAGAGAACATTCACCTCTTTTCTTAACTTCTTTTCCTCCATCGCACAGGTTTTGTCTTCCTTGGACAGCTGCTTTTTTGGCAATGCCTCACCCGGAAGAGTTGTAGTTTTATAACTTCTTATCTTCTTTTTTCTACTCATTTTCTTGACGCTTTCATCACCTTTTTTTTGGTCAGAATCTACCTGATACCATTTAGAAAAATATTACGATACAAAATGAATGACACGTAATGAGAATCGAGAATTGTCACATCCTCTAAAAGACAGCTATGGAAAATCACACAGCGAATCAAAACATTCCCGAATCCTGAACCAGTGATGAACAATATATGGTACTAGTTCCTACATTGTACTAGATTTTTATTAAATACAGTCGATTACTAAAAACTATTGACTAATAGTAGTTGATTGTTTACAATAAAATCTAATTTAAATTAGTCACCCAGATTTTTTTCTAATTGTTTCAATAATTTTAATCTCATTATTACGATGGAAAAGAGGAAAAATAGTTTTAAAATAAATTAATTCCACAACCATTTAAAAATGTTACGATAAAAGAAATTGGTCCAGCAAAAGAAAAAAAAAATTAGTACAGCCATTTAAAAGTCTTATTTATGTGGCTTTCAAAAAACAAAAAGTTTCTAGAGAGAAAAGGGGAATAAAAAATCTGATTGGTTATTATTTAACTGTTAGAACTTTAAAATCCAAAAAAGTCCTAACAGCCAACCAGAGTCTTCATGATCACCAATCATCTTCATAAATGGGTTCAAGCCATGGGCTAATATAACACTTGTAGGATTCTTCAATCTCTTCTGTTGTAAAAAAATCACAAGAAGAAGAAAATGAGAGGATTTTGATGCACAAGAGAAGTTACAGTATTTAAATTATAGAGGGGACTCCTCATAACCAAACTAAGAGTTAATTTACCCTGTGTGATCATGGCTACCATGTCGTAGACATCCCGATCAATGATCATAAGATAGATGTCTTTAATCTGTTCCTCTTCTCTTGCTGTCTCACGTTCAGCCTAGCAAATAAGATTGTTGATATCAAATCAAACAAAATGAATATATACAAGATGATTGATTCAGTCATTACCCTTGACATTATGCATTTCATATGAAACACATCCTCGCAGTGTTTGCATGAGTAGATATGAGACACATCATCATCAGAGGAGGATTCTATATCTAATCCACAGAGAGAACAACTCATCCCGTTTTTGGAAGAAATTTGCTCGAGAGTATGTTGATGTTGTTGGTTCTTCACATTGGCTGGAAACCCAATACACTCTACATGGGCGCTGAAGTTATTACAATCAATGCAGCCATAGAAGGATGCGCCGCAAGGTTCACCACAAACACTACAAGCTCTATTGTCATCCATCCAAAAGTTGTAGAGAAGGTGCTTGTGAGGCTCGATCGTTCCTGATGTACTAAGAACAACCTCTTTGAAACATTTCATATGGAAACTGAGTTCGCAAATGGAACAATTATAGCCACACTTTTCGATGCGCAGTTTACATGCAATGCACTTGGATCCACTTGCTCGTTCGATTCTTAGCTTGTGATCAGAATGAAGGGGATGATTGGGGCGGCCTCGGCTAACACTTTCAAAACACCAATGATGATATGAATCTCCACATGTCACACATGACAAAAAAATTCCAGACAACCCCTCATCACAAATAATGCAAACCATCAGATATGAACTCGACACCATAACTTCAACCAAACAATGTATCGATTCCAAGCATCTTTCTTCTCTACTTCCAATGAATTTATGTCCCCTCTGTAACTCATGACCTAACATTTGATTGGCTTTTTTTACGCATTTGGTACAGATGATAAACTTGCACAAGCGACAGAAGAGATTGAAACTGTATATTTCCCTTTTGCAGTGGTCACAATACATAGTAACCCCTGCAGGGTTATCGGGCAATAGTGTCAAAAGATGATTAGCATGAAATCGATGCATTGATGGTTGCCTCAGCTTTACACAGTGATTATGTGCATGGAATTCACATGTCTCGATCTCGCATTCCCATTGTCTATCAACTATTTTGTCATCACATATGGTGCAGAGTGCATGAAACTCCTTTATATTGCCGAGTGTCAACAGATGATTATGCCTAATATCAGTAATCTGCAACATATATTACCTAAAATAATTGAGGGAGGTCGGTCTAAGCGAAAAAACATTTAAAACTACTTCAAACACTCTATAAAATCCATACCAAGAGTTTGTTTTCTTCTCCATCTGTTGAATTCGTCATGTCGTCATCGCAAGAATACAAATCTTTCATGTACAATGGGGAAGGCGCTCTCTGTTGATTACGAGTCAGAGTATGTCATCAACATCAATAAAGGAAAACAAAAAAAAATTTATAGAGTTTTGATATGACAAAGTAATAACCTCGCGCAGAATGCATCCAATATGGCCAACAAAATCACATTCTTCACACGAGTAAACAGGATGTCCTGCGTGCACCACTGTCTCACAAACGCCACAATACTCCAAAGAATCATCCTCAGGTAGGAATTCTTTACACATAAGCGGATGAATGTGATAAGATTTCTTGAAAACGGACTCGGGTGTCCTAAGACACTCAAAATGAAACATAACTTTGCATTCCACGCAGTAATAGTAGGGGTCTGGCATAATTGAGTTTTATCAAACATATTTGACATGGGCTGTATACCCTGTATTGCCCAGAAAAGTTCTGTCGGGTTGCATAAAACAATCTATGGGGATGAGACTTGTGCATTAGACCTCGTAACAAGGAATCTGCACACCTCAAGTGAAGGTTAAAATCGCATTGTGGGCAACCAAACGGGACACCATCGATATGCTCTCCACATGCATCACAATCTTTTCCACGACCACAAATATGTGTGAAATCAAGGCGTTTGAGAGGGTGTGCCGGATGCACGGGATGCTGAATCTCTCTCGGAAAACCAAGACATCTTTCGTGAACAAACGAGTTACATTTAACGCAGCCATAACATATTGAAGAGGGAGAAAGAGGAAGCTCACAGAGGAGGCAAGATCCTTTGACCTTTCGCCCTGGTCTACATCTCTTAATTACATGAGCATGGCTATAATGGAGCCCTTCTTTGGCGTCCCAACCCTTTTCAATGTTCTTCAGGAGTGCACAATCCAAATCCAAGTAGACCGCACACCTTTCTTGACACTCGTAGTAAGACCCAGAAAACAAATTCCCACACCCAGAGCAGAGCTTGTCTCTAGATTTCCCATCATCTTTGCATACACAAAGCTCTAGAAAATGCTCTGGGTGAAAATCATGTGTCACCTTTTGTGGTATCTTTGAGCAAGGTTTACAAAGATCGAAATTACAAGGGTTACAGGCGAACTCCACAGGTTCATCTTTGTAGCACATGTTGCAGATGCCATTGGAAACGATCTCCGGCGAAGTCAACACACATTCATGGGATCCGTGCTTGAGCTCTGCCATGGCAATGGGAGCAAAAAAAAAAAGTCAACGAAGAAAAAACTAAAGAGTAGATCCAAATGAACAAATGTAGTTAAATAATCTTTTAAATACTAGGACAACCCTGCGAACCTGGAAAGCCGGAGATGAATTAGGCTATTAAAGAAGTTCACTAAAAAGCATTAGATCCAAATGAACAAATGTAGTTAATAATCTTTTTGGCATATTACAATCTTTATAGTAAGAAGTCAAAACAATGTTCACAAAGCCAGCGGGACATTAAAAACCTAAATCCATTACACATAGAGTTGTGTATAAAAATCGAGAGCTAGAGAGACTCAGAATCGACCAGTTGAAGTGGGCTAAAGCAGCAGAGCAGAGGGAAGACAATCGCACAGAATCTCGAGTGTTTAGTGGATTCTTCCCTAAAAATGCTTCTTTTTCTTGTTTTTAATACTTGATAAATCTAAGCTCTTCGGCTCTAACTAACACCTGGAGAAACTGTGAAGAAAGCAGCACCATTTTCGACGTCATCAGTCTTAATGGCTCCATTGTGAGACATGAGAACTCTGTATATCCGCTTTGAACAAACCTCGCCTAACCTTATATCTCCTCCTACTAAACCTTCCACTTTCAAATCTTTAAGTAGAAACTCTTTCTCATGAACCTGTTTTGAAGCCAAAACAACACAATTTGCTTCACAAATAGATTAGAAGCAGCAAACTGAGGAACTCAAATCCATAGTTTGTGTTTACTCACAGATTTCTTAGGATCCATATAAACCTTAAGAAGAGACTTCATCGATGGGTATTTTTTGGACACTGCTACAGCGTATCTTGGCTGTACCTTTGGTATTGCTACTAACGCTTTTAACCTATCCCCCCAGTACAAAAATTTACTTATTAAACAGTTTCAGAGGGAAGAAAAACTCAACAACCTAAATTCAAAATGGTATCACTTTACTTTACCATGGACTCTTTTTAATCAAGTGCTTGTCAACTGAATCCTTGGAGACTAATGCGCCATTAGCGCTTACTGATAACATAGTTAGTTTCTTCCTGTGCAATCAGATAGAAGAGCCATGATTAGTTAACTTCAAAATCAATATAAGTCAGCCTCACGTTCATCCAAAATCCAAATTTAATGGGATTCTCCAAATCAGCTCAATGCTTTGGGGGAAGAAATTTAAACTATCATCCAGCATGATATAGAGATAAAATCTTTTGGAAACAAAATCGAATCAGCGTAGATAGTAGTACCTGAACTGACAAGAGGCCAGACTGCTTGTTAAACCAACAACATGTTCAGCAACCTCAGCCTCGTCTATACAGTGTCTTGAATGTACTCTGTTATAGTGAGTAGTTAATTGTGCAAGTACCTGTAATGCACATCAAGCACCTCAGAAGTATGTATAAGGAGACAAACGAAGGAGCAAAAGGAACGTTTTCCTCAAAAGACATGCTCATTAGGTACTATAGTACCTCATCAATAGGAGGACGTCTCCAATTTCCCGGGTTCTTGTAATCTTCCTTTTCCCTAGAAGATTAGTTTTACTCAGCTTCATGATGAGAGGATTAATGCAACACAAAATTTACCTTATCAAACACACCTTTTCTTTACGTAGGACATTAACTTATTGGTGAGGCAGCACACCGTATAAGATGGGTATTGCTCCTGAACTCTTGAGATGTTTTCTAGAAATTTTCCATTAGCAACAAGGTTACAAAATTCTTCAGCCTCATACACAAGTAACACATAAGGAATCTTGGGACCTTGAGGAAATGCCTGCAGCAGAGTAAAGAAGATCTTCTAAGGTCCCTCAATACATAGAAAAATAAGACATTCAGTACAGATGATTCATATAGTTTAGCTGTATTGATATTCTAAGTCCCTTCAACCCATAGAAAAAGGGTTTCTTCGGTTCTATTGATATTTCATAAAATAAAACTCAATTTAGTGCCAGGTATTATGAAGTAATCTTTTATCAGAGTCTCAAATAAACAATGATCTGGTTCTTAAAGATGGACGTTTAAAAAGAAAAAGAAAAAGAAAAAATACTTTTGACAGAAACACAAGCAAATGAATTTTGATACCCAAATACAGACCAGATGGGGAAACTGATTCAACTTGCAAGTTCTGGGTTCTAAGAACTACTTTTCATAAATGTCAGTTGTGAGACTCATGATGCAAACAAGTTAGATAATATTAATAAATTTCAAAAATCCAAAGTGACTGGGATTTTGTAGTACCGGAGCAATATCCTCTGGAATTGTCATCGTCCAGACAATCGATCTCTCAATTGGATTAGGGCCTACACGGATTGTAATACCTTTCTCAGAGAACCTTGAAAGCATAAGCCCTATGTTAACAATGATACCAGAAACCATTCATATGAAACAAAAAAGAGAGTCAAAGAGCAAAACATCTAAAGGATATATTGAAGAATAATACAAAGATAGACAAATTCCTTACCCCCAATGGATCCTTCAACCACTTTAGTATCAATCTCGGCAACAATAGATTTAAGGGCTAACTTTCCCTTTTCCCATTTTTTCTTTTCCTTCTCTAATCTTTTACGCTCAGCTTCTTCTGCTTTCAAGGCTGCTTTCTGTAATTTCTCTTGCTGGACGATGGAAGCCAATTAACTATTGATCAGGAAACAGAAAAATAGAAAAGTCATGTACAGAACACTCACCTCTTTTCTTGACTTCTTTTCCTCCATTGCACAGGTTTTGTCTTCCTTCGAAAGCTGCTTTTTTGGCAATGCCTCACTTGGAAGAGTTGTAGTTTTATAACTTCTGATCTTCTTTTTTCGCCCCATTTTCTGGACGCTTTCATCTCCTTTATCTTGGTCAGAAACTACCTGATACCATTTAGAAAAGAGAGTAAGAAAAATATTACGATACAAAATGAATGACGCATAATGAGAATCCAGAACTATCACATCCTCTAAATCACACAACGAATAGATTCAAAACATTTCCTAATCCTGAACAAATGATGAACACTATGGTATCATTTCCTTGCAGATAAGTACCTCGATAGTATCATTGGTCGGTGAAGAGCGAAAATTGACTTCATTCATCCAATTAGTATCATCATCTGAAAGAATACACTAACCAGCATTTATAATCTGAACAATACAAATGAAGTTCATCATGTATACTTTTATAGAATCACCAGAGTATGGTTTTAGGGATAAGCATACTTATATTTGTCTCAGTATTCTTATAGTATGCCTCACTGGTTCCAGATTCCAATCCACGACCTGGCTCCTTATCATCAGCAAGCACAGATTTATACTTCTTCGAAGTTTCAGGTCGAGGACTATCTTCAAACTCCGAATCCAGAGAAATTATCCGTTTGCCTATTGAGATTTCAAAAGAAACATACAGAAGTAAGAGAATTATTGTTAAACAGATCCTCAGGAATAAAAAAAATTCACAAGTAGAACAAGCTTCTTTGTGTCAATTCTCTATTAACAGAAGCATTCGATTGATAAAACTAAACCTAGATACTGAGATTCGAGAAGATTCCGAGCACGAAAGTTAAATTACCGGAGAATTTGTCGTCGCGGTTTGAATCTAAAGCTCTGTAATCTAAGGAGCATTTGACGACAGAGATATCATCAGAGAGAGGTGTATCCGGGACGAACAAAGGAGTAGAAGAAGATTCCGGCGGTTGCTTCTGCGGTGTCGGATCGGAATCCGAAATCAGAATCGTAGAGATGGGAGATTTTCGAGCTCGCTTCGGTAGTGATGGAAGTGGAGTAGCTTGATCCTCACCGTCGGATATCAGAATGTGATCCTCCATGAAAGAGAGAGACGAAGAGAATTTGAATTTCGCAGAAGCGCGGGACTATAGAGGAAGATGACGAGGGTTCGAATTCTGAATCGCCGATAACAAATCCGGATTTTAGGATGGTGTTTGGCTACACTGTTATCTGTATTCGTAAGATACTTTGGAATAGTACTCCGGTAATATATTGGAGTGTTTGGCTGTACGTTCATCTTTACACTCGTTTCGTATTGAAGCGTTTTGATTATTTGCTTCGTTTTGATATGCTTTAAAGTTTAATAAAAGGAGAATGAAAGATTCTGATGGTATTGAGCATACGGGAGAGAAAAATATCTCTATGGTGGCCACATAATATTTCCAACAGCTATTCCAAAGTTTTAATCCAGTAGAATGGGGTACTTTTTTTGATAATATCTTTAGGCCCGTTTCATTAATTATTAACGACGCCTTTACTCACGATGTTATTGTTAAAGAAATTCATCAAACTGTCTTGGATATTAATGGAGATAAAGCACTTGGGCCTGATGGCATGACTCGACACTTTTATCATCAATTCTGGCCTACAATAGGTGAATCAATTATCAATGAAGTCAAGGAGTTTTTTGAAACAGGAATAATGCCTCAACCACTCAACCATACACATATCTGTTTTCTTTCTAAGATCGAGTGTCCTCAAAAGATGAGTGATTACCGTCTAATAAGCTTGAGTAATGCTTCGTATAAGATTATTTCGAAAGTCCTTACTAAGAGATTGAAGTCTGTGCTACCTCAGCTCATTTCCCCTGAGCAAACAGCATTTGTTCCTGGTAGACATATCACTGATAATGTTCTACTAGCACATGAGTTACTACATTCACTTGAGGTTCGAAAACGCCAATCAAAATCATATATGGCGATAAAAATAGATATCAGTAAAGCTTACGATCGGGTTGAATGGAATTTCTTGGAAAAGGCTATGTCTGCGTTGGGGTTCAATGAGAGATGGATCGGATGGATTATGTCATGTGTTCGCTCAGTAACGTACTCAATTTTGATCAATGGCAGCCCATATGGGGAAGTCATTCCACATCGTGGGATCCGTCAAGGTGACTCGATTTCACCTTATCTTTTTTCTTTTTTGTGCGGAAATACTTACCCAGAAGATTCGTCATGAGGAACAATTAAAGAATATCAAGGGATTATCTATCAGTAATCTGGGTCCTAGAATCAGCCACTTACTCTTCGCTGATGATTCTCTATTTTTCTGCCAAGCTAACAAAAGGAATTGTGAGGTTTTAGCAAGAACACTGTCCACTTATGAAAGAATGTCAGGTCAACAAGTTAATTTCGACAAATCATCAATTACTTTTGGAGCATGGGTACCAGTGACTAAACAACAGTCACTCAAAAATATTCTTAAAATATATGGTGTTGGAGGCTGTGGCAAATATTTAGGTTTACCAGAAGAATTTTCAAGGAAAAAAATTCAAATGTTTAAATACATTGTGAAAAGAGTGAAGGAAAGGATGCAGAACTGGAATAACAAATTCCTATCAGAAGCGGGTAAAGAAGTGTTGCTTAAATCAGTTGCCCTTGCAATGCCGACTTATGCCATGAGTTTCTTTAAGCTTCCTCTTACTATCTATGATGAGATAGATTATGTGCTTTCTCAATTTTGGTGGGGTTTAAAAGAAGACAAACGGCATATTGCTTGGGTAGGTTGGAAAAGATTAAGTCTACCAAAAAAAGAAGGTGGTCTTGGTTTCAAGGACATTGAAAAGTGTAATGACTCACTCCTGGCAAAGCAAGCATGGCGTCTACTGAAACACCCTGAGTGTCTGTTAGCAAAGGTACTTCAAAGTCGCTACTATTCTGATTCATGTATTCAACAGGCAGGCCTTGGGGTGAAACCGTCACATGGGTGGAGGTCTATCCTGTTTGGACGAGATTTATTGGTGCATGGTCTCTGATACCAAATTGGAAGCCACAGTGATATTAATCCCACTATGGATAAATAGCTTCCGACACATCCGTTGAGAGTCTTAAACAACTTTGTAGGTCCACCAAACATTACCATTGCTGATTTAAGGAAGCCTAATGGAGTTCAATGGGATTCTCAAAAACTTAGTGACTGGTTATCACCGGAAGATGCGGACATAGTTCACAGGATATATAATCCTCAACATCATTGTGAGGATAAACTGATTTGGCACTATACCAAAGATGGTAACTATAATGTTAAATATGGCTATTGGCTTTCTAACCATAAACCGGATGCAACAAGGTTGTCTACTGTTCCACCAAAAGAATGTCCTCTTCTAAAGACTAGAATTTGGAAGACAACTATTCCTCCTAAACTCAAACATTTTATGTGGCGCGTTTTATCCTCGGCTATAAGTTCTGGTACCAAATTGAGTCGCAGAGGTATACCAGCGGATTCGACTTGTCAAAGGTGTCATCAACAAGAGGAATCGATTAACCACCTTTTATTTCAATGCCCCTATGCTTCACTAACTTTGGAAGATTCTGGTCATTCGATTTTTACTTCACTGGTTATGTCAAATGAATTGGAGGATAATGTTGCCGCATTATTATCATCTTGGGATACAAGTCAAACAGAAGCACAACAACATCTTCCTTTTTGGATTCTTTGGCACATTTGGAAATCTCGAAATGATTTAATTTTCAATAAAATAAGCTGGGAACCGGAAGCTATTATTTGTAAGGCAAATGATGATGTTATGGAATGGACGGCAGTGAAAACAAACCATATGAATCAAGGTCAAGCATGTTTTAATACTGGAAATAATCAGCAGGCTTGTTGGAACCCTCCTCCTATAGGAAAGGTTAAAATCAACTTTGATGGTAGTTACAATTATCAAACTGGTCACATTGGAGCGGGATGGATTATTCGTGACGCACATGGAAATTACTGTGTTTCCGGTAATGCCCAACTATTACAAACCTCTTCTCCTTTGGAAGCAGAAGGCCTTGCCCTATTACATGCATTACAAGCTACATGGATTCGCGGATATCGACATATTATAATGGAAGGTGATTGCAAGATACTATTCGATATACTCCATTACAAACTTTCTTTTATTTTGATGGAGCATCTCGTAACGGATATCCGCAGCTGGGCGGATCTTTTCTTGGAAATACATTTTCGTTCACTTCAAGAGAATGCAATAGTGTGGCAGATAGATTAGCAAAATCTGCTTTTGATAAAAATGTAACTTCTCAAGTTTTTGTATTTCCTCCTCACTGTATTCGGAGGCTGTTGTAAAACGATTTGTAAAGTTAAAGTTATCTAATAAAAAGAGACGTTAAAAAAATAAAAAATAAAAGGAGAATGAAAGATAAACAGTAAAATATCAAGGTTGAAAGTGTCTCATGCTAACACTTTAATTTAAAAAAATATTATACTAACATTTTAAACCTTCAAACTATCTTTACTAATACATTAAACCTTCAATCTATTTTTACTAATACTTTAAACTTTGAAAATACCTTCCGTATTTGTCCACCATAAAATTCATTACAAAATATTTACCCAAAAAGCTAACGGAATTTCGGACAATAATATAACAAAACTTTTTGATGGTAAATCGACACATTTCTGATAAAACTGTTTTGTCAGAATTTTTAAAATTGAAACGGTTATAGCAACGTACATAATTTCCAACAGATTTTTGACGGTCATGTTCAGACGAATTAAGTTCTCATAGGAAATCCCGTCAGTTTTCCGATAACTTTTTCTTGTAGTGATAGAATTTTTATGATATCTTAATTTGACAGGTTTTCGATGGTACCTTAATTTGACAGGTTTTCGATATTTTAGTTATGTTGGTATCCGTAAAACAATTTCTGACAGATTTTTGAGTAATTTTCGGAAATTTTTTGAAAAATATGTACGTTGATATAATCATTTTAATTTTATAATTATGACAATACTATTTTATCGGAAATCTGTCGGATTTGCGTCAAAATGTTTTGTTGGATTATTATCAGAAATTTCATTAATTTTTGGTGAATACTTTGTAGTGAATTTTTTAATAGAAAAAACGTGGGAGCTGGTTTCAAAATTTAAAGTGTTAGTGAAAAGAGCTTTGAGGTTTAAAATGTTAGTATTATCTTTGGAGATTTAAAAGTGGTATCTCCTGATACTTTGAAGGTTAAAAATCTATTTCCCCAAAGATAAGATAATCTACCATGTGAAGTTTGTCATCGACCATGGTCTGGTCAACAAGACCAAAATCCAACATTCAAATCAGCTGGGCCAATGCAGGGCTTTAAATCCATTAAGGAAACAATCTGGTTTGGGAATTAAACCCAAGAAATCGGTTTCATGTTCCATGTATCAATCTTTAGGATCAGAGGTAGTAGATTTTAATTCTACATAGAAAACTAGAAGAATCAATATTCATGTTTTAACCTGAATGTTATATATATTATTGAAAAGGACATAGAAGATTTTGGTGTTTTTGTTGAAGAGATTTTATGTATGGATTAAAAATAGATTCCTCGACTATACAATCAAAGATTTGATGATTACTTCATGGTGGAGCTGACTATATCATTTAATAACAACACTCATTGGAATAATCGAAAAAGAGTGACCCATGAACCGAGAGTAACAGCCATGTGAAGATCTGATTCTGTAGGCCAACTTATTAAAGATCCATCACTACATATATTTAAAATGTTAAATAGGATGGGAAAAAGATAAAACTTTCAAATATTAATGCCTTAGTTCATATGGAGAGGTTTCGCCTTTTATATTTGGTAAAGATTTTCAGTTTGACCTTATAATGAGTTGATCAAATCTATAATAGTTTTATTATATTGAGTTGATCAAATCTCGCAGACAAGCAAAAACTTAAAACTTTATTCGATCGAATCATTTATCATCACACGTTCACAAGATGACAAAGAACAAGTCTCCAAGGGACACACAAACACACACACACATTCATTAACTAATCCTCACACGATCCAAGAAAGAGTCTTCCGGATCTCAGACCCGAGCCGACCGACACTCTCCCTAAGCTTAACCGGACAGTTATTACGAATAGCACTAAGCTCATACGGCGACGTATCGCTCGCAAGCCATTGCTCAACATCAAAGCTTTGTTGCGCACACTTAGCATGAACTCCAGCCGTCGTGACCTCCACGTAGTTAACATACCAGCCGTGATGGTCGCCGGAACCATCAGAGGTCAGGTTTAGAGAACAAACCGGGCTAGGAAGACACGGTGCTTTCCCACTGAAAATGTCGAGATTACCCCTCTCGTAGTAGTTGTAACCTGGTCCCATTAAACCACCCCATGCTACTAGGTTTTTGATTCCGATGTAGTCTCCGTCTTTGTCGTAGATTCTAGCGCTTATGATCGAATCTGTACCGGCTTTGAAGATCGATCCGGTTCGGAGATAAAATGTGTATACACAATCTGCTTCATCGTCCTGAAAAAAATCAAGAAAATATATTTGTATGGTCTAATATGGTTAGACTAATGTAGCTATGTATCTATATTTAAAGTCAATATGGATATGATATTTAGGAAACTTACGGAGAATGTGACGGTGGAGACGGTGGCGATGAAGAGGAGGAGGGATAGGAAGAGAACATCACGGCGAGGCATCATTTTGTGATATGAATGTGATAAAGAGAGATCTAAATCTTATGGAAATATTAATAGATTAGCTGGAAATGTTAAAAGAGTTAAGATTTCAAAGGACGAGGATATTATTGTCTGCTTTTCGGAGCAGTGTGTAAAGATGACGTGGCGGATTTTGGTTCGTTGTGATAAGATGAGTATTTTAAAGGATCCTATAAGCACGTCGTTAACTCGGCGGACAGGTCGGCATGCGGTGGCAGATTTTCATAATTTAGCATTTCTTTTTTTGTTACTTGGATTTTTTTTTTTTTTTTTTTTAGACAAACGCATTTAAATTTTTTTAAAATTTTTTGACTCAAACATACCAGTTTATAAACTTATAACCATTTTTTTTGTAATTGTCCTAATGCAATGTTTCACGTGGGTTGGGAAGAAATGTAAATTCCTTTTTAGAAAACTTTCGATTGTATAAAATAGTAGGTCATTCTAAGAAAGATTTTCCGTGTTACTTTCCATGTACAGCTGTTTACTCATTAAGAAATGGAAATACATTTTGGATAGTATTGGAGTCAGTTGTCACCGAAGCAGCTACACGGTCCACAAACATAATTTCGAATGGCCAGGTCCCTACGGATTATATAGTTTCAAGATTACATTTGTATTTTCAAGGTTAAATTTTTCACCTATCCATGTAGTTCATGTTACTGCTATTATTTTTCTATCACTATGAGGCTCCATGAGTTATTCCAAGATAGATCTTAGAGCGGGTTATCGTCAAGGAATAATAGATCCTTTAGATATCCATAAAACTGCTTTCAAGACACGTAGTGATCATTATGAGTATCTGGTATTGCCATCTGGCCTTATGAATACTCCAGCAACATTTCAAGGGTTGATGAATGCTATTTTCAGAAAGTTTCTAAGAAAGTTTGTGCTGATATTTTTTTATGACATTTTTGTTTACAATGACTCGATGGAAGCTCATGTAACTTATCTGCAATCAGTATTTACTCTAATGAGGGAACACAACTTATATGCTAAAAGAAGTAAGTGTGTGTTTGCTACAGAAAAAGTAGAATACCTAGGACATTAGATCGAATCTAAAGGTATCTCCACTGATCCAAATAAAATCAAAGCTGTAGCAGGTTGGCCTATACAAAGAATTTGAAATAGTTGAGAGAATTTCTTGGTTAAGAGGGGTATTACAGGAGGTTTATTAAAGGGTTTGGTACTATTGCGAGGCTACTGCCAGCCCGAACAAAGAAAAATTTGTTTTTATGGAATGAAGAAGCACATGAATCGTTTGATAACCTCAAAATGGCTTTCTGTCAAGCACATGTTTTGGCATTATCTTTGTTTGAGAAACCATTTATCATGGAGACTGATCCTTGTGGACAAGGGATAGGATCTGAGTTGATGCAGGAAGGTCATCACTTAGCTTACATAAGCCGATACTTGAAAGGGAAACAATTACATCTATCCATTTATGAAAACGAGTTGTTGGCAGTAGTCTTTGTTGTGCAGAAATGGAGGCATTATCTGTTACCAGGACATTTCCTCATTAGAACAGATCAAAAGAGTCTCAAGTACTTGTTAGAATAACGTTTGAATACACCTATTCAACAACAATGGCTTGCCTAAACTCCTGGAGTTTGATTATGAGATTCAGTATAAACAAGAAAAGGAGGATATCACAGCTGATGCGTTATCATGAGTTGAAGTACTCGACATGGCTATGTCTGTACTAGAGTGTGATATTTTGAATGATATACATGCGAGTTATGAGTTCGATATTGTGGCAAAATAAATAATTGAAGAATTAAAGAAGAAGCCAAGTGCAAAACGATTTTATTCTTGGAGTCAGAACATTTTAAGGAGAAAAATTAAAATTTTATCATCTAGCTTGGAAATATTCTATGACAAGTTTGGAAGACAATGAAGTGAAGATTTTATCTCAAGAAGCCTTTTTCAAATAAGTCTTTTTTCTCTTCTTTTTAGTTAAGTGTTGTTTTGTCTTTTAGTGGCCCACTGTTTAAGGTCTTGTTCAGCCTACTTGTTTAGGGTTTCCTTACTTTCATCATTTGCCTATAAAAGGCTAAACCCTCACTGTAATAGTTAGATAATCTTGTAATCAAAAATAAAATTGAGACATTTCTCTCCTTTGGTTTCAATTGAGTGTGAAACTCTTGAGCCATTCTTCACACAAAATCATTGAGCCGGGCTTGGATCTAGTGTTCAGCAGTATCACAGATCTTTCATAATCCGTGTGGTGTGCTATCGGTCCATTCCTTTCTTCTGTGAAACTCGAATCGAGTCATCTTCGACGTTTCACTCCATCCCCCTCTTCTGTGACTGAACCAAATCAAGTCATATTTGGTTCCTTCACTCCACCATGTCATAACCCGTGGAGCCAGCACCTGGGTTTGTATCATCTTCACTCCCAATGTCTCTTCTGAACATGGATTTTAGATTAAAAAAATTAAAAAAGTTAAGACTTTTTTATTCTTCTTGCCATTGCTTGTAAAACTAGAGAGAAATATGTTCTGTACTAAGTTCCCCTCTCCGTCTTGCATGTATTGTTTCTGGGTTGTCTGCTTCCCACTGTGCAGCTTCCATTTTTACGATCTTTATTGTTTGTTTTCATAGTATAAGCTACTCACAAGCCACAATACTATCATGATTTGGCAAAAAAATGAATTTTCTCGTTTTATATCTTGTCAAAGAAAAGTGTTTACCTTTTTTTTAGTTAAGATATGGTTTTAATATATCATTTATATTTCGTTCTGATTTACTCTTATCTTCTTCCAGATTTTTTTTCCGATACACCATTAGGCGAACCTAAGGTAACTCTCTCGTTCTGTCTCTGTTGTTGTTATTGTTGCTGGGTTTTACTTTTCTCTAAATCAAAGCTTGATTGATTGAATACTAAACCCTAAAAATACCATTAGCTGATTGTTTCAATATTTTTTCCTAATAGATCGATTAGTAAACCTGATTTTGACATTTATTTCTCTGGATGTGTCGATGAAATTAGGTTTTGCATTTGTTTACTTTCTGTATATTATCTGTTGCTTAATTCACATGACATTTCCTTGCAAACTGGTTAGCCTCATCGTGGAGGAGATAGAAATTTGATTAGGTTAGTCTTGTCATTGAAGGGTAGATGACCAAAATTGAGTGTAATATATCCTTCAATTTAATTATGTGATTATTGCTATATAGTAGAAATAACTTTTGAGATTGATATAGTAATCAGGTGTTCTTTACTCTTGATATAACAAGTTTGATTTGTTGGTGTTAACTTGAACATTCTTCACATTTGTTACAAATTGTGCAGGGGAAAACTAGGGGCCTCATTACATATATCTCACAAAATCGGTGCTATTGGAGGAAATCCACCATACCTTAAGGTAGTTCATTTGCTGCAAGGATCTTTGGTTCTTTCTCTGGTTGCAATTTATAACTTATTTAGTTGGTATGATTCATCATCTGAAAACTTAGCTCTATTTTGTTTCTTGTTATCTTCAGTTTTTTAATCAGGATTTGACAGTGACATTCCAAAATTATATCAACTCAAATACAGGTTTCAGGAATTTTACTTTCCTTACATCCAAGTATTCTTAGGCTTTACTAATACAATATGTTCTAATTAGTGTGTAAAGCATGCTAACTTTAACTAGAGTGCAATTTCTTAGGCTTGTTTATGTTTTCTAATAGTTCTGCATTCGAGCATTTCCTTGATGAACATGAACCTTCCACTTATACTTTACCTGTTTAAAAATAAGTGTCGTTAAGGTATTTAAAAACATAGTAAGAAAACACTTAAATTTTTGATTTTACCCTTCATTTGTGAATCATAGAAAATTTTCATTGTTCAATATATTAATAGAATAGGGGTAAAACTATAAATCATGTCAAAAATTGCATTAGAAATGCAACACGACACTTAATCTAAAACAAAAAATTAACTATTTTGTAGCGTAGAAACATGACAAGAAGCTTTCGTCTGAAACTCATATCTTTATTGTTTACTCTGATCCAGATCTGATCGCTCAATTATCATTGAGCTTCTTGTAATGAATTTTAACATTTCATGAATCTTCTCCATGTTGATTCAGAGAAGGGTAACATAGAGAGAAATAACAAGGAGGAAGAGGATTCCTCCCATGATAGCGGTGTAAGTTTTTTTGTACCAAAAACCATTACGGTACACCGATGTATCCCAAAAGCAGTTTAATAACGTATAAAACGCCTGTTAAACGTTAACATGTAGCTGAAACTTATTAGGAGAATTTATAATGATGAATGAGTAATATTTTATCTCCTTTTCCTATATAAATAACCCGAAATATTACATTTCTTCATCTTGAAGTCTTAGAAAAACTTCATCTTGCCTGCTCATAGTGTCTAAGATTCAATTTCGTATGCAATGGGTAGAGGGGGACTACCTAAATTGTATATTAATGGTGATTCAATATTTATTCAAAGTACGATATTTTCGTGTAATCGAACATCAATTTTTTTTTAAAATAAATTCTTCTATTCAAGTGATTCCCCCCCCCTCCCCCCCCCCCCCACTCCCCACTCCCCACTCCCCACTCCCCACTCCCCACCTTTTTTTCTTTTTTTCGTTTAAATTTGTTTTTATCTAATTTTTGTTTCAAATTTGTCTCGAGATCATAGTAAAACTTTAAATAAATATTGATTTTAAGTGTTTAAAATTCTCTCTGCTAATTCTTAGTTATTTTGGAAAAATTTCCAGATATTTTACATTTTCTTGTTCCTGTCTTTTTGTTGGAAGCAAATAACTGTATATCTGTTTGATTTCTCTGATACTTTGGACTTAAAGAAATTTTATTTTTGCCTTTCTTAGGGAGTTTTGTTTGAGCGATTTTGAAAAATGGTATTTTTTTGTATGAAAATTCAACCTGTTGATGCTGATGGTATAGCGGAGGAGCCCCGACAATAGACTTGTTTGAACTATAAATTATGGCGCTCAAACTGATTTTGGAACTTGTTCATTGCCGGTGGCTCCTCCATTACACAAAATTTTTTTAAAAAAAATTGCTCAAATGAAACTCCTAAGAAAGGCAAGAAAAAACATTCTCTAAGTCTAAAATCTTAGAGAAGTCAAACAGATCTATAGTTCTTCGCTTCCAACAAAAAGTGAGGAACAATGAAATTCAAATTAGATGGAAACAATTCCAAAGGAAACAAAAATTCATAGGGAAATTTTTAAATGCTTATGATCAATATTTATTTAATGTTTCACAAGAAATCTCTAGTCAACTTTGAGACATAAATTAGAGAAAAACAAAAAAAAACAAAAAAAGAAGAAGAAAAGGAAGGGGGAGGGGGAATCACTTGTATAGAAGAATTTGAGATACTAATTGATATTCGAAAAATAGAGGGAAATCACTTTGTGTGTTTCTTGATTTAAATGTCACACTTTTAATGTTTGTTTGGTTATTGTTATTAGTGATATGGGCGTTAATTACTGTTGAAGATACAATCTGGTTAGTTTCTCCCTATTTAGCATGAAATTGAATCTTAGACATTCTAATCAGGCAAGAGGAAGTTTTCTGAAAGACTTAGAGAGGAAGAAATGTAATCTTTTGGGTTATTTATTTATGAAAATGAGAGGAAAGATTACACATTTACAATTAGCTAGTCCCCCATTAAGTTCCAGCTACATGTCAACGTTTAATTGGCGTTTCATACATCATTTAACTGCTTTTGGGGTAAATCACTATACCATAATGCTTTTGGGGTAAATCACTCTACCATAATGCTTTTGGGGGAAGAGATCTTCATCTACACCACTATATGCGAGGAATCATCCTCCTCATTGTCTCTTCTGATATGTCATGACTTTAAGGGTTTTTTTTTAACATAAAATTTATTTAAAATCAAGAGTTTACATCTTTGTGTTACAGTCTCCGTAAACGTACTGAAGGATAAATGCAACATTGAACTGTTGCTTCTTATATGTAAGCTAACTTTGCTAATCTATCAGCCACTTGGTTTGATTCTCTTGACACCAAGGAAAATCAAACTTCTGAGAAATTATCCACCCAACTGTGAATATCCATAATGATGTTGTCGATTGAGACATATCGTGAATGTGTAGTGATTGCTTCATAAACGGTTTTACAATAACTTTCGATAATTATTTTCCGATAACCCCTACATGAGGCAGCTTGTAGAGCATGTAGGACTGCTAAAGCTTGTGCTTCAATTGGAGTGGTGGCTTCGTTAGTCGAGAACTTCCAGCCAATCGGTATTTACCTTGATCATCTTTGATTATCCATCCTACACCAATAAAGAGATTATTTCAGATGGCAACTTCCATCCACATTTATCTTGAAAATTTCTGATGTAGGAGTAGTCCATGCGTTCTCCTGTCATCTCTGTCCAATTTGATCTGAAGGGTGTACCCGTGTTTCCGGAGTTATCGCTATTAACCACTCATCTACACTATCGCTTGCCTTATCGAGAACCTATTTTGTAGTTCATCTCTCTTTATTGAATATCAGTGCATTTATTGACTTCCATAGTTGCCAACATATCCAGAATGGAAGATGATTTAATTCTTTGGAGGTGCCCCGATCATACCTAGATAGCAGGATCTCGATATTTTCTTCTAGTGAAGTATCTTGAACTTGAGGCCCAGAGAAAATGGAATTTGATTGACGCCAGACCGAGTGAGATAAAGGACAATCAAAGAGAATATGATTAATCATTTCCAAATCAGAGCTACATCTTTGGCAGATATTGTCTATCGGAATTCCTCTTCAATTTAATTCTGTAGCAGAACCAGTAGCCCCCGATAAGACTCTCCAGAAAAAGTTTTTTAGCTTTGGAGGAATGGAATATTTCCAGATTTTATTCTTCAAAGCAGGTGAACCAGATGGAGGAGGGTAATAATTGCATTTGGATCAGTTATGTTGTTGCTTAACCAATAGACAGATTTAACTGAATAAGTCTCATCCTTTGTATAATTCCACACCCATTCATCCGACACCGGACTTAAGGAATGTAGATTCGTTTGACCAGTGTTGCATCTTCAGGAGAAAGGGAAGCTTGGAGTTTGGTGTTATCCCAACGTTTTGATGTAGTTTCCCATATGTCACATATGCGGAAGGTAGGATCCAAAGTGTGGTTAGTCACCTGTCTAGGAGGTTGAGACTGTATCCAAGAATATGTCGACGGATTAATATCGATTCCATTACCAATCCGATAACAGAGACCTTTACGTAACAGATCACATCCATGTAGTATTGAGCGCCAACCAAGAGATGGTTGTTTCCTTAGAGATGCTTATAGGATGTCTCCATCTGAAAAGTATCAACTTTTAGAACTCGTGATAACAATCCATTAAGATTTTTGAGTATCCTCCATGCTTGTTTTGCGAGTAGTGCGTCATTAAACTTCTCTATCTCAAAATCCAAGGCCTCCTTCTTTCTTTGTGTAACACAGCCTTTTCCATGGCACCCAAAATATTCTCCTCTTTGACTCATCTGATCCCCACCAAAATTGGGAAAGAATTGAATCTATCTCATGGCATAAAGTTAATGGAATTTTAAAATAGCTCATGGCGTATGTAGGCATGGCAAGGGCAATGTATTTAAGCAACACTTCTTTCCTGCCCTCTGATATGTATTTGGTATGCCAGCTCTGCGTTCTTTCACGTACTCGCTTCACTATGTATTTGAGCATCTCACATTTCCGTCGAGTAAATTGTTCCGGTAAGCCCAAATACTTTCCACATCTGCCCGTATTTGTGATATGAATAATTTTCCTTACAATATTTTTTTCTTTTCGTCCAGAACTCTGGAGCCAAATGTAATAGAGGATCTATTCATATTAACATGTTGTCCAGAGATCTCACTATATTCTCGTAGTAAACGTGCCAAACTCTTACTGTTCCATTCATTAGCTTGATAGAAAATACAGAGTTGTATGCAAACAGAAGATGACTGATCTGAGACCAAAAGTTACTAATTGATAAACCTTTTATGTTTCCTTGATGTAACCATTGAGATAACATCTCGGCACAAAATAAGAATAAATACGGAGATATAGGATCACCTTGGCATAAACCTCCCTGCAGGATTCAATTTATCAATACTGAGTAAGAAACAGATTTTACAGTAGCCATTATCCAACTAATCCAGACTGCAGTAAACCCAAGTTGAGTTATTGCTTTCTCCAAGAAATCTGGACTTTAAGGGTTTTATGCTTTTGATTTCATATATATTTTGTTGTCTTTATAGAGCTTATGATTAGATTTTATGTATTTTTCGTTCTTTCTTTTTGTTTTTACAGGTTTACAAGTCATTGGAGGAAAATATGATGTTTTATGATGAAAATACGGATTTGAAGGTGCAGAATCATGCATAAACTTTAGACGTTTAACATTTATTGGTGGTCTTCCATATATCGGATTGCATTTTTTTTGTCAGTATTACAAAAACCACCTAAAATTTGATGTAATACACACTAAACTCTTGAAAATCTTTGAATAAACACATAATAAATAAACATGACACAAACTAATCATGAATACTATAAAAATATTTAGATTATAAAAACCGCAACATAGTTATGGTATTAACCTAGTTATTCCTTTAAAATGTAGAGATTAATAGGTATTGTAAATATCACCTGAATATACGACAACTGGACTTATTTGACACCTTCTAGCTTTTACATCACATATTTATAAAGTGCCTATCATCCGGTGTCTTAAAAAATCTCAATGGATACCACTAAATTCGCCTGTAAGTTGTCACTCTTGCAAATTGTTAGTCTATATTGTCTCTATCTATTACATTATTAAAAAAGAGTCAATATAAGAGGATATTGACAAATACTCCAAATAAGTTAATTTAAAAATTATCAGACTAATTTCCAAACAGTTTCACTAAACCTATTTACAAAGATATCTATCTATCTATCTATCTATCTATCTATCTACACTATTGAAAAGCAAGCCCTTTCATAGGGTGTTTCCAAATACTACTTACAAGTAAATTTAAATTTTTTATTTCTAAACCTGTTTCCAAACATACAAAAAAAAAACTCTGCATACAAACACTATTAGATATCTACTAAATTAAATTATATTAATTAATGTTGTAAGTTTGTTTCTATTTAATGACAAATATTTATAATAGTTCAAAAATATTTAATATTTAAATTAATTAATAATATAGAGATTCATATAATTTAATCTAACCTTTGCAATTTAAACTTGAGGATCAATCATTCTTATTATAATTAATTAGTAAGTTCATAATATGAATTAATTATACAAATGATATCTTAAATTATTTTTTATTTAAACAAGATAAATATATACTATTAAAATAAAATTAATTATTTACTTTTTTTATAACCACTCTTAAAATTTTATAATCATAACCCATTATTTCTGGTATTATATATATATATATATATATATATATATATATTCTTATAACTACTCTTAAATTTTGATATGCTGCTCACTCAAATTGAAGTTCATGATGGCTGCGCCACTGGACAGTTTGAAGATGTTTGTGACAACTTCATCATCTACAAAGAGATTTTTGGCTTCATAGAGTATATGCATTATGTCTAAGTTTAAATGATAGTCTTTATTTACACAGATTTGTTTTTAATTCTAGATTTCAAACACAGTTTGTAGCCACATTTTATTAATGAAAGTTATTTTTTAACTGAGGTTTCAAATGACAGAGATGATCCTTTATATTTGGTTCTATAATCTGTTTATATTCACTTCTTCTACTAAAGAAACTCTACTAAAATTTGAATTAGATCCATACCAGAAATATGACAATTAGAAGATCATCTTAAATGTTCTCAATTTCTCATCTTCAATTTGAACTGCAAGACTGTGACTTCATCTTCTTTGGTTCCTATTGTCCGGTTCACAAATCCAACATAAAAAATACAGCAACCAATGAGAACTGTGCTACGAAATGTAAACAAACAAAACTCAAACATGAAAGAATGAGAAAATGAGAGAACGACATTACCATGATGCATCAAAATCAACGGTAAGACGGAGCCCGTGCAACATCTGTTGAAAATACCAACTTAAAGGATGATGGAGACAATGATGATGGCAAATATTATATCTAACTAGATTAGTACCGCGGGTCAAATGTTTTCATATACAGTTATAGTATTTTATTTATTTATTAACTGTTTATAAATATTAGTATTTTAAACTTATTATAACTTTTTATGTATAAACCTAACTTTTTTTTTGTTTAGTCTTTATGAATACTTTTATTTTTCTTGTTTAATATACTTTTGTTTATTTAATGTGGGTTATTCATCGAATTGTAGTATTTTTATGTAGTTTAAATATTTGTAATATTTATAAGTTTAAATTTTAAAATTTATATAATATTTTTAACTTTTAAAAAGGTTAAATTTGTTCATAAATAACCGAATAAAACTGAATTTTTAAATTAGATGTATTATAAGTCAAGCTTCATGCTCATTTGTATTTGTAATCATTTTGGTCATTTTTATAATATGGCTCTGAACTATTGTCCAATTTTGTAGCTGATATAGCACATTGAACACACAATTATTTCTTCATCGATTGAGTAATATATGTTTGTTTTAAAAAAATTAAATCACGACATATGCATGAAAAAATATTAAACTTCTAATAACTATATGTGTTATGTAATCATTCAAAACTATATAAAAATAAGATCAAACAAAACTGATATAAGAATTATAATTCATATATTTAAATCATAATATTAGATAAGGAAATCATTGTGTTTGGTTGTAAGGATTATAGAGAATTAATTAGAAGTTGTTTAGATACATGGATAACTTATGAAGTTGAACAAACAATGTTTTCATTGATCGAGTAATACAGTAAAACCTCTATAAATTAAAAATGCTGGGATCATGATATTTTATTAATTTATAGTGATATTTATTTATTTATAAATTAATAAATATTAATTTATAGTATAAAATAATAAATATTAATTTATAGTATAAAATAATATTTATTAATTTATAGAGATTTTTGTTAAAATTTTAACATAAATAACTTAAAAATTTTGATCTAAAAAAATTAATATACTGGATGTTATAAATTTTAATAGTTTTGGACTTGAAAGCTTAAAATTTAAAAGAAAATCAAATTATTTTGATAATAAATAACATAGATTATAGATGAATTCACTTTTATAAATGATTATCATAAATTTAAATTTATAATTAGCAACCTTAATTGTTGTATTTAAACAGTTTCTACGACTATTGAAATAAAAATTATGCATATTTATAATTTTAAAACTTATAAAAGAGTTTGTTTTATTTCATGACAAATTTATTTATGTTATAACAATAAGATAGTTTAAAATACAACATAATATTTTCTTATATTAGAAAGTTTATTTATGAATTCTAACATAAAATCATAAAAACAAAACTGCATTATCTTTATATATATATATATATACATATATATATATATATGTAAATTTACGTGATTATTAATTTATATTATTAGTGAGACCATATATTTACATAGAAATTCTAAAATTTTTTTATCTTATTATCTTATCAAATTTTGTTCATTTTTACATCGGCCCGACTTGGGACTAGCAAATTTCATTAATTTATAGTATTTATTAATTTATAGAGAAAAGAGGTTCTACTGTATATGTCTGTTTTTAAAAATTTGAATCACAACATATGGAGAAAAAGATTCTAAAATTTATTAATTCGTCAATAAAGTACCAAGGGTATTTTTAGAGTATTATATAATAATTTTAAATAATCTAAAATAATTTAAAATTAAAATAAAATAAAGGTGAAAGGAGAATCATATTTTTCCAATATATAGGTTTCCATTATGTAGAATATTTTAGGAAATTTGAAATTAATATTACTTTTCATAATATCAATATAGACGTAATTGTTTGGATGTAAGAATAGAAATAGGCTGTTTGGAAACATGAATAACCCAAATTTGTACTTCAATTTTAATAGTATAATAATTGTTTTGGACTTGAAACTTTAAAATTTAAAAGAAAATCAAATTATTTTGATAATAAATAACAAAGATTATAGATGAATTCACTTTTATAAATGATTATCATAAATTAAAATTTATGATTAGCAACCTTAATTGTTGTATTTAAATATTTTCTACGACTATTGAAATAAAAATTATGAATATTTATAATTTTAAAACTTATAAAAGAGTTTGTTTTATTTCATGACAAATTTATTTATGTTATAACAATAAGATAGTTTAAAATACAACATAATATATTCTTATATTAGAAAATATATATATGAGTTCTAACATAAAATCATAAAAACAAAACTACATTATATTTATATATATATATATGTGTGTGTGTGTGTAAATTTACGTGATTATTAATTTATGTTATTAATTAGACCATATATTTACATAGAAATTCTAAAATTTTATTATCTTATGATCTTATCGAATTTTGTTCATTTTTACATCGGCCCGACTTAGGACTCGCAAATTTTATTAATTCATAGTATTTATTAATTTATAGAGTATTAATTTATAGAAGTTCTACTGTATATTTCTGTTTTAAAAAATTTGAATCACAACATATGGAGAAAAAGATTCTAAAATTTATTAATTATATGTATTATATAATAATTTTTAAATAATTTTAAACTAAAATAAAATAAAGGTGAAAGGAGAATCATATTTTTCCAATATATTTTTTTCAACTATATAAAATATTTTAGGAAATTTGAAATTAATATTAGTTTTCATAATATCAATATATAGGTGATTGTTTAGATGTAAGATAGGAATAGGCTGTTTGGAAACATAAATAACCAAATTTGTACTTTAATTTTAATAGTATAACTAGAGTAGAACCCGCGGTACACGGTATGTCAATGTTTTCTTAATCCTTGTAACAAATTTTTAAATTTTACTATTTAATATTTTGTGATCAGTTTTTTACATAGTTTATAAATTTTTAGATTTTGCTTCTATAGTTTTTATAATTTTTATACTTATACGTCATTTTAACTTCATTAAATTAAAAAATATTAGTGTTATTGGTTAGTTAACTTATATATCTATTTTCAATTTGTCTAAGTAGTTCTTATGTCCAACTGTTCCCCATTATCCAACAGGTTAGCAAGACTTAAATATTTGATTATTTTAATTTAAATAATTTAAATATTTTAAATATTTTAAAAAATAAACTAAACAACTTTTAAAATTAACATTTCTTAATATTCTCTTTTTTTAGTATATGTTTTAATTGTATGCATAAAATTTTTTATATTTTCAAATATATCATATATTATATCTCATCAACTATATACATTTATTAATTTATATCTATAAATAATTTTATTTTTATTAAATTTTGGTAATTTACGCCGACCCATCAATTCGCGGACAAAGTCTGATATATCAGCGGTCTATGACCTTGTTCATGATACCCACTTTTTCATTTCTTTCATGAAACTCGGTTTTTCATGTGCATAAAATTTTATGTTTATATCCGTTTTATGTCGGATTTACTTGTACATATCTTTATTGTTTGAGTTAATATATATATCTGTTTATAAAAATTCAAATTACAACATATGCAGAAAAAATCTAAAGTTTTATTAATCGTATGTATTATATAATAGTTTAAAATAATTTAAAAATAATATCAAACAAAGATGATAGGAGAATCATAACTAATACTGCTAAAATCACAATATTATTAGATATGTAAAAGATTGTAGAGAAATATTGTATAAGAAAATGATTGTAGATAATTAATTAGTTAGTAGGTGTTTGGATATATGATTAAAGATAATATAAAAATAATATCAAACAAAGATGATAGGAGAATCATAATTCATACTATTAAAATCACAATTTTAGATAAGTAAAAAATTGTAGAGAAATATTATATAAGGAAATGATTATAGAGAATTAATTAGTTAAGAGGTGTTTGGATGTAAGATTAAAATAATGAGTGTTTGGTAACATGATTTCCCAAATTTGTACTTCAATTTTAATAGTATAAGATGTATTATATAATAATTTGAAAATAATATCAAACAAAGATTATAGGAGAATCATAACTCATACTAATAAAATCACAATATTATTAGAAATGTAAAAGATTGTAGAGAAATATTGTATAAGGAAATGACTATAGATAATTAATTAGTTAGGAGGTGTTTTGATGTATGATTAAAGATATTGAGTGTTTGGTTACACTGAATACCAAAAATGTACTTCAGAAGATAATAAAGATATAAGAATTTAATAGTATAAGATTTTGAATAACACTATATCATAATATACTTCTAATCACAATTTAATAGTCTAGATTCCATTTTATCAATGAGAAAGGTAAATGCATCCAACAGATTTTACAAGGTGCTCTCGTCATCAAAGCTTTGAGTCATTTTCGTAAATCCATCAAACCTTTGGGTCATTTCTACAAAAACTAACAGAGCTTCTATTGCAGAATCATCATAGAGACGTTCTTAATTGGTTACATATATCATTTACTTGAGCACCTTGACGAACCCTTATATCGATCCTTTGCTATCTATAGAAATAATAGCAGCATCGTCAACCTCTGCTTCCGTAGACAATAACTCTCTAAGTGGCTTTGAGAAGGTTGCATTTAGTTCATATCATAATATACAAATGACCTTAAAACTCCACTTTCGACAAAAATAGAAGTTACAATAACATTTAAGTAAAAATGTTATTAGTTAAAAATTGGTCCAATTAATTTTTTTTGAAATGATTCAAAATACCACACGAAAAAAAATAGTTCCGAAAATACTAAAAGTATATAAAGAAAATTATGACCCCTATATAAATCTAAGACTAAAACTTATGATATTTCATCAAAATATTAAAAACACCCAGCCATGAAATACGTTTAAGAAAACAGAAGATTGTAAATTACTAAATTTTCTAACATTTTACTCATTTATATGCTTTATATGCATATTTTATGTTCGAATAATTTATTGAGCTGGTAAACAAAGCTCGTTTTCTTTGATCTTTAATTTATGAGTTTTCTAATGTAGTTTTTACAAATAACAGAAAGAAACAAATTGAAGGTGAGTTGGCTAACTCTAAATAGCAAAACTTCTCCAATCCAACAAAAGGTTTGAGCCATGCAATAAGAACCACTTACTTTTCCCATGCAAACCCTAATTTTCGCATCTTCTCACAATTCTTTCTCTTTCGTCTTCCCTCTAAACCAATCTCCACCACACATCTCGTAACTCCCACCTTTCTCCGATGGAGGGGCCACGGCGTCCTCCTTCGGCCACCCTCCCTGAATCCGACGATGACAAACCCGATGATCCTCCTTCCATCTGGCACCGTCCGACCTCCAGCCTCCCCGCATTGCCCTCTCAAGATGCTTCACCACATCATTGGCGTAATCATTCTCTTAATCTCTCTATAATCCCAGCCACAACTCCTTCGTCTCTTCCTCCTCCGGATTCAATCCCTGAGCTAGAGACTTACGTTGTCCAGGTCCCGAGAGATCAAGTCTACTGGACCCCTCCTCCGGAACATGCAAAATATATCGAAAAACGCCGTAATAATCCGGTGGAAAACAAAAAAAGTGGGTGTTTTAAACGTCTTATGTGGTTCTTCATCATCTTGGTCGTTTTCGGAATCCTCCTCGGTGCAATCATTCTCATTCTTCATTTCGTTTTCACCCCTGCTCTTCCAGTTTTTACTGTTGAGAGATTAACCGTAAAACCGAGTAATTTTGAGGTCACGTTGAGAGCCGAGAATCCAACGTCTAACATGGGGATAATCTATATGATGAAAAAAAACGGAGTAGTTTCCTTAACGTACAAGAACAAAAGCCTGGGACGAGGAAAATTTCCAAAGATGTCCCAGGCGGCATCTAGTTCTAACAAAGTTATTGTGAAGCTTGATGGGTCCAGCAAGAATGCAGCTATGCCACCTCGTGGCTCAAAACAACCTATGAGTATGATCCTGATGATGGAGCTTAATGCGGAGTATGAAGCAGGGCCGGTGAAACGGAACAAGGACGTGGTGGTCACTTGTGATGTTAAGGTTAAGGACTTATTAGATGCAAAGAAGGTTGAGATTGTGTCGGAGAATTGTGAGAGTGAGTTCAAGAACTGACACTCTTTATATATTTTTTTATATATACCATGATTGTGTTGTTAGAGTTACAATGTGCTTAATTAATTTATACTTTCTATGTAATGTTCAATTTTTCATTTTTTTCCCTGCTGATGTCTTTGTTCTTTACTCTATATTGTTGAGCGACAAAAGAAAACTAGAACAAAAGAAGAACACAATTGACTCGGCTCTTTCTCTTTCTTTTAATGTATCTTTTATTTTGGAGTTGCATATAAATTTTGGCTGTTAAGCCCAAGTGGTCACTGAAAACTGCTTCTCATATTCAGAACTCAGAATAAAGAAGGTAGAACTTCTTTTCCTTTACTTGGGCTCATCTCAATAAATTGGGAATTGAAAAGTACAAATTCAACTCCTAACACATTTCCTAAACCAAGTGCTTACAAGTATCAATATTCCAAAACTTGATGAGACTATCTAAGTGATGTTATATTGTTTGTTTTTGTATATAGTCAATGGAATTGTAAATAATTACACGAAAACAAAATTGAGAAACTTTTTGATAACCGAGGAATTCTTGACCAAAAATCCAGACTAATTTGTAGAGATGAATTTTGTATATCTTTTTTTAAATGTATATCTTTGTTATTTAAGACGTCAATAATAGATTCGAATCTTGGTTTCTTCACTTCAAAGTGAACCTTTCACTACTGAACTATCATAAATTAGTTAAGTGTTTTGAAACTCAGATACGACTATTTTAGTATTTTAGCTTTTAAATGAATGCACTAGATCTATAAAACTATTAAAAAGGTCAAAACTTATTTAAAAGTATTATTTTAGATTTAGCAATGTATCAATACATACATGAGAAGAGTAGCCGACAGTTCCAAACTCCCATCATTTTTTATTTTGTATAACTTTATAAATATCAATTTGTTTCAAATTCAAACTTAACTAACTCATTAAGTAGTTAATTTTACCAAATATTAATATATAAATGCATTAGCTTTTGTTGTACACCACAAAATCCTTCTTAAGGATATTTATCTAGTCTCGTCTCGTCTATCTTTTTTTTTCCTTTTCTTTTTTTAATGTGAAATTTTATAAACCAACAAAGAAATATTTGAAAGTTTGAAAGAAAAGATGGATTTTGAAAGAATGAAAGTTGAAAGAATTTTGATCAAATACTTTTTCCTTCAAACCAATAATTTTGATCAAATACTTTTTCCTTCAAACCAATGCCTACGAAAGCCATAAAGACGAGGCATGTCGTCAAAATAGCAGAAAGAGGAGACCCAATCTCTGATTGTTTTGTTGATCACTCGAGCTAGGTGGCTCGCTATTTGGGGGCAGTCAAAGATGAATATTGCAAACATATACAATATAGATGGTGGTTTGAAGAAACAATATGATTAGAATGAAGCTGAGATGTTCGAAAGTGTCATTTGATGAGGTGATATAGTGTATCCATCAATGGGTAACTTCAGACTACACTTTGAAAAGATAAATGACAAGCAAAAAAATATATGATCTTTGATTTTATCGGTTCATAACATAAAACATATGTTTGAGTGTGACCTCAGTTGCGCGTGCGACTACCTATTTAGAGAAGTGGTAAAATTGTACATCATGAATTATTATGCTTTTCAAGAACTCAACCATAGATCTATTTTTCTTGGTTCAATAAGTGAATCTCCTCCAGAGGATTAATCTGTATAGAGTATATTACAATATATATTTTTATGTATATTTTACATTTTTGATATATGTCTAGATATTAGGTCGTATATACGCTAGATATACTATTTGTGTGAAGTCACAAACCAACCACTCATTGCGGTCGCGACTTCATCCCTTGAAGCTTGGCAAACACTAGCCAACACCTAT
Source organism: Cardamine flexuosa (assembly GCA_963555745.1). Classification (NCBI taxonomy): domain Eukaryota; kingdom Viridiplantae; phylum Streptophyta; class Magnoliopsida; order Brassicales; family Brassicaceae; genus Cardamine; species Cardamine flexuosa. The sequence goes on along the minus strand of OY743217.1, from coordinate 24,959,004 downwards.
GCTAAACCATCTCGTGGACACATAAAACAACTAAAAAACCAGTTGAAGCAATATGTCAAACGATCCAAAACTGTTGATGAATACATGGAGCTCATTCGAACCAAAGCTGATGCTCTCGCCTTGCTTGGCAATCCTCTACATCAAGAAGATCTCACTGATATCGTTCTTGATAGTCTCAGTGATGATTACAAGTCCATTGTTGAGTCAGTTCATAATCGTAATCTCCCAATCTCCTTTACTGAACTCCATGAAAAATTCATCAATCGGGAAACCACAATTCAAAGTCTTCCACCGTCGTCTCCACAGTTTCCGATCACGGCGAACTCTGATCAAAATAAACCTCGTAACTGGAAGCCATCTAATCACAACAATGGACAATCAAACTTCTCATCACAAAATCACACTCGCCCCAGCAATACTAATCAACGCTTCTCCAAGCCATATCTAGCGAAGTGTCAGGCATGTGAAACTCAAGGACACACCGCACAAAGGTGTCCCCGATTCTGCATTGTCTCCTCTGGTCACCAAGTGCAGCCTCGAGGTCAATTTTCACAACAGCTTCAAGCTTACCATGCGTCAATGATGTCAAATGAAACTCTGTCTTGGTTAATGGACAGCGGTGCCTCTCATCATATCACATCAGACCTAGCGAATCTCTCTCTTCATGCACCTTAAAACGGTAGTGAAGAGGTTGTTGTTGGCAATGGAAAAGGGCTAGCGATAACTCACACCGGTTCAGCCTCTTTACCCTTCTCTACTCGTCCACTTACCTTGCAAAATGTTTTACGAGTTCCAATCATTACAAAGAATCTTATCTCTGTTAAAAAGCTATTTACTGACAATGATGTTTCTGTGGAATTTTTCCCACATGACTTTCAGGTGAAGGATCTCAGTTCGGAGGCACCGGTTATAACAGGACGAGCGAATGATGAGGGATATGAGTGGCCATGTCGAGAGTATTTTCCAGTTGCTTTCACGTCTCAACTTAAAAACCATGTCACTTTGGCACTCTAGACTATGACATCCTTCTATTTCAGTTTTACAAACACTTGTCAACCATTCTTCATTAACAGTTTCTAATAAAGATATTTTGTTTCATTGCTCAGATTGTTCTCTAAATAAAAGTCATAAAATGTCGTTCTCGATCTCATCTATGACCTCTACCAAACCGCTAGAACTAATTTTTTCGGATGTCTGGACCTCACCAGTTCATTCCATTGAGGGTCACAATATTATGTCATTTTTGTTGACCATTTCACTCACTACTAGATACTGACCCATTCGGTACCGAATGGGTAATGTTTTAAGATAAAAGTTTTTTGTTTGTGTTTATTTATTAAATCTGAAATGTTAGCCCTAACAAATAAACATGCGAATTTTGACAATGTAAAATTTGTTGTTTGTGTAAATTGATTAAATTAATGATATTATTTACTGTTTCTTTGATAATTTGATTCGCTTTCGAGTTATAGAATAGTAAAATAATGTAATTTTTTTGGAAATTGAGTTATATAATATTAAGATAGTGTAATGTGTTTGAGCTTCAAATCTTTATATTCAATGATGACGAAACTAACTATAGTTTGTATAAGTATAAATTAGTGGATATATTTTCAACAGTATAGATTATATCGCAATAACTAATAGATGTTTGAGAATTCGATTATATTTTTATTTTATACAGTTTGATTATATTTGTTAGTCATACAGTTTGATTTTATCATTAGTTTGAATTTAGAAAAATCTGAATAATATTTAATCACATAGAAAAACCCAGATTAGAATATTTATGCGATTTTATTGTTAATATATTTTTTATTGTTTAGATATTTATTTCCTTAACTACAAAATATACGAAAATCCCATTATATTTTGTAAGGATCCCCATGTTTTTACGTATATAAATTTTTTTTCATATTTCATATTTAGGGAAATAATTTTAAATATACATATTTACAAAATTAAAGATCATCTGTAAATATCCGTGTGTTTTTAACATATTTAAGGATTTTCACATATTTTCGGATTTTAATGAAATTTTTGTTTTATATACTTTTTTTTGTGTTATAAAATACTCTCTTTTCTTCTGGTGTTACAACTCCACATTTTAATTTTCGAAAATACTCTTTCTCCATATTTCTTTTTAATATACATTTTCATACCTTTTCCATATATTTAAAATAATTTATTTGTCCTTCATCTTCTCAATCATCTTTTCTCTGGATCATATGTTTTATATTTTTCTTTCTATATCTCTTTATTCCATTTTTCCCTCTCTTTGTCTTCTTTTTCCTATTTTATCTTTTCCTTTTTTCCACAACAAAAACAAATAAATGAATTTTACTTTCTTTTCTAATATTTTTTTTCCATATTTTGTCATTTTCTTTCTCCACAATACTGATGAAGTGATAATTTTCATGATTTATAGAAGTTTAAATTTTTTTAATTTTTGGGTTTATCGATTTCTGGGATTTTGGTAATTTTTGATATAAACAATATAGTATACATACACAATATTTCTGCTGTAGAAAATTTTGATATGCTATTTACCTTATATATGATAATAAAGTTTTTTAAGTACTTGAATATCTAATGAAAAAGGTTTCATAAAATGTAGACTATATATATTTTGTCTCTATAATATAAATAATAAATTTAAGACTTATTTAAAGAAACAAATAATTTATATTTTTTGTTTTTGAATTTGATAATTTAGTTTATTAACTTTTGGAATTTAACAGATTTTTTAAAGATTTAAAAGACTTTTAAGAATTATTCGAGTTCTGAAAATTAATTTATAATTTAAATATTAATTTTGTTAAAACATTTTGAAATAAAAATATATTTTATGTAATATTGGAAGTGTCATTGGATAAAATGACATATGTATATAGTGAAGAAAAGAGTCAGTTATGGCTTTTTAGAAAATAATATTTTGTTTAACTTACTCTAAAAGTTTTTTTGTTAGTTATTAATAATTAAATAAATTAAAAGTGTGAACAATAACTTTAAATTGAATATTTAATATTTAATAGTAGTAATTGAATTTATATTGTGTTTGATCTAAATATTAGTAAAAATTTAGAAAAATCCGGATGATATCTAATCACTAATTTGAATTTAGGAAAATCTGGATTTAAATATTTTATAAATATCTATTGTTTAAATATATAATTATTGTTTAGATTTTTATTCTCTTAACTACAAAATTTGTGAAACTCTCATGAAATAAAGAATTAATTTTAGGAAACTACTGATTATATTTATTTACTCATTTGAGTTTCGGAAAATCCGGATTAGAATATTTTAGGAATATTAATTGTTTAGATGTTTATTTCCTTAACTAAAAAATCTGTGAAAATCTTATTAAATAAAAAATTAATTATAAAGATCTGCGTGTTTTTTAAATCGGGTAGTAATTTTTTTGGTTTTATCTATTCGGATTTTTTTTAATCTTTTCAGTGAACCATATGATATACAATTAAAAAAACAAAAAAAAATTAAGAATGAACTTACTTTTGTGATAATGAATTGACTTAGAATTTGAATTTTATCACTTGTGAATTGTTAGATCATCTCAAAAGAATTTTAACCGAACCTGAAACAGATTAAATCATGTAAAAATAGAGCAAAATAAGGTTTCTTATATGTTTTTTTGATAATTGACTTAGAGAAAATGAATATAAACATACCTTTGCATCACAAATGAATTTCATGGAATAACCATAATTATTTTATTGCTTTCACCATAAACTGATATCAACCATCATAAACAAAAAATATCAATATTTTAGTCATCGATATTCACATATATAAAATGATATAAAAAATATGTAAGACAATGAACAATGCAATGACAAAAAACAAAACTAAAAAAAGCTTGAATAAAAAAGTGGATGTGTCATTGAATAGAATGACATGATATATATAGTAAAGAAGAGAGTCATTTAAGGTTTTTTAGAAAAGAATATTCTCTTTAACTTACTCTGAAAGTTTTGTTGTTAGTCATTAATAATTAAATAAATTAAAAACGTGAGCAGTAACTTTAAATTGCAAATTTAATATTTAATAGTATTATTTGAATTTAGATTGTGTTTGATTTAATTATTAATAAGAATTTAGAAAAATCCAGATGATATTTAGTCATCCATTTGAATTTTGGAAAATCTGGATTTAAATATTTTATAAATATCTATTGTTTAAATATATAATTATTGTTTAGATTTTTAATCTCTTAACTACAAAATTTGTGAAAATCTCATTAAATAAGGAATCAATTTTAGAAAAATACTGATTATATTTAATTATCCATTTGAGTTTAGGAAAAATCGGATTAGAATATTTTAGGAATATTTATTCTCTTAGCTACAAAATCTGTGAAAATCTCATTAAATACGAAATTAATTATAAAGATCCGCGTGTTTTTTAAATCGGGTCGGATTTTCTTTGGTTTTATCTGTTTGGATCTTTTTTTAATCTTTTCAATGAATCATAGGATATAAAATTAAAATCAAATTTTATATATTTTGTAAGACATATTTTTCCTTCCTGATTTCAGAATTCATTTTAGAAAGTGGATAATTGAGTGGTAATTTACGTAATAATAAGCACATCTGAGGCTTTATAGAAATATATGTTCTCCGATTAATAATATAGATGTCTGGTTCTATCCTATTCGGAAAAAATCTGATATTCATGATATCTTTATTCGCTGGAAGCCACTAGTCGAAAACAGATTCAACCACTACAAGAAAATCGTGTTTTAACGACTACATTAATAGTCGCAAATTAGTCTCTAAGACCATCTCTAACCCCACTCCAATTTTCACTCCATATTCTATTTTGGAGTAGAATTTGCTCCAACCCTACTCCATAATGGAATAAAAATGGGATTACTCCAAATATTGATTAATTTTATTCATCACTCCATTTGTTTACTTATTACTCAATTTCAACTCCAAAATGGAGTAGGGTTGGAATATAATTCAACTCTATTTTGGGGTTACTCCATTTTGAAAAAAATGGAGTAATACATTGGAGATTCTCTAAATGGTGGATTACGACTAAATAGCGACTAACCATGTAATCGTAACTTGCTAGTCGTTAAAGTTCGTAGTCGTTAAATAGTCGCAAATTGGCGACTAATTTACTTACTAAATCACATGAACAGAAAGTTCGTAGTCGTAAATTAGTCGCCAATTGGCGACTATTTAATGACTAAATGTTTTTGGTCACAAAACAGTCACAGATTAGTGGCTAATTAATTGCAACATTTGGCGACTAAATATATATTCACCATATGTAGTCGCTAAAACGCTATTAACCAACGACTTTTAACATTTTACAGTGATAATGGAGGAGAGTATATTGCTTTGGAAAATTATCTAAGTACCAATGGTATTTCTCATCTTACCATCCCGCCTCATACACCTCAACACAATGGATTTTCAGAACGGAGGCATCGTCATAGAGTGGAAACGGGATTATCTCTTCTTTCACATGCCTCGGCTCCTATAACATACTGGAATAATGCATTCTCCGCTGCTGTATATCTGATCAATAGACTGCCAACGCCAACACTCTCTAATGCAAATCCGTTTGAGAAGTTGTTCCAGGTCAAGCCAAATTATTGTAAGCTCAAAGTCTTTGATTGTCTCTGTTATCCGTAGCTTCGTCCCTACACCAAACACAAACTGGAAAGTCATTCCAAACCATGTGTCTTTCTAGGTTATTCTCTAACCCAAAGTGCTTTCTTGTGTCTAGATTCGGTATCCACTAGGATATATGTCTCCCGTCATGTTGAGTTTTTCAAAAATATTTTTCCTTTTAGTAACCAAACTTCTCTGTTGAGTCCACCAATAACACCTGTTTTCTCTAATAATGAGTCACCCTTTACAGTACTCTCAACTCAGTCGCTATCTCCTTTTTATTCATCTCCTCATGTGGATCCCTCGCCCTCAGGTATGATTTCTTCACCATTTTCGTCATCTGATACACCATCTTCACCATCTCTGCATGTTGACACTTCATCAGAACCCACGACTCCAACATTATCTTCTGCCTCCTTGAACAATTCAGCTTCATCAACTGACTCTTGTTCACCACCAGCTGATACTACACAGTCATCTTCTTCATCTCTGGTCCAGGTGATATCATCACCAACAGGTCTTGCTGAAGTTTGTCCACTTGTTCTATCTCCACGGCCAAGTAATTTTCTTCCAATTTTTACTCATGGTAAGAATAATATTACCAAACCGGTTCAGAAGTTTACTTGCATGGCTGTGAAGGCATCTATACCTGAGATTGAACCAACAAATATTATTCAGGCTTTAAAGGATCATCGTCAGCGAGGTGCAATGAGTGAGAAATTTAATTCAGCTCTTCGTCATCATACATGGGATTTAATACCTCCAGATGATTCTCTTAATCTTGTGGGAAACAAGTGGGTATTTCGGATAAAACAACATCAAGATGGTTCTATTGACCGGTTTAAAGCAAGGCTTGTCGCTAAAGGCTTTCACCAATGTGCTAGCATTGACTATCATGAGACATTTAGTCCAGTTATTAAACCGGCTACAATCAGACTTGTTCTTGGTTTGGCAGTCTCGGCTGATTAGGATCTTCGCCAACTCGATGTTAATAATGCATTTTGGCAGGGGACTCTACATGAGGACGTGTATATGCCACAGCCATATGGTTTTGTTGACCTTAACAAACCAAATTATATTTGCAAACTTCGCAAACCACTCTATGGACTCAAACAAGCTCTGCGTGCTTGTTACATGGAGTTGAAAACATTTCTCCAGAATTCTAGGTTTGTCAATACACTCTCTGATGCATCGCTGTATGTTCTTGTATGTTCTTCTCTCCAATGGTGTCATTATCTACGTAATTTTTTATGTTGATGATATTGTTGTCACTGGAAACAATAAGCAATGGGTTCAGCAATTCATTGATCTCCTTAGTGCTTGCTTTGCACTCAAAGATCATGGAGAACTGGGCCATTTCTTAGGTATTGAATGCACTCGTTCATCTGTGGATCTCTTTCTTACACAACAGAAATATATCAATGGTCTCTTAGCTCGGGTGAACATGTCTACCGCCAAATCATGTTGCTACGTACCCCTATGATGACTGACTCTCGTCTTCAGCTTACTTATGGCACTCCCTTCCCTGATGGTTCTGAATATCCTATGGTTTTTGGCAGCTTACACGCCCAGATGTTGCTTTTTCTGTTAACAAGTTATCACAATTTTTTCATTGTCCCACTGATATTCACTGGCTTGCTGTTAAGTGGGCCCTTCGCTATCTCTCGAGAGCACGTGATCAAGGTAAATTTGTCAAACACCACACCCCGTTGTCCCTTCATGCTTATTCTGATGCAGATTGGGGTGATAATCGCGATGACTACACTTCAGTTAGTGCCAATATTGTCTATTTGGGTTCTCATCCGATCACTTGGTCATCTAAGAAAAAAACATCAGTATCACGCTCCTCTACAGAAGCTGAATGTAGATCAGTTGCTGACACTGGTGCAGACTTGTATTGGATTAACTCTCTTCTCCAGGAACTTGGTGTATCTTCTGTCTCTCAGCCGGTGAACTAATGTGATAACATTGGTGCAACATATCTTTTTGTTAACCCAGTCTTTCACTCACGCATGAAACATGTTGCCTTGGATTACCATTTCATATGTGAGCTTCTTCAATCAGGATTTCTACAAGTTTCTCATGTCTCGTCTAAGGATCAACTTGTGGATGCCTTAACAAAGCCAGTCTCTCGTTCTTTACTTGCTTATAATGCTAACAAGATTGGTCTCTATTACGGTCGTCTATCTTGAGGAGACGTATAGAGTATACTACAATTTATATTCTTATGTATATTATACATTTCTGATATGTCTAGATATTAGGTTGTATATACGCTAGATATACTATTTGGGGAAAACGATGTATTTCCCCACGAGAAGTATCGTATAGTGTCAGATAGAGCCCAAACTATAACCTCGATGCAGTTATCCATCAAACGAAAGTTAAATACTTAGATCCCCATCAAATGAAAGTTCGAAACTTACTTTCCCATCTCAACTAAAGTTCGAAACTTAATTCCCCATTAACCTGGTTTTATGTTGGTTTACTATTTTAGAATCAAGTATTAACCATTGACAACCAATGCTTAACCGAATTATTACCCGATTAGAAGTAATAAACCAGTTTATGACCCGATTAGAAGTGATAAACCAAAGAATCCAATTTCAGTCTCATTTTAACCTAAACCCCCAAAATCAAAAATCCCCAAGTCGAAGAAGAACCCTAACCAACGAAACCTTAGAGACCCCGAATCAAAAATCGGAATCGTAGCCATCAAAATCGAAAACGGAAGCTTCGATGGCTCTAGTTCTCAAAAATCCGGTGAGTGGAGAAGATTTTGATGAAGAAGAAGTGGAACGCGATGAACTTTTCATGGATAAATCTGTTCGCGAGTTCCGTGTTGAAGATTCAATTGAGCACGATGTCTATCCGGAGAGTGACTGTGACCAACCTAAAGCTGGTGTAGAGAGAGAGCACGTACATATCAGACGTGGTGATGGGATATTGTATCGAAAGCAGACATTCTTCAATGGAGTAGCATGGGCTGTGGTTAAAGTAGAAAACACAGAGAATTGGGTGTGGTTTGTGAAGAAGCTGAAGTCTGACTTATATCTAAATGATGGTGATGGATATATAATGGTGTCTGATCGGCAAAAGGTAATGTTTTCTTGATACTATGATTTTTTTGATTCAGAATTGTTTAAGTGTAACATTAATTGTACCTTTGTTACATGTTGTAGGGTCTTATCAAAGCTGTGAAGTTAGAGTTACCAAAGGCGGAGCATAGAAAGTGTGTGAGACACATCTATGGGAACCTGAAGAGTAACCATGGAAGTAAAACTAATATGAAATCTCTTCTATGGAATCCTGCATGGAGCTATAATGAAGCAGACTTTCTACAACACTTAGAGAAGTTATTCTGCTATGATTCTGGGGTCTAGGATGATGTTATGAAGATGAAACCAAGGACTTGGTGTAGAGCCTTCTACAAACTGGGTAATTATTGTGAGGACGTGGAAAACAATTTCACAGAATCCTTCAACGGCTCAATAGAGAAGGCAAGGAAGAAGCTTTTTGTGCCTATGCTGGAGACAATAAGGAGACTTGCAATGAAATGTATAGCAGAAAGATCTGCTTCATCTCATGCTCACAAAGGCAAGCTATCTTATCTCTGTGTTTTTTTTTAAAATCTATAGATATGTTAATCTCTGTGTTTGTTTATGTATATTTAGGGATTTGCACATTTTATGTGGCAAAGTTTCTTGCCAAAGAAAAGAAGAAAGCTGCTGCTTGCAAGGTCACTAGAGGCAGTAATGGGATGTATGAAGTCATGCTCAGTGGATGTTCTTACCGGGTTAACTTGGAGAAGAGGACTTGTAGCTGCATGAAGTATGAGATATGTGGGATCTCTTGTGAACATGCATATGGAGTGATTCTAAAGAAAACGTTAGTAGCTGAAGACTATGTATGCCATTGGTTCCGGACAGCTATGTGGAAGAGAACATACACAGAGGGACTTGTTCCATTGAGGGGTGCAAGGTTCTGGCCTTCAACTGAGGGAGCTAATGTCCATGTTCCACCTGAACCAGCTGACAAGAAAAAAGAGACTAAGGCTGACAAGAAAAGGAAACGAGGAAACAATGAGTCTCCAACCAAGAAAGCACCAAAAGAGAAGAAGAGGATTAAGCACTGTGGAATTTGTGGAACAGCTGATCACAATTCGAGGTTCCATAAGAAGAACATAACCACACAGGTTTGTCTATCAATTCGTGTTGTGTGTCTTTTTTTTTTTTTTGGTTTTTTGGTTTTAGCAGGCTTCTTAGTTAGGTTAAATGATAGACAAGATGATTTTGTCTTATTTTTTTGTTTTTGCAGGGTTCTCAACTTTCTCAGGCAGAACCATCTCAAGGCAGTCTCTCTCAAGCTGAATCTCAAAGGATGAATGATTGAAGACTGAAGGATTGAAGATTGGTCATTGTAGGAAACTGATGTCTTTTTTTTTGGGTTTGTATTGGTTTATGACCAAAACTTTATCTTCTTGTGTATTCGGTTTATGACCAAAAGAAGGCACACGTTTAGGTCTTCTTCTTTTCTATTCTCTTTTGTATTCACTTTTGTATTCGGACTACTAAAAACAAAAACTTAATTCTCTTTTGTATTCACTTTTGTATTTTGGGTTACTAAGAAACATGATCGTAGTTATGATGCAAGATTAATCTTTCAAGTTTTTGTATTCTCTCTTTCTCTTTGTGTCGCTGAAGGCATTGAACTGCGTTTGGTTATAGTTGAACTCCATCTGGTTATAATTGAACTCCAGATGGTTATAGTTGAACTCCGTCTGGTTTTAGTTGAACTCCGTCTGGTTCAATCGAAGTTCAATATTATGTTTAGTTAATTAATTCATTGAACCATCTGGAGTTCAACTGTAATCAGACGGAGTTCAATACCAAAATAAATTTTACATAAAAAAAAAAAAATTGTAACAAAATACTTTTATGTCATGTATGTTTAAAATTTTATGAATGCAATAATTTTTTACTTACCAAAAATTTATAAATTTGGAGAAAAAAAACATTTTTTTTTTAAGCAACCCATGTGTGGTTCTACGAATGGAGGAGCAAAATAATAAAAATGCTTAACAAAGTTCGTAACATTAATTTTAGTTATTTGTAATTAAATTAAATGCTAAGTACCCCTTATAAGTACCAACCAATGGAGATGGTCTTAAACCCCTAAACCACAAAAAGAACCAAACATTATGGATATTTGATTAAAAATACAACTCAAATGAAATTAAACCAAACCAACATACATCACAACATCACAAAACAAACATCACAACATCACGAAATAACATCACAAACATCACAAAACCACATTATTGAACTCATAACAAGACACAACAACACACGATATGATGCTCGTCTTCATCCAACTAGTTTACTCGCCCCAACCATGATTATGCATCCAATGACTACAACAATCATCATCTTCTTCATACGAGATACTGATTCTTCTAAAACGTCTTCCACCCTTTCAAATATCTCCTTCTCAAGCTTCATTTGAACCTTTTCACACAGAACCTTCTCAAACTCATTTCTCTCTGTTTCAAGCTCTTTCATATCTTCCTCAAGTCTTGCATTCTTCATCTGTAATGTCTCAATCTCGTTTAACAACGCCTCATCAACCCACTTGAATGTGTGGTTATCATTCTCGAGCTACAATATGAACGATCAACAGCCACAATGAGAACCAAATCATACAAGCATCACAAAAAAAAAATGAAATTAAAAAGCATCACATTATCATGTCATTACCTTATGAGATGCAGCAAATTGACAACGATAGTAACGGCGGTAAGGATTCGGGACTGATCGCAAGATTAAACCAAGAACTGGTTCTCCACACCAACATATCTTCGGCACACCTGTCACTCTTCCTCTTCGGGTACTCAAAGTTTCACTCGAAGTTCCAGAAATTTTACTCATGGCTTTACATACAAATCAAACAAGAACGATTATGCATAAACAGATTTTAAGAACACATGAATCATCACATTCAATTCGCGATAATTCAAGCTTAAACATAAGTAATAGGAAACGAAATTAGATACAATACGAACACTTACTATCAATTTCGGAATTCGATGAACAGAATCGATCAATTTGAGATTTTGGGGTTTTAGGGTTTCAGATTTTGATTTAGGGATTTCTGAAATAATACCGTTGTAAATGGGGTTTTATTCAGGTATTTGGGGTTGAAACGGGTAAGTTTACTCGGGTTTTAGTTCCAATTGGATATGAATATCGGTTTGGTTTAGATATTTTCACGGATTTGTAACGTGGTTTGATGGTTTACCATTATATGGGGAAGTAAGTTTCGAACTTTCATTTGATGGGGATCTAAGTATTTAACTTTCGTTTGATGGATAACTGCATCGAGGTTATAGTTTGGGCTTTATCTGACACTATACGATACTTCTCGTGGGGAAATACATCGTTTTCCCTACTATTTGTGTATGTATAAATTGTGTAGTATATCATTTATTATTCAATAAGAAAGAAGTATCTAAACCTAAAGCATGGCCCTTCTAAAGGTCTAGAATTTACCCATGAGTTATCAAAAAAAAAAAAAAGTGGAACTCGTTCCAAAAAAAACAAATAAAATCTTTAAACAGTCGAATAAGATATATATGTATATAATGAAAATAAGCATTAGTGAAAAAGGTAAAATTTTGAAAAAGAAAGAATGTAATAAAAAAAATCTAATATATAGCTAAAATCATTTCTAAAGTTAAACCGAAAGGTGAAACCACTACAAGAAATGTCTGCATTTTCCGACGAGTGTATTGGTTGCAAAATGGTCGGAATACGCGTTTTTCGACCAATTTCTGATAGAGGTGGGCACAATTACCGTTCTGCTCATTCCCATCTCGTCCCGTCTTATTCCCGCAAGGGAAATTCCCGTCCCATTTAAAACGATATTCCCATATGGTACTAACTTGTGGTTCTCATTTGGGAACGGGACAAGACGGGACGGAAATGAGAATTCCTTAAATCTCATTTGAGATAAACTATATATAATATATAATAATATTATATATATATATATATAAGTCACATAAGGTACCATAAATTTTAGTTTTTTTAATATAAATATTTTCTTTTGTCTGATTAAATGTATGTTTTTTTCTAATTAGTTATTTTTTTGTTGATTTTGTATGCATAGAACTCGGTAAACAATTTAACAAAGAATGATACGAGAGAAAATGAAGATTACTTACTTGGTTTATTAGGATTTTACTTTTATGTACTTTATTTTAGTTTTGTATTGATTTTGATGATTTATGACTGAAATTTATGTTGGGTTGTTTTCGAATTTTAAGTTCTTTTTAGTCTTAAACGAACACATATGTGATAATTTATTATTTTATAATATTTTTTTTATAATTTGTTTGTCATGTTTATTTTTTGAAAATTTCCATTCCGGCTCGTCCCGTTCCCATCCCAATCCCGTCCCATATTCTATATGAGACGTAAATGTGATTAGTTTTTTAACTCCTAAATTCTCGTTCCGTTCCCATTCTTGTGAAATCTCGTCCCGAATTCCCGTTTGACCACCCTTAGTTTCTGACGATAGTCGAATGGTTTGAATCTGAGAGTCAGAAACGAGATTTAGTTAGAAATTGGTCAGAAATTTCTGACTATTTTCCTTACAATTAAAATCCGAAATGGACAGAAGTTGGTCAGAAAATAGTCAGAAATTTTAGTCGGAGTTTAACCGAAAAATGGTCGAAAATTTACCGACGAAATTCTGATGGCAATATAATGGTCGAAATTGGTTAGAAATCATAATCCGACAAGACTAAAATTTCAAAAAAAAAGTTTATAGAATTTAACATACTTATTTTTTACCAGCGCTTAACAAAGAAAAGATCCTTGGATTACTGAATTCCAACGCACATATCAAAATATAATGTTTTTTAGTGACCTAGGAGCTGATTGGTTGGAAGTTTTGAGGATTTTAAATAATTTTAAAGTTTTAACAGCTATTTTCTAAATAATCAGACTTTTCATTCCTTTTTTCTCTCTCTAAAGTTTCTAAATCCCTTAACTGCCTATTGTTGTTATTTGTTCTTAAATTTGTTGTTTTTTTCAAAGCCACAGAAACGAGACTTTTATGGCTGTAGAATTATTCTGAACATTATTTGTTTCTTTCAAAAATAATTTTCATCTGATTTCTCTTTCTACATCTTAATAAAAAAAAATTAAAAACAAATTCATTTGACACACTTAGAATAAAATATAGGTGAATATTTTAAATTAATTGTTGTATAAATAATCAATTTGCATTAAATATATTAATCAGTTATTTACATCAATATATATATACTTTTACTAATGAGTACACTAAAATCTAGTACTATTTTAGTTAGCAATTAGTTTATTCCATTAATAAAACCAGTTCATATATATATAAATTATTGAAATTTTGGATTACTAATTACTGATGAGTTTTATTTTATTTTGATCTTTAAAATTTATTAGTAATAAACTTTATTTATGTCATTGTTTTTAAATATAGTATAATAAATTTTGTTTGTATGACATTACAGTTTTAGCAGTTAAATTTTAAAAAATATTTAAAATTACAGCTTCTATAGTAACAGTTTCTACCGTCAAAGTTTCTAAAATAAAAACATATAGCGAAAGTCTATAGTAACGTTTTAACCAATCGCCCCCCCCCCCCTCCTAATGTTATTTAAAATTTATTGAGTAATATAATAATTAATAGATCATACCTAAAGAATCGATTAATGTATGTAGCCATTACTATGTACCAGGAAAAGGTTGAGTCGTCACTTTCACAAAACCCAAGTGGAGAACCAATAATTGTGTATAAAGATATTCCACTAGAAAGTGAAACAAATAGGTCCAATTATTCATTAGCCAACTTTGGACCATGTCACATTCTTAATTGTTACCTGTTTTGGAATATTTTTTCCGAGGAATTTAAAAATTGCGAATATATGATAGTTTTGCCTTGGATGTAATGTACCATTAATCCTTCAATTTGGGTAAAACATAGTACAATAACGCATACGGATTTAAAATCATTACATGTTCAGACGACTAAGTGGTTTTTTTATGTTCTCTTACAAAACTGAATCGGAACGAAAGGAATACTTAACAAAAACTGAAGAAATTGTCTTCGCTTAAAACTGAATTAAAGCAAAAAAAAACCCACATAATTTAAGCAATGTACTTCTTTCTCAATGGTTTGACAATTTAAACACTTTTATAATGTATATAAAATTTGAAGCAGGTAAACAACATGACAAATGATTTGCAACAAATAACTTGCAAGTAATTCACAAGTAACGCGCAAATAGCAAATAGTAGGACAGAAATAAACTCCAAACAAGCCACCTTTTAGCATTTACTTAAAATTATGAATACTTGTTTTTAGCAAAGCCAAATACGTGTACTGAATGGATTAAGTACTAAGTATCACTAGAATCTCTATTTAATGATAATGAAATGTTTTGTCATAAAATAAAAGGAACGGCACGCCTCGGCAGCTTTTACACTCACACACTCACTACATTAAAAAGTTCATATAAAACGAAAATTTCTTTCGAAACTTTAAATTGTTTTATTTTGGTGCTTTATTTGATTAAATTGACCATCCACTCAAGCGACATTCAGATTTTGCAAAAGGAATTAAATTATTAAAACAACATCCATCTTTTAGACGTGTCCGAGAAGATGATTATTCAGATGAAATGGATTGGTGATCAATGTTTTGCTCCCTCTAGTTTGGGCATCTGAGCCACATGCATCCACATGTTACCACACAGTTGGATTTGGATCATCACACAGATCAACAAATACATACAAATATACTGTAAGTCTGTAAGTACATAAAGTAACATACATTTTAAATATAGTTTTAAGTTATTTATTACTATTAAAGTTTGACCCAAAAAAAAAATATAGCACTCTTCAGTATCAGGGAAAAAATTTACTCTTGAATAATTTTTCGGCTACGTAGGAACTTCATTTACAAAAGCAAAGGTAGCTTTATATTTTTTTTTTAAATTGCATTGAACATGCAAAATGACACCTTTTGTAAAATGAAAATTTCGTAAAGCATCATTTAAATAAATGAGGGAAACAGTTTATTACATATAAACGCATATAATTTGTAGATACTGATCAGTTTGATTGATCATTAATATATTTTTAAGAAAAATAGATAAAGTTGTTCATAAATTTATATAGCTAAAAATCTAAAACCATTTTGATCGTTAAACCGAAAACTTAAACGGACTGAAATTCCAAAAGAAACGTATATCACTTTGTACGACAATGTCACTTTGAAACCAGTTTGATGTTTCCACTCATTAAAACGTTCACATATTTCTGGTTCCTCGACTTCGTTTCTCTTTGTTCCAAAATCAATGATGTTTCAACTCATTGATCACACCCTCAATGGATAAATCCTTTATTTTTTATTGCATTTCTTCAATGTTTTTTCAATCATCTGGTATAGACCCTCCAATTTTCATGTGGGTATCTTTGCGGTATCGATATCCCAAAAGGACATGACTTTATTTTTTGGCATGAGACCAATTTATATGACTTATGCTTCTTCTGAATATTGTTTGCATTTTAGCAAGTGATGGAGAGAGATCTTACCATCCCAATCTATCTGCTTCATGGTTAAACATATTTTCTTATTTTCCTCGGCAATGGGTAATTCTTCTCCCGAGTCTTTTCCATATTATCTGAGCCATCTTCTGAAAACACCATATCTCCAAACAACTAATCTTTTACTTTATTAATATTTGTTTGATTTAAAAAAGAGCAAAACAAAAGAAATTTAAAACAAAAATATTTCAAAAATCAAATCGGAAAGAGCAATCGAAAACAAACGGGAAATTGAGGAGCTCGAAATTGAGTCCCGAATCTCTTACTGAATCTTGAGCTCCTTAATCTCTTACTCCAGCTCGATCCGGTCCAGCTCCGACAACGACAACGACGTGACTCGCAGCAACGTCGAGCTATCTCCAGTGGAGCTCTACATCGGTCGCTGAGCTCATACTGAATAACGTACTCCAGCTTGCTCCGGTCTAGCTCCGACAACGAGAACGACGAGACTCACAGCAACGCCAAGCTATCTCTGGTGGATATCTACATCAGCGTGCCGGCCTTGAGCTTCAAAATCAAGGTTGGTTCTTTAGATTTTAAAATTGATGATTTGATTGAGTCCATATTGGGATTGTAACCGGAATTTCTGGGTCGATTAGGACTTCCATTTGGTATTAAATCGATTTCAGTGGTTGAATCGTAGTGTATTATAGATTTGAACCCGAAATTATACAATTTGAGTTCTTGCGACAGGGTAAAACTAGTATAACCGATAAGCAGTTTAAACTAGTAATACCATAACTGAGTTTTGATTGTTTTCGCAGGATACAATACAATGAGGAACACCGTTAGCATACATTTTAAATGCAAAGGTCAGATGTATAGTTCGATGGTGAAGACATCAGTGGAGGAGATAACTTTGTCGATGCTAGAAGCTAAGATACACAAAAAGCTAGGGTTAGATGAAAGTAAGATTAAATTGCATTTGAGTAACTATCCACTGCTAGTGGGATGTGAGGAACAATTGACTATTTCTGATGATGAGGATGTGTGTGTTTATCTAATGTCAATTGATAAAGAGAACCGTAGGTGTATATTGTTTGTAGATGTCATCACAATATCGGAACTACCGGAGCAACTGTCGAGAGCAGTGAAAAGTTTATTTGGAAAGAACTATGAGGAGTTGCATTCAAATGATTGTGCAATCAGAGATAATGCCATAACTTTTTACGTAGAGAAAGAACAATAGAAAGAAGATGCAGCGATAATGGTTAAGGATGAAATTGCACATGATGAAAGTGTGGATGATGGTATGGATAGATGGGACAAGGGTGATGATTATGTTGAGCTTCCACCTGTTATAGAAGGTAGCAAGTTTATAGAGGGATGGGAAGATGGTTTGGGTCTGAGTCTACATCAAGAATTTGCAAATAGGAAGGCATTGCAAAATGTGGTCGATAGAGCCTCATTTGTTAACAGTTTTAGTTTTATTATAAAAATGTCTGAACTGGGACGTTTATTGCTAAAATATTGTGAAGAAAGTTGTACATGGTGTTTACAAGCTTCACGGATTAAGCATACAGAGATTTTCTCGATTATAATGTATAACAAAATGCACACATGCTCACGGGTAAGCCAGAGTAACACGAAGAGGCACGGACACCTGAGTTAGTAGCAGCTATTTTGCTAAAAGAATATCCAGGTTGTTTGGAAACTCCAACTCCTAATGATATTGTTGATCTTGTGAAGACAAAAATAGGTTTGACTATATCATACTCAACGGCTTTGAGAGAGAAAAATCTTGTTGTTAGTGATTTGCACGGTACACCGGAAGAAAGTTACAAGATGTTGTTTTGTTATTTGCATATGTTAGAGAAGCACAATGATGGTACAACAATACGTGTGAAATTGGATGAGAAGGATAAATTTAAGTACCTATTCATAGCTTTGGGAGCTACCATTGAAGGGTTTCAAGTGATGAGGAAAATGATAGTTGTGGATGGAACTTTTCTGAAGAACGGATATGGTGGTGTACTAATATTTTGCGAATGCTCAAGATCCTAATCGCCACCATTATCCCATAGCTTTTGGTGTACTTGATGGTGAGAATGATGCAAGTTGGACGTGGTTTATGGAGATGCTTAAAACTGTTATACAGGACAACAATGAATTGGTATTTATGAGTGACAAAAATGCAAGGCTCATAGGCGCCATAGCCACAGTTTTTTTCGAAGCTCATCATGGGTATTGTGTATGGCATTTGTCACAAAATGTGAAAGGCCATGCTTCTAACGCCAACAAAGACATAGTTGCATAGAGATTTATGGAGTGTAGTAGGTATTACACTGAGGCTGAGTTCAATTGTGGTTACACTTCATTTAAGATGAGGTATCTTTCGGCGGTCAAGTATGCGGAGGAGACAACCGTGAAAGAAAAATGGGCAAGGTGGTGTTTTCCAGGAGAAAGATACAATTTAGACACAAGCAACAGTGTGGAATCGATGAATAGTGTATTTAAGGAGGCAAGAAAGTACTCCTTAATACCTATGCTTGATACGATCATTAGAAAATTTTCTAACTGGTTTAATGAGCATAGAAAGGAGGTTGTGTCTGGATCGACTTCAAATAAACTTGTGCCTTTAGTGGAGAACCTCATGCACGACCAATGGCCCATTTCTGAGAAACTGAGTGTGACAGAGCTAAACCATTTCGAGCTTGAGTACAATGTCATCGGTAATGATGGTAAGACTTATATGGTGAACTTGCTCATGAAAAGTTGTTCTTGCATGGTGTTTGATATTGAAAAGTATCCTTGTCTGCACGCGCTATCTCCTTACATTGAATTCAGAAGGGACAATGACAGAGGTCGTGAAATCAAATTACATGATTTGTGTTCCAAATATTATTGGATGGATCTGTGGGTTATGGCGTATTACAGGACAATTTATTTAGTGCCGGATATGTCTCAATGAGATGTTCCAGATGACATCAAAAGCAAACAAATCATAGCTCCAGAAAGGAAAGTTAAAAAAGGGAAGGAAGAAAATTAACAAGTTTTCATCGGCTGGTGAAAAGCATCCAAAAGCTCCAAGGACACAAAACAAAAGACGACCAAGACAAGGACTCCAATGGCTGTTATTTGGAAATAGTTTTAGTCTTTGATGAAATTTTCGTTTGTATAACTGATGGAAGTTGATATGTTTTGTTGTAAAATTAGATTTCCATTCGTATAACTTAGGAAAGTTGATAAGTTTTAATTGTAAAACTGGATTTCCATTTGTATAACTGCCGAGAGTTTGATAATGGAAAACAAAATTAAAATACAATGTTAGTAGTAATAATGATTCGTAGTCACTGTAAAAAGCACAATAAAATTAAAAATATTTTATCAGAGTGAAAGAACAATAAGATATATATAAAGTTGGATGTGAAACAATCTACAATATATTCTTCATATATTTTTAAGGTGACTTTGTGAATTATAACCAACTTACGATATCAAAGTTACACAAATATAGTGATTTCATATTTTAGTTCATTAAACACTAATAATTATATGTTATTCGTATAAAATCGCTTGTAAAACTAAAAACCAAAATTTTATGTGACTGTTATACTAACTAAAATAGAAAACAACCAAAGTAGAACTACTTCGTAACTCTGGTACAACAGGTAACTTAAGTAAAACTAAGTTGTTTTTGCAGCGCACATTCGAAAATAACGATGCACGAGGAGAACTACTTTTGGTGCCGAATTCCCAAATGTTTCAGTTCTTTTCAATTTTCTGGCTTATCCTTTATGAGCCTTCACTCTCTCTTTTTCGAGCTCAGCATCAATCTCCTCTCTCTTCCTGCTCCTTCCTCGACCTCAACATTCTCTCCTTTTCTCCTACGTCTTGATTTTGACTTTGGTAAAGTTTTCATTTATTTATTAGGTCTTGTCTTTGATTTGCAATTCCTTACTATGATTTCGATTTTATCATGGACAAAATCTGTGAGAGGGACCCTTACTATGCTAAACAGAAGAGGAACAAGAACGATGACCTCATGCGTACTTTGGTAGTTGATGGTGACTATGGTCATCCTTTGAGCTATCCATGTGGTGGAACCATAATCTATGAAACCACCGGAGTGCCGCCCTTAGGGAGGAGATACTTAAAATGCAATATGTATAAGGTGAGTAGTTGTACATCGATTTTAGTTGGTTTATGGCATTATTGTTGAAGATTTCATGATATCTCTCTTTATGTGGAGTGCAGGATGATGGCTTACACATTCGGAAAAGTTGGGAACACGCTATCGAAGAAGAGGTGACTATGTTGAGGTCGGATTTTGATGAAAAGGCGAAAGAGGGAAGCTTCGGACTGCTTGATTTGTATATAAAGCAATTGTGTTGAGTGGTGCAAAACAATGCTGAAGAGATTACAAACCTCAAGGAATTGGTGGCTAGGCTTGTGGGAAGAATCGAAAAGCTTTTTGGTCCTATTTTGCTTCTTGGTCATTGCATATGGAGATGCTTATCGTTCCTTCTAAGTTTCTAAGACTTATGTTTGTACTCTTCCTTTGATTTTCTAAGACTTGGTTATTGCATATGCTTGTCGTTTCTTTTAAGTTTCTAAGACTTATGTTTGTTTTTCTTTTCTAAGACTTATGGTTGCTTCTTAGTCATTGCATATGCTTGTCGTTTCTCTTTTCATTCAACTTTTCAACATTTTAAAAACAAACCAACATAGTACTTCAAGTCTACAAATAAAACAACCATAGTACAAATTCAAGGAGTCTACAAATAAAACAACCAAAGTACTTCAAGTCTTAAAATAAAACAAGCACAAATTCATGTGATTGGTCAGTTCAAAGAGAAACGATTGTTTTTGACCTTGTCATTCTATCATGTTCGCCAACGCCTACTTTAGCTCGTTTGACACCCTTTTTGCCTTGCTTCTTTGCTGCATCTGGTGACCTGCTTGAACCAGCCGTATCCTCGTGTGATTGGTCAGTCGCACCTTCCAACAATCTGAGTCTTTTGTCCAAACCCTCTTGCTTTTCCATAATTTCTTTATGTGAAGCTTCCAACAATCCGATTCTTTTGTCTAATCCATAAAACTTGCCAACATTTTCCTTCTGTGAAGCTTCCAACAATCTGAGTCTTTCGTATAATCCTTCAAACTTGCCCACATTTTCCTCCAGTGAACCTTCCAACAATCCGATTCTTAAATCTAATCCACCAATCTCATTTTCCTCGAACCTCAGGTTTCCTGGAATTTCCTCGTGCAACACATCATGAGGTGGCTCTTCTACTCGAGTTGCCACATCATCACTGTACATCTTGTCTAACGTTATGGTTAATCCTTTACGATGAAATTGCATCCAACTATCAACAACGATGTCATGTTTATCATCATCGTCTTCTTTTTCTGTGATTGTAGCCAAAAGAGAATTTTTCTCATCTCTAACTACTACCAAACTATCAGTGTCTTGTCAACGTAAACAAGGAAACTAGGAAAACTAAAGATATGCTAAAGATAACTAGGAAAACTTACCACAGTTGTACCAAATGCTTTATATAAATTCGGAAGTTTAATCCCTTTACATTCACCGTTCTTGAACTTTTTCTTGCACATCCTTGGACAATTTTTGTCTGCCTCTGAATAATCTTCTAAGAAGTTTTCCCCTAAATCGGAAATTGCCTCAAATGCTAAAAGCTACATAACCTCACACAACACACATCTAGTTAGAGTTATCCTATATTATAAGAATTGACATCAACTAATTTCTACTAACCTCCATTGGAATACAAAAACCTGGAGCTGGCCATAAAACACCTTCTTTGACAGTCCCTCCAAAATGAGACATCGTGTGCTCAATCTCTTTTAGCATGTGATCAAATAACAATCTCCCCCAAGGAAATTCCTTACAAAATTCAAAATCATCCACTACGCTTAGAAAATATGGCTCGACGGGACTAGCTTCATTTCCAGTCTTTGTATGTGCTATAACAATGCTGGATAAGAAATAGAGGACCGCCATCTTCAACCTATCTACAGACCAACCAACCAGTACCATTTTCTGTAGTTTAGCTTTCACGTCTTGATATCTAATTTTTTTCAGCCCCTTAAAATGCTTCTTCACAAACACCTCACTCCTTGCTTCTTTATAACCTATTGGATAGTTGCGGCAGTTAAATCCCGATATCAAGGCGTGCTCCTTAATGCCATACCAGATTGGAACACCATTTACGACAAACCAAACTTCTTTTTTTTTCTCGATGACTGCCTTTCGGAGAAGGAGCATCCACATCCCCATAACCTTGTGGTTGTTTTCCCTTGGCATGTTGAAAATGTGTTTGAAGGAAAAATGTTCCTCAAACCATTTCCTCTCTACTATACTCAGCGGAGGTGTCAACTCATCTAGCGTTAAGCATCAACGATAAAACACCTCGTCGATAGCTGTATTTTCTTCCTATACTCCGAAGGCGGAAAGCACATTCTCAGAGGTTTTAGTGGTGCCTCTATTTCCTCCTCAGAACCCTGCAACAAGAAGTTTTACCAAGTATTACCTACTTATATCTTTTCATACATTTCTCAATCTATCATTGTTTTAGTTTTCTCTATTTATAACCAATATTTACCGTTGAGTTTGTGAGTCTTCGGGATGTACTTTCCTTGACCGTATCTCCTTTTTCTTCATTACAGTTAACCGGAGATTGGTCGGTATTTTTCTAAATCTTCTTCACTTCCGTCATCCCTCTCTTCTCCAAATTCTTCAGTCACCGGAGAATGCTCATTTTCTCCTTCTTTAATCATTTCGTTTGCTAGAGATTCCTCCTTTTCTCCTTCTTCACTCGATTTGTCTGCCTGAGATTCCTCCCTCTCCATATTCCCAACCAGATATCGGTGGCTCTGTCCTTCTTCTTCTTCTTCAGACTTTGGTTCGGAATTCACATCCTCATTATTCTGAATTGGAACCGGAGATCCCTCCCTCTCGTCATTCTGAACCAGAGACCCTTCATTCTTTCCTTCATCCAGAATTCACTTGCTCATCATTCTGAGCTGGAACCAAAGATCGCTCTTTCATTTCCTCCGCAATTTATATCTTTTTTTATTTCCAATCTTGTTTCAACCATTTTAATACACAACAATCGATCTCCAATCAAGTATTTTTCCCTTAGTTTCACAATCAGAGTTAGAGAGAGTAGCGGTTAGATAATCGATTTATTTTTGAAAATTAGGAATTTGGGTTCTCGGGTTAGTGATCGAGCTCTCGGATTAGATCCAACTAGGTCGATGGATAGTGATGGTTTTCGGTGTAATATTTCAATTTTTGTTAGGGTAACATTATAAAACACCGTTATTTTCTTATTTAACTTAATTTGTAAAAAATCGATTTAATAAACTAGAGTTTTCAGATTTTTATTTCCCAGGATCGATATTTTCAGACAAAAACTCATATTATTATCTTCCTGAACCTCTTCCTCTCAAGGCATTAAACATAACATGGTTAAATCTTCTTTCGATAAGACTTTTAACCCCAAAAAAAAATGGAGAAATCTGTAATACAGTAAAAAGTGGAGAAATCTGTAATACTATAAATTTAGATGTATTATAAATCTTAGTAAAAATTGCATTATTTTAAATAAATAAAAAAGAGTTATGAGGCACTTGTCTCATCCCACTTGCCCGCCCCTGCATACATTGTAATATCTTAACGTACAACTACACAAGACTGTGTTTGGTTTTTCTACATCATTTACATCGACAAAATCAGATTTATTGTCAAAATTTACTGAAATCAAATTATGATGTAAGAACGGTAAAGGTAAAACCGTTAATCATTTGACTAAAATCACTTCACACATAGTCTTTGAATTATTACGACTATATGATATCGGGATTAATTATATTTGTTTCTTTATCTAATAATTAGAATAATATTTTTTGTAAATATATAATTTCATCGGGAAACATATATATCGTATATATATATATATATATATATATATTTACAATTTGAACGTTTTGCATTGAAAAACAAGGGAACAACTATATATATATATATATATTTACAATTTGAACGTTTTGCATTGAAAAACAAGGGAACAACAACTTCTGTTTCTTCTTGTTATACTTTCAAAATCATCAAAATCATCTGCGTTCTCATACGTTTGAATCTTAATAAATAATATAAAGTTAAGAAACAAAAAAAAAGATTCTCATGTACTTGTAAATTACTCTTCATGCCCCACATCTTAACAGTTTCCATTCCACCAAACGTTCTAAAAAATCCATAACCTATATATTTAAACCAAAAAAATTAGAAAATTAATAATACTAAATCCACATTACACCAATAAAAAGCATATGATTTAATGTGTATAGACTGAGAGAGCTTGCCTCATCTGGCTCTTGAAGAGAATAAGAAGCTTTAGTCTCCTTGGCGTATTTGGATACAAGAATCCCAATACCTTGATTTTTATCTCTCAATATCTGTTACAATGTCACTTAAATCAATATTTATATACTTAAATATCCATCTAAACACCTTCTAATAAATTTAACTATCGAGACATATACACATATGTATTATATACCTTAAAGGCATCTTCGTCTGTACGATCATCTCCAATATATATAGGGAAAACATCGGTACAACTATCATATCCTACATATATATGCCAAATGTTAATATCAATTAGTAAAAATTAATTATAAGTTTAAACGTTTAAACGACAAGTAATTTTCATATACTCCGGTCCACCATTTTATATGATATTCATTATACAAAAAATCAATAATTAGATATGAATAAAAGTGTTACCGAGTGATTCTAACAAGAACTCGAGTGCTTTGCCTTTATCCCATTTAATGATTGGACGAATCTCCAACACCTGAAATAAATTAAAGCAGACATAAAAAGTAAATAATCATGACTAAAACAAAATCTTAGCTGAGATATGATCATATGAACTATACTTGAAATTATTATTTTTGTATAAAATTGTTACTTTTCTTCCTTGGGTAAGCATGAGCTTGGGGTAGTTCTTCAATACTGATCGAACTTGATGGGCCAAGTCACTCCATTTCTGTAAATTTGTATATTAGTTGGTGGATTATTTTTTGTTTTTTTTTTATAAAGAGGTAGATTAGTTTTAAAAATATATATATTAATATATAATTAATATGATAGAAACAAATTAATCTATACATTTTCTTCTACGCATCGAAAGTGAACAGACGCGCAAAATTTGTTGTTCTCAACTTTGGCTCCTGGAATCGATTTAGTTTTCTCGACTAGTTTTTCATAAACCTAAAACAAACAGAAAAACAACGTACTTTACTAATATTCATAGAATAAAAAGAAAATTCAGTGTTTTTTTTTTGGTTGGAAAATTTATTGTTTATTAATTGGGGTAGAATGTGACCTCGTTGATCACCGGGAGGAACTCTGTCGCAGGTTGACAAAGAAGAGATTGATTTTTCTGGATTTTGTTTAAAAAATGAGAAAGAAAGAAAACAAATTCGAAAAATAAAATAAAAATTATTGTAGATCAAATATTCATACTTTATTGCATATAGATCCTTTCTCTGGTCCTTTGATGTCCATGCCATGACTTCCAGCATAGTACAACTCAGTTAATTTCACAAAACTATAAACCTGAAACAAAATTTATAAAGATTAAATGAATGCATGATAACAACTCAGTTGGCGACAAAAAAAAAAACAAATTAAGAGTTAACAATGGAAAAAAAATGTGTGATACCTTCTCTCTGCATCTCCCACTAACTATGGCCGTCGGAAAACCCTTTGCCAGTTTCCTCACAGTATTTCGCATCTGAAATTTTATTATTAAATCACAAATATTATTTAATAAAGGGTAATTGCACTAAATGATCCATGAACTTATTAAATTAGGTAATCATTATATATAGTTTTTCCTGTTAAATACACAAAAGTTAGTGATATTTTCTAACAACATGTCAAAAGAATCTTATTAACATGCTATTATATTAACACTAGTATAGAAATAATACCCTACTAGTGTATTTTGCTAAAAAGATCATAATTATTTACTTGACTAACTTACATGATATAGTAAGAAAAATCTTACATTATGGTTATCGACCTAATTAACCTTTTAATAAATTAGAATTAACATAAAGATTCTATGTTATAGTTTTGAATATTTGTTTTCTAAATTTGAAAAAAAAAAACGTACCTTCTTGGACATGAAAGCTCGATCAGGATCATCAACAATGGGAGAGAGTGTACCATCGTAATCAAGAAACATAACAATTTGTTTTCCTTCAGATTCAAGAAGTATTTCTTCGAACATGTTCAAAGCTGAAGGATGTTCTTTCTGCATATAGCCAAATACGCAATTCTCTCGTTTAATAAAAGTGAAAATAATATAATAAAATAATAAACAGAGGAAGTAAGAAGACATTACATTCCAAGAAGATTGGCTATTGAAGGATTTAGGACGAGTAGGAGAACAAGCTCTCATGGAATCAACCCATGATCTTACCAACCCTCCTCTTCCCTCGCTGATCTGAAAATCTTTCGTCGCCGGTGACTTATCCCCGTCGTCTTCTCCGATATATAAAACTTCCGAGTTTGAGATGATATTTGTCTCCAACATTTTACTAATGTTCTCTTCAATGAATCTAACTGAAACATATAAGATTGAAACATATTATTAGTAAGATGTAAACTTCGTGTGTATATATATAATCGTTCTGTAATGTTATTATAATATTAACAAAACAAAAAATGATCTGTTAGTCCATTGCAAGAAACAAAATTTTACCCATTTTTGGATAAGAATCAAAACTTGAATTGAAATTATGATTTTGTTGGAAATGAGACTGAATGTGTGTTTAACTAAGGGGATGTACTGATTTTATAGTTGAAAAAAACACTTTAAAATTTAAAAGTTAAAAAGACAATATTAAAAGGGAAAATGAAAATCAGATATTGTTGTGTATTTGTGCCCAAGTCTAAACCATCGAGTGCGAGTTCCACTATACTCTCCACGTATAAATATGTGGATCCCATAGGGGGCTTCCTTGCTGGCTAGCTTTGGATATCTTTTGGTTATTAGGCGTTGGAGCGTTCCCATCAAGCGCCACGTGGTCCCCTCCAATTTGATCAAATAATATTGCTGGTTTTTAGTATATGGTCCACTTGCTTATATTTTAGCCTCGTTTAGGACTTACGAGAATGGATTCTAGCTTAACGGCAGATGATCTTATACTCTACGACGAATCAATGGATTTTACTGTATGTAATACACCCAACAATTGAAATAAGGAACGACTTCGCAAATAATTTTTTACTTAAACTGTTAAACACCAACAAATTGACACAGACAGTATTATATTTATAATATATTGATGCTCATATATAAACTTTTAGTAGTAATAATATAAACTTTTTTACTAGTAATAATCACCCCTGATTTTTTGGATAAAGATTGAGCCTTAAAATATTGTTATTAAATTTTTGGTGACCATGTTTGTAAGCTTTAAGCCTATCTTTTACTTGATAATCATGAGAATGTGAAATATTTTGAGTGTTTTTTTCTCCTTCCAACTCAATTTTTCTTCTAACAACTGACATTCACTCGATCAATGAAATAGTGATCTAATGGTAACACAAGAAGGTTGGTTCTCTTATGTCTTGGGTTCAAATCCTCATTGATACATAAAGGTATTCTTTAAATAGGTAATACAGTAAAGTAAAGGCTGACTCCAGATACATAAAGATTACGGACTAAAGATCCCGAATTCCCGTAGTTTATCAAAATAAAAAATTTACATGCATTCGCTTAATATTATAATAAATCAGACAAATCACATTCCAATACTTTACTTTGTTCCAATACAAAAATTTAATTTTTACTTTGAATATTTTTTTATATTAAGTGTTTTCTAACTTTTTATTTCACGCAATACTACTTACTAAGTAAATTGAGAAAATTACATATTCACAATGTCTTTTTTTTTTGTTAAAAGAAATAATCGCGGTATTTTTTCTAAGTATTTTCATACTACCCTTAATAGTGTAATTAGTTTTCACAAATTTCCTATATCAAAAGTCTAGGAACCGACAATGTCTACCAAACAACACCGTACCATAGTTGACTACCTGGTTTGATAGTAGAAACGTAGGTAGTAGAAATCTAAAAACCTTATTTGAGCTGCAAGAAACTTAGGTAGTAGAAATCTAAAAACCTTTTTCTTGTTTTGCAATACCTTTTCCATCTTCTTGAAATTTTAATAGTATAATCTTTAATTTATTTATATATAAAAAAAACAGTATGATTGGAATATATACACGTACAAGCCATTTTTTTGCCGACGCATATTTATATAAACCAATCACCATAACATGTAAGTTTATTTTGTTTTTTTGTTTTTAACATGCAATTTTATAATGAGACAAAAGTATGCCAAACTAAAATCGAACACGTTTTTGTTCTTTGAAGGTTTCAGTGTTTTAACAGCTGTTGCTGTTTGTTAAGTGCCACATGGCTAAGTAGTTAACAACTACTACTGTCCAGTCA
The DNA here is from genome assembly GCA_963555745.1 of Cardamine flexuosa. Taxonomy (NCBI): domain Eukaryota; kingdom Viridiplantae; phylum Streptophyta; class Magnoliopsida; order Brassicales; family Brassicaceae; genus Cardamine; species Cardamine flexuosa. Next base: position 24,930,201 of record OY743217.1, on the reverse strand, counting down.
ACGTCTGACACATTCTGACATTGGTTAGTTAAATCTAACCAATTAAGAAAATCCTCTTCTTTGTGTATTCTTATTGGAGATCTAACGAAAAACAAAAGTTGATTAATTGAGACTAGAGGTAAACTGGATCTTAGACCATCTCCATCGGTTGGTATTTAGCAGATGTTAATGGATCCTTAACCCAATAATGTTTTAAAATAAATCAAAATTAATAAAAATGTTAAAGAGTGGCACTTAAGTAAGAATTTTAAGGAGTGGCGTTTAAGGTAACGTGTCTTTTTGTGATTGGGCGTTTATTGTTGGTATTGAACTCCATCTGGTTATAATTGAATTCCAGATAGTTTAATAAATTAATTAACTAAAAATAATATTGTACTTCGATTGAACCAGATAGAGTTATATTGAATGATCTAGAGTTCAACTATAACCATACGGAATTCAAATACCATAATTTAAAATTTATAAATGCAATAATTTTTTTATTTACCAAAAATTTATAAATATGAAATATATATATATACATATATATATATATATATATTAAAGCAACCTATGTATGATTTTACCAGTAGAGGAGCAAAATAATATAAACACTTAACAAAATTCTTAACATTAATTTAATTTATTTATAATTAAATTAAATGCTAAATACTGGAGATGCTCTTATAGTCTTGAGTTCGTGGAGAGATGCTCTTGACTCTTCAGATATTTTTATTTACGTCTCATGGATCATGTTGACATTTGACGCTCACTACTTTCTTTTAAATTGTTTTAATCACTTTTTCGGTATTTTTTTTTACTCTATCAGTCACAACTCACAGCTAATATTGTAAAAGATTTTGATGGTGATGTGAAGTGTGAACCACTTCATTTATTTCCTACTGAGAACCGTTAATAGTGATTTCACATAAAGTTTTGCGGTGAATATTGTGGCGAGTGACATATTTTTTGGGGGGAAATATGTAAAATGTTGCATAAAATTAAGTAAAAGAAGTAAAAGAGGGATTCTGCATCATCACATGTGTGGATAATTGGATATGCCGTTTGTTCGGATGCAAATATTTTAATTAAAAAATATATATATTAAAATATATATATATAATTACTAGTTAGACAAAAAAATATAAGTAAAATCTATATAATAATAAGAGAAAATATCATAAAAATCTCTAACTATTAATATTTTTTCTACTAAAACCTCCAACTTTTTCTGTTTCCATAACAAACTTTCAAATCAATAATTTTGCTATAATAAACTTTCAACTCAATAAAATTGAGTCCAATGGAAAGTTAACTAAAAGTCAATGAAAAAAATATTTAACACTATTAACCTCTGTTAATTATTTGTTAACTCTGTTTATATTTTTTTATTATTTTTTTTACTATTTTTTATTTACATATAAGAAATTTTATTTTACCTTAAAAAAGTATTACCCTTTTAAAAAATGAATTTTATCCCTTTAAACAGAAAAATGTGATAATCTTTTTTTCCAAAATTATGATTTTTTTTTTCTAGATTTGAAGAAAAGATAGAAGAGGTTCAATTCGAGTTGGATTTTGGTGACTAAGCGGTTGCGAATAAATATAGTTAGCAAATAACTAACAGAGTTAGCAAATAATATAAACGAACACTTATTCACAACAATTCATTCACCAAAACCCAACTCAATTAAACCTCTTCTATCTTTTCTTCAAATCCAGAAAAAGAATAACCTTAATTTTGGAGAGAAAGATTATCACATCGTTTTTTTTGTTTAAAAAGGTAAAATACGTTTTTTTAAAAAGGGTACATTTTTTTGTTAGGTGAAATACATTTTCTTATATGTAAATAAAAATATTATAAAAATATAAACAGAGTTAACAAATAATTAACAGAGATTAATAGTGTTAAATGGTTTTTTGTTGACTTTTAGTCAATTCTTCATTAGGCTCGGTTTTATTGAGTTAAAAGTTTATTGCAGCAATATTATTGATTTGAAGGTTTGTTATAAAAATATAAAAAGTTGAAGATTTTAATTGGAAAATATTAATAGTTGGAGGTTTTTAATGGGATTTTTTCTCTGACGACAAACAAAAATAAAGAATAATAATGGGATTTTCCCTAATAATAACAATCTTAAATTGTCAAAAAAATATTGTTTGCATCTATTCATTTTAAAGTTACGTTTCATCATCATAAACTTGCATCTATTTATTTCATATTTTATCGTACAATGTATATAGAGATAAACTCCTACATAGTGATTTCTTATTATAACTTCGTGGACCTCATCTACTTACATGAGATGTGATGTTTTAACCATAGCTACAATCTCTGGAGCAAGGAAAACAGAAACTACCATTACATACGTATAGCCATATACATGATCTTTTAGGTCTAAGCTAGGTTTTGGAACCGACATGCAGTTCACGTGCAACGAATCAAAATTGTTTCGACCCACCACATGACCGATCTTACACATGACAGAACACTATCCATTTTCAGCCAAAACAACTTTTGGAAAACCTTTGCCTACTACACCAATTATGGTCCGTTATATGGCCACATATTTTTACTTCTTTTTTTGGTTCAACCTTCACATATTTTTACTAAGAAGTATAGATATGTGAAGGTGACATATAGATGTACATACAAAAAACAGAAAAATACATATCCAACATCGTTTCCATTAAATTAATCATGGTTTACGTCCAACATACGTAGAATATTTATACTATATAAATAAAATTCCGACAATCAATTCGATCACCGGTATTAATTAAATTTGTGAATTCTGAAAATTTAATAAAAATAAAACTTGGAAATGTTGTACATGAGACATCTATATAACCAGACCTAATCCTACCATTATAGTATTTTACCATCACTCGTTGGCTCATCATTTTTAGATAACGATATCAAAATATGTAACTAAAAGACTCAGACAATAACCACCTACCAAGCAATATCCATTAACAAGAAGAAAAAAGAGAACCACCAAGCAACATTGAATCCCAGACAGTGTTCAGTTTATTTAAAAAACAATTAGTGAATTTTCAAGTACTTTACTGGTTTTTTATCTACTAAATCAGGAAAAGCAATATTTATTCTAGATCTTTTGTTCCTTGAGAACATGACCCTCAATTATAGAAGGCTGCCAATGGCAATCCTATCTCCAAACTCTGAGCATATGATGGGATCGAACAAACAATCATCATGGCACGTGGATTATTTCAACGGTCACGATAGGTACCATGCCATAATTTCATGATGTGGTTTTTATGTAAGTAGCATGTAAACAGAAACGGATACATATAAACAAAATGGATAGGTGGAAGCGAAACTTGTAGAAACGCATAAACAATTTTTTCAGAAAATTAAGAAATGGGTATGTGTTGAAAATGTGAATATATATATATATATATATGATATAGTTGATACAAATAATTTAAAAATGTAATAAAATATAGAAAAACATATTTAAAAAATATTTGAAACAACAAAAATCCAACAAATAAGTATTAAATAGTTTAAGTGAAATAAAACATCATAACAATTAAAGTTAAACATTTAAATCATAAAATGATATAGATTTTTTTTAAGTTATAAACACTTAAGTTTCACTTCTAAGTTTTAACTGCTGTTTTAGATCATGATTAATTTTTAGAAAAAAAGAAAATATGAGATATTTATATGTTTAAATTAGTTATGATTTTTAAAAGTAAAAAAAAATACATATATCATGCATATCTTATGTTTTAAAATTATTTATTTATAAATTTCCAAATAAATAAAAAGTAAGTTTCCACCGTCCGAAACATAAATAGATGTTTCTGTTGAGTCTATAAATGACGATTTTTTAGAAACATATTTCCCTCGCATTTTTATCGAGTTTCCGTTTCTGAAATATTTCGGAAACAGAAAACAAATATCCTTTTCATGCTTCCTAGGTTTCTATCCACATGAGTGTCACACAAAACCTTTTTTCTTTAATTAATTATATATGTCAATACTGTTCATTTCTGTATGACAATATGGAAAGTTGATGAAAATAATTCCTTTTGATAATTTAATGAAATAACTAAAGTGAAAATAACCCCTTTTGATAATTTGTTTAATTTTCAGAAATTAGAGTATATATAATAAAATTCAAAATTGTTATTACAAATAAAGAAAATGAACATTTTTTTAACCCTGAAAATACACAAGCTTGAATGTTTCAGTAGCCGTGCCCCATTCTTTTTACGTTTCTATTGACATTTGCACTTTGTATTTTTTTTTGGTCAAAACATTTGTTCTTAATTATAGAGTAGAAATAATGAACTTGAAATTTATATATTGTTATATATATTAAAATAACTTTTTGGGAGACACTTGATGAGACACCTAGCTCATTTATATGGTGGGAATCCTTGTCGCCAACAAAAGAAAAAAGAAAAAAAAGAAAGAAAAGAAATATCACAAGAAAGAGCATTGCCCTTCAAAGTTCACACTAAATATTGTGGAAACAAAACATTAGTTTACCATATCATTTAAAAGAAAACAGTATATTTTAAAATCAAATGAAAATGTTAAGATATCATCATACACGATAGTTGATACAGTTTTGAAATGTTTAGGAAATACATAAGTGAAAATATCATACCTTGTTTTGTGTTTTTGTTTAGAAAAAAAAAACCAAAAAAAAACAAAATTGTACATAGGGCAAAACTAAATAAATTACAGTTCAATCATTTTCAGCATGTTGACAATAAATAAATGGAAATGAAGAAAGGAGAAATAGAAAGCTGGAAGCCTTTAATTTTGGGGAATATCATTTAAAAGCAACTATAAAGTAGGAATAGTATTATCAATATATTTCACATTCGATCAAGTTGTAAAAACCTTTTAGCTAAGGTTTGCAAAAATAAAATCTAAATAATACTGCTATCTTTGTAAATATAATTTTAAATTTTCTCGTATATCTGTTTTTAAACAATTCGCGCGCATGAGTTTAATGCGCATCGATTAAGATACTCACTTTCGTGAAAAGTTTTTTTTTTTCTCATCGTCGATCTGCACGTCTCTCCGGTGTCCAGTTGCGACCGGTGCCGCAAGGGATCCCTTTTTTTCCTTTTGATTCTCGATCCTTTTGTTCTATTAGCGGCTCTCTCTATTTCGATTTGAGTATTTGGTATCTATGTCGACCTTTCAGGTGGTTGGGTTCTCCTCCAGCGGTTCTTTTCGCTAGTCAAAGGCGAGAGGCCTCGACGGCTTGGATATGCTTACCCTCCCGATGCACTTTCTTCGGGTAAAGATCTGTTTATCATCTCCCATGCTCTTGTGTATCTTGCGGCGGAGCTTCTACTTCTCTCGGCGGAGCTGTTGGTTTGTGGCGATGCCCCTCCGTTAACGCTGGTTTCACAAGTCGTTTTGTTTGTTAGTTTGCTGCCTGGATTTTGGTTGTTGCTGTGAGTTGTGGCTAGCGGGTGCATCGGCTGTTTGCCTTTGATTGTGTTCTATCTGTGTTCTAGAGGAACTAGTAAAGCTTTGGCCTTCAACTGTGTCTTTCTCTGTACTAGCCGACTTTGGGAGTGAACTTGGTGGGGGAGCTCGTACTGTTTGTGGTTCTTAGTTCGTAAAGTTTCATTCTGCGTTAGCTCATGGAATAGTTGGCCGTTGAAGGCTCAGTCTTGAGCCTTCAGTGAAAAGACTTCTAGTGCTTTTTGCTCTGCGTTTTTTCAACGGTTACGAAGTGTTCTCGCACCTCGATTTCATCAACTCAACTATTTAATTATTTACTTATTATTTTTATTTAATTAAATATTTATTATTAAAAATATATCTTAAATTGTTTAAAAAAAATAGAAATTATATTTTATTAGAGAACATAGTTAGTTACAAAACTTTAGTTTTTTACATGAATAAATAAATTAATTTTTTATATGAAAATTTTTTTACAAAAATATTTAAAATCTATATAATGTCCAAATGCTTTTGGTTTCCATTTTTTTTTTTGGGTTTTTACAAAAAACCATAGATTTTTTTTTTTTTATTAACCATCACCTCAAAGTTGTGCAAGTCAATCCCCTCAGCTCCAAAGCCACCTCTATATAGCTGTCGACCATATTATCGACGTATCGTTTTACATTAATTAACAGAATCTCCAAAACAATAAAGCATTCACTTTTTATTATTAATTTCATTTTAGATTCTTTTTACATTAATTAATTGACATGAATTCATGCTGTTCTTCTTCTTCATTGTTCGTGAACTGGATAAAGGAGGAAAACGATTAATTTTCTGATTCCACAAGTTCATGAGTTTTTTTTTAATTGCTCATATGATTTTAATCTTCAAAAAGTTAATCAAAACAATCCATTACATCCAATTTCAGTTTTAGTTACAACAAAAGAAAAACACAGAAATAAATCCTAAATCCCTAAAAGTTCATCCCCAAATTTGGAGACTTTCCTTGCGATGATTCACCCTTAGTCGTTTTTATTTACAATAGAACTACAGAGCTCCAGTCCCTTAGTCGTTTCCAAACGATGAAATCATGACATGAATTAATTGACAAGAACCAAGGCAGGATAGAAACACTGAATAAAGGAGAAAAATGATCTGACTGAAAGTAGGACAGATATAGCTAATAGATCTGATACAGGAGCTGTGAAATTGAAGATGTTTGCAGACAAACCACACCGTTGATCATACAGATCCGGTGTCTTCTACTTCCCAACCAACCAGATCTCAAAGCTTCAGCCTCTGCTCCATTATCATCTTCAACCACCAAAAGTTATCTTTGCTTTAAAGTTTAAACTGTGAAAACCAGAAAACCCAAAGAAAGACAGATGATATAAAGCAAACACAAGACTCAGACCAGGGCTGCCACTGTGGGAGCTGCCTAATGCCAGTCACCGGAGCAAACTTTGATGGAGACTCTGAGAAGAATTAAGAGATAAGACGGAGGTCAGATGGATCTTAAGAACATGTGACATAAGCAATCATGTTGAGTTAAGCAATTAAGGCCGATGAAGAATCTTAAGCAATCGAGCATTGGATAGGATTTTAGTTAATGTTTTAACTGTGTTGGCCATTGAAAATCATGTTGTTTTGGCTATTGAAAAACGACAAGGAAACATATAAACAGTATGTAGATTTTGTATTTTAAAACTATGTGGTTTTGACTATTCTGTTAGTTTTTTAATAGAACTAAACGAAGTCACGTTGACATAATGGCTATATTGCGGGTGATTTTTGAGATAGAGAGTTTAACTTGCATGACTTTGAAGTGATGATTAATCTTGCAAAAGAAAATAAAGATTGATGATTATTTTGCACAAAACGCTTTTTCAATTATTATGTTAGATAATATGGACAAAATATCAGAAATTCAAAATACTAAACCAAATCCAATCTAAAAAGCCGTAATAACCCAAAAAAAATTCAAATTGATCATACACTCCAATATCCGAAAGACCAAACATAAATTGAACCGAATCAAGAACCGAATAGATACCCAAAATACTCGAAATACAGTTATATACCCAAAAATATTAATAATATTTAGACTTGATATAACTCAATTACTCTCCAATTGTAAACCCAAAAATATCTATTTTTTCTATATCAAATAATTAAAATATCTAAAATTAACTAAAATATCTGAAAGGTCTAGGTATACACACTTGATTTATCTAAAATTACTCAATGTTAAATCAGTTTTTCTTCATACACACTTGATTTTGCTATACAAATTTAACTCAATTTTTAGTCATATTAAAATCTTACTCTAATCTCATGTATACTCCATATAAATTAATAGAAGTCAAAACTTTTATATCAAAATAATATGCATTATATCATACAAATATCCATATATAATTAATATTATAAAATAATTAAAAATAAATAACAACAATATTAGTGATTTAGTAGAAATCATGAAACTTGGAAAACTACTATTGCAAATAAAAAAAATTAGATTACAAATTTCGTTTTGATATTTATTTTAAATAGATTTCTTAATTTTAGTTATTGATTAGTTAAGTTAACAATTTTGTGATTTTCTTTTTTCCTTTTTAAAAATTCTACATTTTTTTCTATTTGTTTTAAATGTATTTTTTAATTTAGTTATTGATTAGATAATTTAACATTTTTGTGATTCATTTTTTTCTGTTTTAAAAAAACTTCACTTTTTCCGGTTTTTTTTTTGGGATTTATGAATTTTAGTTGATGATTTGATATATTAACAATTACTAAATTTGCTTTTTTGATAAATCTTTTTATATATAATTTGACACGTGGTAAAACGTGAATGATTAGTGACACGTATCAAGATCTCTTGAGTTATAATTTTGACATGTGTTTAGACACGTATCAAGATCTCTTGAGTTATAATTTTGACATGTGTTTACTTCTGGTGAGTGCAACACAAGTTTATATAATAAAATATATTTATCAGGTATAAATGTTCCACATCAAATGTAGATTAGAGTATTAAGTGGTATTTAAAAAAATATGGACTAATCCACTCATTTGCTAATTAGTTTTAAGTTGGAAGCTTATAGTTAATATTGTATCAAAACTCAATCTACATATGTTCAATTCGATTCATAATCGGCCCAATCTAATAATCGGCATGTTGATCCTTGTCCGAAAATATCAAAACTAATGAATAGAAAATACAATCTTCTCAAAAAAGCATATTAAAGATAAATATCTCATATCATATATAAATTGAAATATTAAATAATATATAAAAGAATATGTATCAATTCACTCATTATTAGCTAACTGGTTTTAAGTTGAAAATTCATAATCTAATTATATATACATATATCTGCTTTTAGAGTTGGGTTTGTCCGTTTGTGTCGTTAGATTGGCCAAATGTTATGTGAAAGGAAACCTCCCATTCGTAGAAGGTCTCGACCTCTGGGTGTTCGAGTAAAAAGCTCACGTGCCTCTCATGTTCAACTAATGCAATGGCAAAACTAATAAAACATACGTAGTTCTATTATTATATATTTATAGAAATTGTATTGTAAATAGCTTATTTGGATCTTAACTAAATCCATTAGAACAGCTCCATTGGTAGAAGGGTGTCTTTAAAATTTAAAAAGAATAAAAAATAATGTGAAAATATATTTAAATGTAATGAGAGTGTCTCTACATAAACACTTAAGACCCTAAAGTGGGAAATGTCTTAAAATTTTAGTATTAAATTATATCTAAGACATCCATGTGAATATCTGGGATAAAGATGGTCTTTAAACACTTTTTAACATATAATGTTTTTTTCTTTCGACCATATTGTTAAAACTTATGGGTGACACCACTCTTCCACACCTAGCTCCGCCTCTGAATGTCTGAAAATTTTAAAGCATACAATACAACTTAAAGATTCATAAGGAGTATTACATATGGTCACACTTTTACTCTTTTCATTTTAAAATAAGTGTCATTCAAGTTTTTTAAAAAAACTTTAAATTGTTTTTTTAAAGATTTTTAAACGAAATATTTGGTAAAAGTTAAAGTTTTTATTCATAATATTTTAATGCATTGTCTAATATGTTTTTTAATAAGGAGTAGGAAACAACTTTTTGCTAATTTTTTCAATATGTGTGAAAAAATCTTGAAGGACACTTATTTTAAAACGGAGAGAACATGATTTATCTAACAAAAACTATTATTGTGTACAAAATTAGTAAATCACTACATACATTAATTGATTATTAGTTTCCTAATTATTTAACACTAATTGTTTAAAAATATAATCTCACTTTTTGTTAACATCAGTTCTAAATGTCGTAAAACCTTTTTAATGAAAGAAATTTCACAAACATTGGTTGGCTTCAGATTCTTGGTGCTTTAGTGTAAAAGAGCTAACGAAAACCATTCACAGATGATGCCATATTCGATTTGCTAGAGTGGTTCGTGTTCTTGAGAGCAAATCCGTATTCGATGTGAAGAGTCGACTTCACTGAATCCATATTCGACTACATTTGCCAAAAAATAATATTAATCTATTTTGAATTACAATAGAAGCCAGTGTCTTCATTTAATAATTAATGAATTTGTGTATTAGTGATTTAAAAGTATAATGGCTTAGGTAACTCTTGACATCCTCCAAAAGTCACCAACCTTAAACTTACTTTCCTTTGAAAATTAATTGATATAAATACTTTTCATTTTTATAAGATATAAGTACTTTTCCATATGTATCAATTAAAAACACAAAATAAACTATACATGTAGCATATATGTTTGAAATAACAAGCTTAGCATATTTTCAGCTAAATTCTATGTTATGAGACAAACCAATGTCCCGAAAGATTAGAAAATAAGTTTCTAATATATAAGTCAAGTCAAACACCACTTAGAATAAAGCCTTTTGGGAAGGAGCCCAAAAACAAATCCGTGCGGACTTTGCCACTTAAGCCCAAAACAGATAATATCATTCTAATAATTTGTGATAATTCACAATTGGTATCAGAATCAGGCTAAAAAAAGTGGACCTACTAAAGTGGGTGTGGGCTGTAAGTTTAGTGTGATAGGATACTTCAATGTGACACGATTAAAATAGTGTATCAAGAGAACCATACGAATAAGAAGTGCCGGAGACTAAGTGCCAAGGTTTCGCTAGAGGGAAGGCTACGGTTCGTTGTCCATTATTTGAGGGAAGATGTGTTGTGAGACAAACCAATGTCCCACATCAGAAAACTAGAAAATAAGTTTATAATATATAAGTCAAGTCAAGCACCACTTACAGCTCAACATTCTGCATGAGCCAACACTTCATCAATCCTACAGTTTTGCAGCACCGACACACACCAACTACGGTCATATATATCAACGACGCCTCAACTCATAAAATAAACTCCACTTAAATTTAGTTCAATGTAACCTCACTTTATGAAAAAAAATGTAAAGAATCTAATATATTATAAAACAAATGAACCACATTTATTAGTATAGATTTTTTTGTTGGGTTAAAACTACTGGTTCTTCAGACTTCAGCTCAGACCTGTTTTATAAGAGCATTTACATTAGTACATACCCACATGGATATCTCAAAAGATTAAAAATAGTGATTTAAATAAAATAAAAAAATTGATAAATACAAAAGTGATTTGTGTAATGCGGTATCTAGCACTATTGACAAAATCTCTCAAATGAGATACTTTTGTAATAGTGCTAAATATCCTCACTACACATGTCACTTTTTTATTTATCAAAATTTTATTTTATTTAAAGCATTATTTTTAATTTTTGAGATACTCATGTGGGTATTTACTAATGAAAATACTCTAAGATTTTTAGGTCCTAGTTAGGCAAATTTAATTTGCAAAGCTCTTTTATAATTTTTTTTGTTTCAAGTTTTTACTTTTAAGATTTTTTTTTTTGAATTTTAGTATGCATCTATAACAAATGTCTATGCTGCCATGAGACAGAGAAACCGATATTGAAACATAGACAACACAATAAAAACTGTAAATAATTAGTCGCCAACTCATATATGTATGAAGTATTAAAAAAATGGACATATAATTAATTAATTAGGTTTTCTGTAGAATTAAAGGCACTAAACAGATTCCAACCGAAACAGTTGGTAATGGAGATATTTTGTGACCAATGTCTAAGCTTGGTTGTTGGAGTTATGCTCTTTCTACGTGTCTTGCACTAACCCTAAACCCGATTGTTTAATTTAATATCTTAGTGCGATTAACTCTTTTTGTTTTTTTATTAATCATATTTTTAATACTTTCTCTGTTTCATTTTAATTATTATTTTAGATTTTAAAATTTGTTTTACTACAAATGTTATTTTAGGTTTCTAATACATTAATTTGACAAAATTTATAATATTATCCCTATTAGTTAAATGTATTGAGCAATAAAAAAATATATGAAAGATATAATAGATAAATTCATGTTTTCTTAATTAGTATACAAAAAAATTAAATTATAAAAAAATGAAACCAAAAAAGTAGTAGTTGCAGTTAGTAAACATGGATGATCTTTAGATTAAGTATTGCGAATCTGAAATAAGTAAAAGTTTTGTGAAACATTAATTTATGGCTCGTATATATATGGTCTCTGCCATTAAGGGAGAAGTCACGTTTCTTAATGAATGTTAGTATCTTTCACAACATCACATATGAAATATTTAAAGTACTCATTTATTTTCTTAGTTTCTTTTTATTTGTAGTTTTAGGGTTTTTTTTTTTTTTTGACATCTCATTTTTTTTTTGACATCATTTAAGGGTTTTTTTTGTTACAAAATAAATGTTGTTTTCAGTTTCTTAAATATAAATGATCAATACTTTACATTTTTATCCTTGTAATTAAAACCAATTTTGGTCAAAAAGCTCAAAACCCAAAATGATTAAACAGTAGAATATGAGGTTATAATAGATATTTTGTATGTTTTTTTTTAAATAGTGTGCAAAATAAAACTACAAATAAAAAGAAACTGAAGGAGTATCAGATACTGAAATCTAGACCTTCTAACAAAAAAAAGTTTATATTTAAATTTTACAGTTAAATAAAATTCACGGCATTTTAGAACAAGAAAAATGTCGAAAAAAACATGATTTTTTTTTAAATGGATATTTTAGTCATAAATTTTTAAAGTACTATTTAAGTGCCAAACATTTTGTTAACTTTCAAACTAAATACACAATTTTTGTTGACTAGGCTATTTTGGACATGTCGTTAAGTTTCGGCTAACAAAAAAATTACAAGTCAACTTTCCGTTAGTAGTCTCCATTAATATCAAAACGGCGTTATTTCGTTAAAAAAAATGTACCCACTAAGGATCGAACGCTGACTTTAAAGACTGATAATAAACATTAAAACATTGAGCCATGACAACAATATGTAACTAATAAAAACAGAGCGTATATATATAAACAATTAATTTAAAATAACAAAATGAGAAAAATATTACATATATATGTAATTAATTAAACATAAAAAATTAGTAATAATCATTGATCCATGATAAAAATTTGTTAGTTTTGTTATTAGGAAAAACTGATGGGGATTTCTCTATATATATACACAATTAAACTAAATTTTTTTTAAAAACTAATAATAACCGTCAAGCTACGATAATATAGTCTTAGTATTTTTTTAATATTTTGGGTAGGGATCATATATATATATACACATATAATTAAACTAAAAATATGGATTAATTAAAAAACTGTTATCTATATATATATATACACAATTAAATTAAAATATTTAAATTAGCTATAGCAGTTGAGACACAATAAATAATATTTTAGCTTCTTCTTTTTTTTTTAACTTTGGTGGGGGTTATATATATATGCAATTAACTAAAAAAAAAAACTAAATTTTTTTTATCGTGTCAATTAACTTAATTATGTATATATATATATATATATATATATTTAATTTGTTTATAAATTGACCGTGGATCAATGGTTATTATTAATATTTATTTTTAGTTACATATATATATATATATTTGTTTTTTTTTTTTATTTTAAAATAATTGCTTATATATATATATATATAATTTGTTTGCTATAATAACAAATTGTTATCATGGCTCAACGGAAACATGTTAGTTATGAGTTTAAAAGGTCAGCAGTTAAGATGTCGTTTTGATATTAATAGAGACTACTAACAGAAAATTAACTATGTGATTGTCTTATTAACGGAACATTAACGACATTTTCAAAATTGTCTAGTCAACAAAAACTTCGTATGTAATCTGAAGTCAACAAATTTTTTGGCATTTAAATGACATTTTGAAAATTCATGATTAAAACATCCACTATTTTGAAAGTTCATACTTTTTCGACATTTTTTCCTTTTTAAAACTATTTGTAACTCAAATATTTTCATTAAACATATATTTATATGGTACAATAGTTTTTTTCTTCAAATTATAACTCACCTTTGTATGTATACTATTATTTTATTTTTTAACTGTATGTTTTAATTTATATGTATATTTGAAAGAAAAATAATTAAAAATACAGGTTCCAAATTCTCTTTAAAAAAATTTAATTGAGGTTTCCCTTGAGCGCTCCATTTGCTGGTGCTTAACACCATTGTAATAAAGTTGAAAGCTAATAAAATCTCATATATAATTTTCAATTTTACCCTTTATATAAGTATAATCTTCCACCCTTTCGAAAAAAACCCTTTTACATATATAAAAGAGAATATTACACCTATCATTAATTCTTTAGTTTGATTAAGTGAATTCATGGATAAATCGGCAAAGAAATTGTTGGTATTTACCTCTTCGTTTTTGTTCTCCAGAATTTTCATGTTAATATATTATCCACGGTTATTGTTTTGGTCCACATTAATTTTTTACCTCTGTATTTCCGTTCTCCACAACTTTCATGTTAATACCTTGTCCATTGTCATTGTTTTGGTCCATGTTAATTGTTTACGTCCATAAAATTTGAAACTTGTCCATATATATTAAAGTAGTTTACAATTATAACTCCAAATGAAGTTATTTCATATGAAAACTTGTCCATGCATATTACAATTTACAAGTTGTCTACAACTATTAAGTTTGTCCATTAATGTCGACATTTTCTAAGTGTAACTATTCCTTTTTGATCTATGGTAATTGTTTTTTTCCATAAAATTTGGCCCACGCTTATTATTGTGTCCATGCAAATAGCGTTATGCGATTACAAAAAGTGAAAGAGTAATTTCGACTTTGCATCAGGTCTATGCCACATAAAAATGGCAAGATTGAAAGCTCAATTCAAAAGGGGCATGAAAGAAATGATGTATTGATCTTGTGGCATAAATGACAAAATTCATAAAACATCCAATCATACACATTAATATATAATAAATACATATTTCTGTTAATATTTTGCTAATAATTTTATTAAAATTTTCATAATTACTTTAAATTTTAAGGATTTTACTTTTAAAATAAAAATGTCCATAAAATTATGTAGCCAACTTTGGTTGGCCAATGTTTTATGAATCTTTTAATGATAATTTTTTAAATAGTTTTAAAGATATCAAATTTCTTTTGATAAGCCTAGCTAGAGCCATATACTAAAAATGGCGACTTCTAAGAGTTAGTTTACTAATAGTCTAATATCACAACATTACTTTGGTTGTTTCAATACCAAAATAAGTAACAAAGTAAATAAAGCATGCATATATATATACAACAAAAAAGTAAGAAAACGATAAGAAAATTAACTTTCAAAGTCAAAATAGATCAAGAAGTCAATTATAAAGTGAACGGAGGGATACATGCATGCTTTATACATCTTAAATGGAAACTTTAAAGTTTTATAAATACATTTTGTAGAACATGCTATGCGGTCGTTTAATTTATCTTAGATATTTTACCATGATAAGGGTTCTTGCAAGAATGGCACAATGGCATGAGAAATAATACATTTGCCAAGAATTTGTACAAATTTGGATAAATCTTGACGAGGTTTCACATATGGATCTTCACCAAAATAAACATTCACTATGAAAAGTGGTGCAACATTCATTGCACCAATAGAACGCATTTGTCTCGGTGTCTTTTAAATTACGTTCGCACACCTCGCACCAATCTTTGTCATATATTTCTTTCCCATATAAATTTGTGAGAAAGTGTGTGTCATGCTTATACTTTACTCTGTCTGGTAAAGTAGCACACTTAATACATACAATAAAATCACATTTAATGCAATTTAATTGTTTAAGACACTCTGTTTTGCAAAAGTGACATATTGGTTTTTTTACTGGATCTAAAGCTAAGAACAATGGATGTTCATGACCTTTATAACCAAATGGCTCAGAAATTGAAGCACACCGTACATGTAGATCATAATCGCAGTCACCTATGTGACACCCATAAACAAAGCCACCAAAACCACGTCTACACGCATTACAAAAGATCCCGCGGAGATGATATTCATTCAAAGCCTTCAACGTAAGTGGATGTGGATGTAATGCATAATGTAATATTCGAGGAAGATTAGCACATGTTTCATGGAGAATGAACTCACATTCTAAACAAGAATAGAAGTTACCTTCATAGATTTGAAGGGCACATGCTCGACAAAGCTTTTTTTCGTCATAATGTATGTTGACCATGAGTCGGAGATGATGGTCATGAAGAAAATACATTATCACTCCTGTAGATATTATATTGAACGACCCAATATCTTGTGTTATATCATCTTTTTCTGGTACACCTTCTAGTTCTTCTCCATTCCACACATCTTTCCCTAGAGCACATCTTGGATGAGCAACGTAATCATTACACTTTTCACAAGTATATGCACCATAACCACCTTTAATATTTTTACGGCATACCCCACAAGAACTTTCTCCAGATTGATGAAAATTTATATAGGAGATACGGTGGTGATGACGTGATATCTTGATAATATGTGGAGCATACATACAATCGTTATGAGCTACAAAGTTGCATCTGAGACAAACGTAGGTGGGATAAAAAGTTTTTAACCCACAAACGTTGCAAATTAAAAAATTTTGCCTAGGGAAAAATGTGAGAGGGTGGACATGAGTTTTTGGGTTTTCTATAACAAAGAGTATTGGTTTCATCGCACATATTGGATGCATGAAAGCCTGACACATCGCACAATGATAGACCAGAGAGTTTGCTCTTCTTCCACAACAAAAACACTCAGTAATACGACCAAGAAATGGATGAGGATGAAAGTAAAGTTCGAGAGAATGCTCAGGGTGGTAAGGATGTTTTATTTGAAGGGGAGATTGGACACATTCTTTGTGGTACACTACATCACAATATTTACAGAAATAATAGTTTGTACCGGAATTTGAGCCTCGGCATGCAGAACATCCACCATCAATATCGAATTCTTTATTGTTACACCAAAACAAAGGGAGTACGGGATGATAAAAGTACGACGTCTTTATAGAGAAGCCATACTCAGGGTGAGAAATGAGAGGGAAAGTGGTCATCCTCATTGAATAATTTAGAGAATTACTGTCTTCGTACCATCGTCTACGAGGACATAAGAAAAGAGGTTGAAGAAGGTGATTATCACTGACTGCTTCACCATAAGAGGTTGGGCTTTTTTTTTGCTCTGTGGAATCGTACTTGGGGTGGTGATATACCAGCTGAAACAGGTTACCATCCTTTTCCACCTCATGGAATCTACCGACATAATCCATTGTAGCTCTCAATATTATTTACTATATGTTAAGATCTTTAAAATGATTTGTTATCCCATTTTCAACAATCTTCCACTATAAATATGAAAATTTGAATCCAAATGAATATTTCTACTTTTAGTTATCGGATACTTTACGTTAAAGCAATGTTGATTTTGTTCTTTTCTTTATAATTGTAATAATGTTCTTTCCATGCAATTAAAGAATCAACATATTTTTTTTTGTTAAAATGAGAATCAACTTTTCTTTGTTCAAGGTTTTCTTCCTTTCTAACATTATGTGACTTTTCAAGATTTTAGTTTTACGTTTCAAATTTTCTTCATAGAGATTGAATATCATATTTGTGCATGTTTATAGATATCTTGGTTCCGTTTTTTTCTTTTAGATCTCGACGTTTTGATACTCATTTTGTCACTCAGTTCTGTTTCTTCTATAATTTTTCACTACATGGTCCTTTTTCATATATCATTTTTCTTCTTAACAATTTAAAATATATATGATCTTAAATTTTTATTTCTCTTACTAATATACTATGAACAAAAATATTTATCAATATTTTAATAGTTTGTTGCGTTTATAGAAACTAATATGTGATAAGATTGATAATTATATTTATCTTAAAGAAACTGAAAAATCTGACCTTTCACATTTTATAAAATTTTAGAAATACTGTACAAATTTATTTTCAATATATCAATTCAATTTATTTTCATTCTAAATCTGACAATCTTGAACATATTGTTTCGATATGAACATATATTTACTCTTAGTCTTAGAATAACTACTTTTTACGTAAACCAATTTGTTATGCAAAGTTAAAAACATATAAATAAATGAAAAATCATATGAATTTAGTTAATTTTATTTCTTAAAGTCATATTCTTATTATTTTAAACGTGGAAAACTCTATTTGATAATATTCTTTCCTTACTGATAAAATCTCATTTTCTTTGCACTGATTTTTCGTATATTCCAAAACTATCTTGAGTCTTCAGATAAATAACATTTTGTGATCAGTATTGAAGATATATAATTTTTTTAATTCTTAAATTATTCTTGTTCTTTAAAATTAAGTAGGAAGCTTTTTTCTATAAAAATATTTTCTCACAAATAAAAACTTCTTCTCGTTTGCACATGGTTTTCATACTTTCTGAAACTATCGTCAGTCTTGAAGATAATTAATTTTATTGATCAGTTATTTAGCCATCTAATCAGGTGGTGTATGCAAAATTATGTACTATTAAAAAAGAAATCATGTACTATCTCTGTTTCACTATAAGTGTCATTTAAAACTTTTGTACACATATATAGAAAATATTTTAGTTTAAATTTTTAATATACTATATAAATTTATTGGTTAATAGTATATTAAATTAGTAGAGATAAAACTAATCATTTTCTCAAAATTCTCCTTTGAAATATAAAATGTCACTTATCCCAAAAAAATAATCTATAAACTATTATTTGAGCAATGTTAAAAGCAAAATAACATTGCATTTACATGGCATATTATAGAAAATGTCATTGAAAAATATTTTTAATTTTTTAAATCTTACTTTGATGTAAAAAAAAAAATCTTACTAATAATCATAATAATTTTTTATTTAATTAATCAATTCCCTAATCAATAGCACAAATATTCGATATATTCATATTTCAAATTTTAATTCTTAATATTTTAAATTTAATTATTTTATTTTATTTAGTATCTCCTAAATAAATATGAAGTTGTTTAGTTAGAGTACTTAAACAATATATTATTCAACTTTTTAAAATAAAGTCATTAAGGATACAACAATAATCATAAAACTATATAATTAAATTAAAATTTCAGATAATATTTAAACAATTATTACTTTCCAAAAAAATAAACTCATTTTGTCTCTCTTATTAATTATGGATAAAATTAAAATTAATATTTTTACCATCCAATTTTAAATCATCTGGATATTAAAATATATTAATTTTTATAATGGATCATGACAGGTCAAGACATGTAAGAGCATATATAAAGACAGATTAGGATGGTTCATAATAGACTGGATTTTAGATAGAATTTCCAATTATTAATAATTATTGATATATTGTAGTAAATTAAACAGTTATACATATTTTAAATAATATAAAATATATACATAACACACTTAATTTCCACAATGTAATTATATTATAATCTAACTTATTAAATAAAATTTTCAAAAGAATATCACACCACACATAATTATATATTAGTAATTTTAATTAATACAACACAATGCATATATAATAATAATGATAATAATAATAAATAAGCTAAATAAGATACTAAAACATAAAATAAATCTAATTTAAAACACTACTAAATATTTATGACACTGCACATCGCGGGTTACTATCTAGTTAAAGTTTTCAATTGATAGTTAATATGAAACTGAGAGAAATTAATAATAGTTAATATCATAACTATATTTGTGTAAATTCAT
Source organism: Cardamine flexuosa (assembly GCA_963555745.1). NCBI lineage: Eukaryota > Viridiplantae > Streptophyta > Magnoliopsida > Brassicales > Brassicaceae > Cardamine > Cardamine flexuosa. Next base: position 24,910,594 of record OY743217.1, on the reverse strand, counting down.
CGAATTGTTAAAAAAAAATTAACGTCTAATGTAGAATTATTAATTTACAATGTTAGTAGGATCATATATTACATAAAGTTTTCTAGAAAATATTGTTTTATTATTTATTAAATTGTGTTAGGTTTTAGAGATTTTTAGCAAAATAGACATATTCTAATTTCTTTATTAAAAAAATATATTTTTTGCTATCCATTTTCAAATATGCCACTTATCCTAATATGTAGTGACTATTTTATTCTTGCATTATCTTTCTATTTCATTATTTTTAATATGTAATAACTATTTTATCCTTGCTTTATCTTTATATTTTATTATTTTTCTTTCATTCTTTTTCCACCTTCCATGTTTCTCTCATTTTTTCATTTTGTCCTTCTCTACTCTCTCCATGCTTCCTGCTTCTCTTCCCATCTGTTTATTTTATCTTTTTTTATTTTACTACATGTTACATATGGACAATATAAAATAATGGACAAGTTAAAAGAAGCAGAAGATGTAATTTGTCATTTTTCTATGGACCACTTCACATAGATAATAAATATTAAGGCATATATTGTCTATCAATGGATAATTTGGAAAAACAAAGAAAATGAAAAAAAAGATTGATGGACAAGAAAACAGACAATGGAAAACTTGGTAGACGAAATGGGATTAAACAACAAGAAAAAGTGGAAGATGTTTTCTCTTTAGTGGACCACTTTACATAGACAATATTAAGTTACAATTTCTCCATCAGTGATTCAGTGGAATGGACAATATGGGATGATGGACAAGTCGAAATACAAAATAAGATTGATGGAAAAAAATAAGTAGAAAATGTAATTTGTTATTCTCTTGAACCTCGTGTACAACTTCGTGTAGACAATAGTAGGACATAAATTGGCCATCAATAGACAATATAGAACACTGAACAAGTAGGAAGATGAAATGAGATTGATGGACAATTGATGTGGTATCATGTTTTACCCAAACCAAAAAACTCCGCAAGTGCACGGGTGTGCACGATAGCATAGTGGTGCAATCGAATCCACAGAGAATATAGTGCACTTTAGATCTGTATATCTAAATAGAGCTATGATGAAGAATATAAAAATGATGGCATAGAGAAAATCTGAATATAAATTCAAAAATATTCAAATAAAGAAATAAAAATCAATTAAAACAAATGTTGGGATCTGGGAAATCAAAAAAAATTAATTAAATAAAATAGGATATCTAACCGGATTAGCAGTTCAATGTTCTAGATCTAAAACTCAGAACACTATAGAAAAATAAACCACCTCTCGCATGAGAATATCATCTTGGTCATAGATCCACTAGGATCTTATGCCAGCATTTATTAACAGGTCTGATATTGTTCACCTGTAGATCCAACCTCGACTCTCGTCAGCTGACAATCTCAAGCTTATAAACTATAGATTTAGGAAAGACTAAACAATGCTAGCTGTATTAGAAACCCTAGAAATCATTTGATAGATTCATTAACCTAACAAAAGCATTAGCTTCATAGAAATATAGATCGAATAATCATAACCCTAATCTATAACAATAAACTGATTAAACATTTAAATCTCTTTGAATATATTTCATCTCCCAACAAACAGATCTACTCAACAATGGCAAACGATTGATAGATCATAGTGAAATATAACATAAAATTCAAAGAAAAAGATGAAGATAGAGTGTAGATCCAATAATTCAATACAAAAATGTTTAGATCTGAAAATGAAATAAATACAAAGGAAATGGTGAAAAATCGTGTCTAGATCTCCTTGGGCGCTCAGCAAATGACCACTTTTTATAGGGAAGTCTTTAGGTAAAAAATCAGAGTAAATGCTTGATTTGAAGAATATTCGTGATCGGAATTGATCGATCCAGTTTGGAAAATATCCAGATTTTCCTCCATCCCTGATCGCGAGCCTTTGTAAGTGCTGCCAACACTGCCATAGATTCAGCCATTAGAGGAGAAGATACAAAAGTTTGAGATTGTGCTCCTTGTAATAGGAGTTTTGAAGACTGATCTGTGAAGACCCAGCCTATTCCGGCGGATTTATCGATCTGGCGCCGTGCCGCATCAGTATTACATACAATAGCATCTGGCGGTGGTGGTGTGAATGGTCGTTTCATCGACCTGATCTGGGCCTTTAGTACTAGCCCTTGTGCCTCTTGCCATTCTCATGCTTCCAATAGGGTTTTATGTATTGTTTCCGTCTCTGAGAATGGTCTTCTTTCAAATATTTTATAGTTTCTAGCCAACCAAATCGCCCAACACACCCAAGGGAAGAGAGGTCGCAATCCAATCCCAGATGGGGTAAGCAAGTCCACTTACTAGCTGCCATAAGGGTTGTTCTAAAGTCTGTTTCTGCCACCGACTCAAAAGGTGGTTAATAAAGGAGCTAACTTCCATACAGATTTCGCACACTCACATTGAAAGAAGATGTAGGACACTGTTTCCAGATCACCGCATCTGCTGCAGCTTGAGCTTTGTACCATACCACGTTTCAGTAGATTTTCTCCCGTGGGCAGGGCTCCTTGGAGGATTTTCCAGATGAATACCTTCAGCTTAGGTGAGAATTTACCTGACCAAATTTCTTTCATCCAGTTAAAGTTCTGAGATGATGATAGTTCTTATGTTGTAACCTTCAACAGTGATGTGGCTGAGTGATAGCCTGATTTTTTCGTGTAGGCTCCCAACTCTAGTGGAAGCCATATATACGTATCTTCCTTTCCAGTAAAGCTTGGTCTAAGACAAAATATCTCTCGAGATAGCTCAGGTAAAAGCTCCGTAACTTTTTCTTTGTTCCAGTCCTTGACTCCTACTGTGATTAACTCTGAGACTTTCATTCCCTGATTTTCCTCCAGAAGGGGACCAAAAGGTTTGATAACTTGTGACTGGGAAATTCAAGCATCCTCCCAAACACTCGTTGATTTTCCATTACCAATGGCTTTGCCGAGGTTCGATTTTAGTAGGTCTCTCCCATCTAAGATCCCTTTCCATCCATGAGATGCGGCTGCAGAAGAGGAAACTTCTAGAAAGGGGGAGTGTTTGCAGTATTTTCCAACAAGGACTCTGGCCAGCAAGCATTCAGGTTTGTTAAGGATTCTCAACGCCAGTTTAGTTAACAAAGCAGTATTGAAACTTTGGATCTCACGATCTAGCTAATCTATTCCAAGCGATCCAGCACATCTTCTTTTTCTCTGGATTTGAGTCCCACCAAAATCGTGTAAGCACTGACTGAATTCTCTTACACAGGCTGGCAGGGAGTTTAAAACATGACATTGCATATGTGGGGACAGCAGCCAAAACCGATTTCAACATTGTTATTTTCCTTGCCCCTGAGAGAAAGCGTGAAGACCAGCTTACAGCTCTTTGACGGATCCGATCAGTGATGGACGTGAACAGGTCTTACTTTCTTCGCCCAAAGTTGATCCAATATAAAAAAAGAGTGAATATTCAATATGTGGATTTATTAAGAGAATCTCATCTTCATAAATTTAAAAAAATATCAAAGGATTCTCATTCAAATCAAAGGCTAAATTTGTGACAAGAAGATTTTTATCTAGCTAATTTTCCTCTTTTTATTTGAATGTGAATAATTATTTTTAATGTAATTTATTGTCAAGATCTCTTTGTAAAAGCTATAAAAAGCTTATTTGTTTCATTGTAAAGACATATAGAGTTTTTGGAAAATAAAAAAGAGTTTTCTCTAAAAACTTAGGCTTTGTTTTTGGTTTATATAAGTTAGGATGAATTTATTTACTTAGTAAACGTTTTGTTCTTAGGTCTTGTTGAGAGAGTCATCAAGGTTTAGAGCATGTGCTGGATCAGAGTCTTATCACAACTCTGTGGTGCACTTCATCTCGCCATCACTTACCCTCATTTGATCCCACACGAGAGAAAGCGACCGCCATCGTGTCAGATTTCCACCTTCGACCATATTTCCTTCACAAGAGAGAAGCGACCGCCAGCTTGTGAAGCCGCCATATCTGTCTGCATACGAGTCTCACCACGGAGTCTTGTATCATTTGGTATCAGAGTTAAAAGCTCCTACACTCTTTTGTTTTCATGTTCGTTTTGCTTTTGTTTCATTTTTATAAAAAAAAAGGGTTTTTTTTCTGGTTTTTGTTCTTTGAGTATTCAAAAAAAAAAAAGTTATTAATTATCTTTCTTAAAGTTTTATTTTCTTTCATTAAACGGAAAAAACAAAAAAAAACCTTTCATTTTATATTTTTTTCTGTTAAAAAAAAAGCTTAAAAGAAAGAAAAAAATAATATTCCTTTTTCCTAATTAATTTTCGTCCATAAAAACCTTCCAAAAAAAAAACATTCTTGTTTTTAGTTTTGAGGACAAAACCATTTGAAGAGGGAGAGAATGATGCAATATCGAAAAAGAGTGAATCTTCAATATGTGGATTTATTATGAGAATCTCATCTTCATAAATTCAAAAAAATATCAAAGAATTCTCATTCAAATCAAATGCTAAATTTGTGGCAAGAAGATGATTTTATTTAGCTAATTTCCCTCTTTTTATTTGAATGTGAATAATTATTTTTAATGTAATTTATTGTCAAGATCTCCTTGTAAAAGCTATAAAAAGCCCATTTGTTTCATTGTAAAGACAAATAGAGTTTTTGGAAAATAAAAGAGAGTTTTCTCTAAAAGCTTAGGTTTTGTTTTTGGTTTATCTAAGTTAGGATGAATTTCTTTACTTAGTTAATGTCTTGTTCTTATGTCTTGTTGAGAGAGTCATCAAGGCTTAGAGCCTGTGCTGTATCAGAGTCTTATCACAACTCTGTGGTGCACCTCATCTCGCCATCACTTCCCCTCATTTGATCCCACACGAGAGAAGCGACCGCCATCGTGTCAGATTTCCACCTTCGATCATATTTCCTTCACAAGAGAGAAGTGACCGCCAGCTTGTGAAGCCGCCATATCTATCCGCATACGAGTCTCACCACCGAGTCTTGTATCAAAAGTGCTCTGGTAATCCTAGGTATTTACCAACACCTCCTTCTTTGTTTATGTTGAGCTTTCTCTTGACTGAGTCCTTGATGTGTTGGGGTGTCTTGGATGAGAAAGTTATAGATGATTTGCTCGTGTTGATCATTTTCCCTGATGCTAGCTCATATTTTTCAAGAATATTCTTCAGGGCTTTGCAACTACAACTGTTGGATTTGAAGAAGAACATTGTATCATCCGCAAATAGAAGGTGCTTTACTCTTGGGCTCTTCCTGGCCACTCTTATTCCTGTCAAACTCCCATCTTTATGAGCCTTTTTGTACAACCCTGAGAGCACCTCCCTGCAAAGTATGAAGATATATGGCGAGAGAGGATCTCCCTGTCTGATTCCACGCTGATGTATGACTGATCCTTGTGCTGATCCATTTATTAGAAATTCGTAGGACACTGTAGAGATGCATTGCATCAGCCAGTTGATCCACTTCTGGTGAAAACCAAGTCTGATCAGCACTTGTCTTATAAACTCTCATTCGACCCTGTCATAAGCCTTGCTCATGTCTGTCTTAACAGCCACTGAGCAATGCTTTTTGGCTCCTGAGGTCTTTAAGAAATGTAAGACTTCATGAGTTAGTATAACATTGTCAGAAATTGTTCTTTCCGGTACAAAGGCCGATTGATTTTCGGAGATTATCCCATCTAGAACTGGTTGGAGTCTTAGGGAGAGTATCTTGGAGATGATCTTGTAGTGGACATTGCATGATGACATGTTATATAACTCTACCCACACTATATATGAAGGATTAGACATTTGGTGAACTATTTCACTAGGGTGCATTCTACAAAGGAAAAATCATTATTAGCTACACCAACTATTCTCCATCATATGATTACACATCTGAACTATTTTAATATGTCAAAAACTACACGAAAGATTAAATTTACATGACGACATACATACTCTAATATCAGTTATGTGTACAACACCATAACCATTTATTTTCTACATTTCTGATACATCGGTGGATAAAATCCAGGAACACCAAACAAAAATGGATCGGATCCAATTTATTATCCAAATCATTATCCATCATTCTTGGTCCAAACCAGTCCAAATAAAATCAAAACCAAAATCAATAATAAAATCAAATTAATTAAGTCCAGAGAAAAAAAAAAAAAACATCTCACAACCTAACTAAAAATAACATTTCATGATCTAGAAATATATTTTATTCACTTAAAATTCTTAAGAGAATTAGAAGATCTTCATGTTCAATTGAAATTAGGAGCAATCATCTCGAATTAGTGCTGGAAGGTTTCATGAATTGGGTTCATGAGGAAGTGTTCCAATTGAGCAACAGTTTCAGAGTTTCATTCATACCTTTATCTAGAGAAACAGAAAAACATGTAGCCTTCTTACTTAAATCTTATAAATTTGGTTAGATAGATATATGAGAAGTGTATATTTTGTTTATTTTGTTTGTAAAAGATTTAGGAATTTATGCATACAAGGTGGTCGACCAAATGTTTAGCTGAATAGAGAATTATTTTTGGTTGTATTATGTTTGGTTGATGGTAACATATTAGTCAAACAATAATGTATTTGTTTTTTCCCTTTTGTATGCATGTGTTGTATTGAAATGTTTTATGTCTTCGACGACAAAAAAAAAAAAAGAATTATGTCTTCGTAGAAAAGAAAAAAAAGAACTAAAGCAGATTATGTGTTATGGTGTTGGGCACATAACCAATGTTAGTTTGTGTATGTCATCATATAAATTTAATATTTCGTGTAGTTTTTAACATATTAAAATAGTTTAGATATGTAGTCATGTGATGGGGAATAGTTAGTGTAGCTAACAATGATTTTCCCTTCTACAAAAGTGTCTGGATTTTATTTCCTTTTATGCATAATAAATTCCTAATTTTGACAAAGATGTTATTAGCCAAGTTAACTCTTGGAGAAAAAGGAATCAAGATTTCATTTTAAAGGTTTCTCACTCTCATAAATCATAATTAGAATATGTAAAGATGGTATATACATAATGGTAGCTTTTGAATACTAATTTCTCCCGTTTGTGGAAGGCGAGGACCTTAAAACTTACCAAGCCAAACCAAACATGGAGATTATTAAAACCCTAAACGACCAACAAAAGAAAAATACTTTCAAACCTAAAGTTCCCTCTGCAACTGTTAAAAATTTCAGTTACATTAGAGATCAAACAGTAACAGTAACAGAAAAGAGAAGACTTTAAGAATATGACAGTTTGCTAATTGCATCCCAATCGATCTCCAATGAAGGAAACTTCGCAAGCTCAAAACTCCGAATCTCTTCAAACTCAGGATCCGAGAAATCCAAGAATGTTATACCCTCTTCCGAAGACGAAGATCCCACTAGAGACTCATCCATCAATGAGTTTTCGTCGGTTCTCGGTGAATTATCAGAGAACGCCATAGTCTCTCGATGCTCTGTTTTTGGCAGGAAAAGCTCTGTTTTTTCATAAACACAGCAAATCTCCTCTGTTTTATCCGAAACAGAGCAAGTCTCCTCTGTTTTTCTCAAACTCTGGCAAATAGCTTGGAGCTTGGCATCGACAGAGGAATGGAGAGCATTAATATCTTCGTGTCTGATCTTTGGGAAGTTAAGTTTCGCGATATCTCCACGGAGCTGAAAAGCGGCTTGGTCGTAAGCCATGGCAGCTTCCTCAGCGGTTTCGAATGTTCCGAGCCAGAGACGGGTCCGGTTCTTCGGTAAACGAATCTCAGAAACCCATTTTCCCCAGTGCCTTTGTCTTACGCCTCTATAGAGCTTCTTGGTTTTGGGGGAAGAAGGTGAGTAGTTCTTCACTCGGATTGGGTTTGAAGAGAGGTTTGAGATAGTGTTGCGTTTATGGTTAAGTTGGTTCTGAATCTGGTGAATTTGGTATTGTGTGAGCTGGTTTAAACCTAGAGGATTATGTCGGTTAGAACCAGAGCTCGTGGTTGATTCAGGGCAGTTTGGAGAAAGAGAAGTAAGATTGAAATAGAGATCTTGGTTGCTTTTGAACAGATCTATGGCCGCCATTGTTATAAATGTGTGATTTTTATAATATACAAGATGGAAAAAAAAAAAGGCAAAGGAGAGGGATTTATAAACACAAAAACTTGAGGGTAAAATAAAATAGCGACTCAAATGTTATAGAAAACTCACAGCTGCACTTTGTTATGAAGATCTCGGCCTTTTTAAAGTAGCTGCGTCCATTGAATTTGTCTTTAAATTCTTTAAGAAATATTTCTCATTTTTTTTTTTGTGTGATCGTCATCTGCAATATTCAACTTTTATTAGAGCTAAGCCAATAGGAAAGCGCCAGGTCTATATGTTCTTTGGATCTAGCCGTTTTCGGGAAATAAAATACAAATATATTTATGGTTGTATTTAGACATGTTTTATTTGACGTTTTAACACGATATGACTCGGATTTTTTAATTGGTTTTCATATGACTGAATATTGGATGATTAATATTTGTTTGAACCATCTTTTGGTAAGATGGAAGAAGTTTTGTCTCTTGGTAAGTGGAAGTAAGAGAAGCAAGATATAATCCGAGAGGCGAGATTAAAATTACCATCAAGTCAATTACAAAGTTTTTTATTTTTGATGATACAGCTGAAGATAAAGTGGTGAAGTTTAACACACATGGTTAGATGGGGAGTTATATTATGGCGACATGTTTTTCACTTTTACTTATTTTCCTATCTTTTTTCAAAACGCTTATGTGATGATCATATGAAGAGTATACTATTTATTATCTACCCTAAAAATAACTAAATTAGTGTTTGGTTCATAAAAGATTAAGAGATAGAATAAATAATTTCAAAATATAAATGACTAAAGTATAACTAAAAAACTTTACCTCTAAAATAAAGTAAGAAATATAGTTTACTCCAAATATAGAGTAATCCTACACATTTTTTATTTTACAGTTAGATATATAGTAAGATTGAAGAAGATTTTACTTTACAATAAAATTTAGAATAAAATTGGAGATGTCGCTAATATTAAATTTACAAAATTTGTAAGGGACAGAAAAACAAAACCAGTGAAATTGTTGATTCTAGGATTCGTTGAAAGGCCAACTTGTCAAAATGGTACTATCGAGTTGGTGAAGTTGCTTAATTGCGGTTTGTTTATCTCTAGGCCGATGGAGATAACTAATTTCATGTTCCAAATGCTCATAAATCTCTAAAGAGCTTTTGACATCGATTAAAGAGCTAAGCCGACTGAATTTTGTGTCCACAGATAAACAAATACTTTCTAACACGAGGAGTTGCAAGATAAACGCTTACGTTGATGTTATAATTATTTGCAAAAGTCAACAAAACTAATCTCCAATTGCCAACATTATTGTAAGTTTTTATTTCCAAACTTATAATTATTTGGAAAAGTCAATGTTAAACCACATAAGTTTCATTAGGGTTTTTGATATTATAACTACATTTTGAAAAAAATGTTGTTTACGTACCTTTGAGAAGGATTCAAGCCACTTATATTTTTTAGACATTTGTCGATGTGAATAAAGCGATTTGTGCTTTGATTATTCGATGTATTTTGAGATTATTAGATATTTTGTCATGATTTCTCTATGATTGTCAAGATTTTTTAAATTGTCATGATTTTTTTAGATGATCTCTTGAAGAAAAGAAAGCTCTTTATTTGTAGTGATTTGAGGAGGTTTAGAACTCCCTTTTCCTTATTGAATTAGGATTATCTTTTCGTCCAAAATTACCTTTTCCAAGTTGATTTCCTTTTCTGAACTGACTAATTAGGTTTAAGTCTTCATGGGCCAATTCAATTGGGCTTTGAGAGAAGTCGGTCTTGATTTGGGTCGGATCTAAGACGGGGTGCTAAATCCAGTACCAACAGTTAGTCCCCCCGCAGTTCGTTAGAATGAATGTTGAGTTTTGACGAAGTAAGAGAAAATGATCTGATGTAAATTGAGATCGACTTCATGTTGGTTTGAACTTGTCTTACAGACTTGATGAGAGGTTGAGTTCAGCTTAAGGACTTGATGCGAGGCTGAGCTCGGCTTTTAGACTTGATGCGAGGCTGAGCTCGGCTTTTTTGGAACGGATGCAAATCTGCAAATGAGTTTCGACTTATACCTTCAAAATTAATAGTCGAGCCCCAATCATGCGGATGTCGGCTTACTTATTTCGAGTGACCTCTTGAAAATCTGGCCCCAATTATGCGGAAGTCGACTTATTTGTCTTGGGCGATCCCTTGGTTTGCGAAGTTAGACCTCGACTTCTTTCTTTTGTAATTTTGAAGGTTTGGATGCGTAATTTTGAAGGTTCGGATGCAAGGAGCGACCTCGACTTATAATTTTCTCTTAAATATATGTAACAAGTCGAGCCCTAGAGTATGCGGATGTCGGCTTATTTACTCTAGGTGATTCCTTCTAAAGTCTGGCCCCAATTGTGCGGATTTTGACTTATTTGTCTTTGGCGACTCCTTCAATGCATAGACCGGTTCTAAGTATACTTAAATCATAATCTCGACAAATGAATACATGGCCAGGGCATCATTGTAAAGAAGAAGAAAGTAAACTTGAAAGTACAAAGTGCGAAGCGTAGCTCGGCTTTCATGAATGACGAGGCTTGATGCTCGGTTCAGATGTGAGTAAAATTCACATTTATCTAGAGTGGAAATGAAGATTAATGATTTGAAAACTTATCTTGGCCATGGTGATAGATGGAGATGGTATGAACCAGAGATGATAGTGTCAAGGCTTATCACGTTTAAGTGGCCTGAGATGATATTGTTTGGTGTAAGACCAATTTCTTCTAAGTGTTGTGAAATACATGTTTGAAGAAACAACATCTTTTTCTCCTAACTTGATGATTTTTCTTCTCTTGAAAAGATTGTTTTATCCTTGCTTTTGCTTCTCACAAACTTGTCCACGGTGAGCTGGGACAGTCAAAGATCAATGTGTGATTGTTAAAGGCAAGCTGAGATTGTCAAAAGCGAGCTGGACTATCAATGGCGAGTTGAGACTTGTCAAAGGCAAGCTGAACTACTCAATGGCGACCTAAGCTACCCAAAGGCAAGCTAATACTTGTCAAAGGTGAGCTGAGCTACTCAAAGGTGAGCTAAGCTACTCAAAGGCGAGCTGAGCTACTCAAAGGCGAGCTGAGCTACTCAAAGGCAAGCTAAAATTTGTCAAAAACGAGCTGGAGCAATCAAATGCGAGCTGGGACTATCAATGGTGAACTGGACTACTCGATGACGAGCTTGGAATGCACAATGGCGAGCTGGAACTGTTAAAGGCGAGCTGTGTGACCTATTAATGTTGAGTTTATGAGTTTGTCGAGCTCGAATTGATGATTTTGTAGAGCTCGAGCTGATGAGTTTGTCGAACTCAATCTTAGGCGAGCTATAGAGCTCGAAATAGTTAGACGACTAAGACGATGTCAAGCTATTTTGAAAGATAAGTCTTGGAGCTTTCCGTTGATATCTTATGAGTTTCGTGGTTCCTTGTGGTTCACTAGGAAACCGGTCTCAAAATGTTTCGATCTCACAGAGGCGGACTGCGTTTTAAGGCTTCAAACTGACTGTACATATTTGAGGAGAATGGCAATAAATTTTTTTTGACTGTTCTGATTAAGGCGAGGTCAAGTTTTCTGGAAAGCTGACACTCGGGGCAATCCGTGGATATGTCGAGCTTCTCCTAGTTCGTCGAATTGAGTTGGGAAATTGTTTCACAAATAGGCGGTTTGGATATGCTGTTTAGAGTTTCGGATAGTTTGCACAACTTCTAGTAGAACGACAATAACTTTTATGAGACAGCTATGATTGAGACGAGGTCGAGTTGTTTGGAAAGATGACGCTTGAGGCGATTCATGGATAGGTCGATCTTCTCTTGGTTTGTCGAGCTCCATCGGGAATTTGCTTTGTAAAGAGGCGACTTGGATCTATGCTTCAAGATTTTGAACTGAGGTCGTCTGTTGTAAACAAAACTGTGATAACTCTTGTACGACAGCTCGGAATGCATAGAGGTCAACTTCA